>JAMPIV010012827.1:0-191864 GCA_024509875.1 Oreohelix idahoensis | reverse complement strand
ACAAATGCTGGTACAAATACTGTCCAAGTCTAATTGAACTTCCTTGACCACTGCAGACGTTGTTGTCGTCTATAGGCATGAAATAGGACGTCAATTGCTACTGTTGTAAAAGTTGCCTTCTACCACAAATAAAGCGTGCGTTGTTTCTCAAATGCGCCACCCAGGCAGATAATAACTAGGTCACAGTTCTGAAGTACAGGAGATTCAAGCCACGCCTACATAAGGTCAATTATAACAAAGTCAAGTGTTCTACACTCTTGTCACGTGCAAGTCATATGTATTATTTTCAACTTGTAGTGACTGATCCTCTAGATATGTTATGATCTGGTGGACAAAATTTGATTCACATTATCCTCTTGCTTCAAGTACATATCACTGTAGAGGTAACAATTTCTTAATTGTATACGCCACTCAGGCACATCTTAAATCATATCCAATGATACGAAAACTACGCCACTTAGGCTATCGACGCGAATAGTCGTAGATGTCAGATCCTGTTGACTGTAAACCACCAACTGATACTAGGTGGTTTCAGTCTGAAATGTTATTACTGGCCATATATGTACTCGCATTCGCTAGCAATACACGAGTCAATATAATATAATACTGCATTGAATATATATAATACGGCCTGTCCACATCCTGGCCTAAACAGTACTTCAACACGCACTAAAGCCTGCATCATCCGGCAGCTTCATTAATCTTCACAATATGGCCTACAAAAGTACTTCAATACATAGCGAAGCCTGCATCACCCGGCAGCTTCATTAATCTTCACAATATGGCCTACAAAAGTACTTCAATACATAGCAAAGCCTGCATCACACGGCAGCTTCAATAATCTTCAAAATATGGCCTACAAAAGTACTTTAATACACAGCGAAGCCTGCATCACCCGGCAGCTTCATTAATCTTCACAATATGGCCTACAAAAGTACTTCAATACATAGCAAAGCCTGCATCACACGGCAGCTTCAATAATCTTCAAAATATGGCCTACAAAAGTACCTTAATACACAGCGAAGCCTGCATCACCCGGCAGCTTCATTAATCTTCAAAATATGGCCTACAAAAGTACTTCAATACATAGCAAAGCCTGCATCACACGGCAGCTATAATAAGGTTCATATGGCCTAAACAAATCTTCACTGCAGTGTATCACATAGGCTGTACACACAGCGAAATATATAAGTCGACATTTTCTCAAATCCTACGTAGGCATACATTATCCAAAAACACTGGGACTCGACCTACACGGTCCACGCCCAAAACACAACTCCCTCAATCACACACTAGTCCCGCCAAAAAAACCCGTCACGAGATTCGGTTGTCTTGAACACCGTTCTCGATAACACATGCAGACTAGCGAGCTATTCACATGACTCAAAACAGTACAGAATAAATACATTAAACAGCGTTCACACGCTTATCTGTACTCTGTCACCCGAAAATAGGAAAAGATAATTCTATCCTAAAGTATACATTATCTTATCATGCTATCTCTGTAACATACTACCATGATTCATTCATTTATATACAAACACTGAAGACATGGTCGCATCATGAACAGCAGTGGGTGGTGAGATTGTTGGAACAATGGCCACCTATTACCTCTTGTTCCAGGTTTTTATGATCAATGATTATGATCATTCCTGATCGAGAAACTAAAGACTTGAAGAAGTTGATCCAGCTCACTGAAGCCTAGAGGTCAACCAAACTTCAACACCTTAGTCCCCCGTAGTTATAGGGCGGGCTGAAGGAAAGTCTTCCGTACTCCAGTGTGTCGGAGGAACCTCGAGCGGACGTGGCTAATAACACAAGATGAGTGTATATGTATCCATCCAACAAATCCTGTGAGCAGTTTCTAAAACGACGGTCTAATGATGACACTAGATGGCAAGAGATAATGTGACAATCCTTTTGTTGTAAATTCAGTGGAAGATAAATCCAAGACTTTTTCTATTAGTTATTTTAATTTGTAACTGTAAATAATCATACATTTACCATCTTACAACAACCATTTCTCATTACAAGAATATATAGATGTACATAATAAATTGGATAATTGTACTCATTTGACTTGTTAAATTTTTAACTGTTAAAATTTTGAGTTACCTTTTCAAATTTAATTATATTATCACATAGGGTTACAATAGCGAAAGTAGCATCTTATACTTCTGAAGCCTAAATCTATTGTCCAGCTCAGAGTATTCACAGCTGTAACTCACTTGTGATACCAGTGTACTTCTCGGGCACTGGAACTTCATACTTTCTGGAGAGAGATTCTACTTCTGCTCTACCACTATCATCATAATAGGAAAACCTTTCGCTACAGAAGCACGATAGAAATCTGTGTCAGTTTTGGTAATAAGCTTTGTTCATCGGCTGGGAAATCCGACGTAACAATACACACAGACGAACACGCATCACAGATCACAACCCAGTTAGGATTAAGGCATTCTTGTTTTAGCTTAGCCATTCACAAACATCGGACAGGTGGGAAATACTTAGGAAAAACAGGGATACCGAGGGTAAAATAGCCATAGTTCACGTAGGAAACAAGAAACACACATACACGATAGTTAACATACACGCCCCAGCAAACTACAGTCACCAGCCGCAATTTTATGATAGCGTAGATAACTTACTCACACACTTATACAGGGGACACAACATTATATTAGGCGGTGATTTTAACTGTGTTTTAACAGATATGAATCTGGTAGGTGGTGAGGTTAGAGCACAGATAAGGAGAACCAATAGAGAAGACACGCACCAACTAGACATATTACAGACCATAATAGACACCCACAGCCTAACAGACGCATACAGACACGCACATCCCCAAAGCACGGACACCACACACACAAACGCAAACAAAACACTCAACAGAGCCTCAAGATTAGACAGAATCTATATACCATCAACACACCACATAATTCAGGCCAGACACTTACCAGAAACTCTAAAGTTTACAGACCACAAAGCAATACTCACTGTCATTAGTTCTACTCAGGCAAGCACGCATTTCAAACGCTCTCCACACTGGAAATTCAACAACACTTTACTCCAAAACAAAACATACACGGAACATATGACTCAACTCATCCTTATATACGCAACTGATGTGCCAACAGAAAACATACAACACCACTGGGAAATACTAAAAAATACAATACGTGAACGAACGCAGTTAATGTCAGCTAGGATACACAAAGATAGGATAAAGCAAGAGAAACTAGTAGAGGATGCGATACAGTTTACAAAACAAACAGACAGAAATTCACCCACCATCCTCACATTAGAAGATCACCTACAACAACACAAGAACCATAGGTTTCAGGGCACCCTACTACGGACAAAACTGAACACAATCACGCAAGAAACGCCCAGTAAACAATACATGGCAATAGAACAAAACATACAACGCTGCAGACAGATAGGGCAAATAGTAGACCTAAACGGAACCACACAGACAGAAACACAAAACATAGTACAGGCTTTTGAAGATTACTACAGAAACCTGTAGACAGAAGAAAACGTTCAGTCACACATACAAGACACATTTATGCACTTCACAAAGAAACTATCAGATGACGACAAGCAAGGTCTAGATGCCGAGCTGACACTTACAGACATAACACTCGCAATAAACACTATGCAAAAAGACAAATCACCAGGGCCAGACGGACTCACAGCAGAATTTTACCGACACTTCTTTCCCATCTTAGGCCCCCTTCTATAAAAGTATACACAGAAGTTTTTGTACATTGATGGAGCAAGAAGGGAACAGTGGCCTAAGCTTGGTAGACTCTTCTTGACATTTTTGGGAAACGAGCTACACTAAAGTGCTTTAAATTATAATTAGACTGACAATATTTTCGAATATTTAATTCTATGAATAATAATTATATCAATATCTTATGTTTCTACATAATTTTTAATTGTTAAAAACAACTAAGTACGTATAAGTCTTAAAAAGGCTTTTATACTTTAAAAACAGTTGCAAAGCATTTAAAAACCAAAAAAAAAAAAATTAAAAACATCATAAATAAAGAGTAGTTTCCCTTCGCAAAAAAATATGTAGCATTTCTCTTCAATATGTAATAAATAACATATGTAAATTTTTATTTTTAATACTACCTCGAACTCTACTTCAAGAGTTGTTAAAAGATTTATTGTTTTTACCGGCTACTTCAAATTCATAATTTCTGATAAATGTAAGTATTTATTTGGTGTAAACTTGGAATATTGGTCATTTGAATGTTTCGACTCGATTCACTCCCGTAGCGAGGCAGTGTTGCCGTTCGGATTGTCCTGGGTTCAAGTCCCAGGTAAGTTTTATCACTTCTGCTGTTTTTCTTTTCTCTAGTTTGTCTTCAACTTTCTTTTCCTGCAAGTGCCTGCTATTATCTGTTTGTGTACATTTATTTAATATTCACAGGCTTCGCAGCTCTCTCTTTATTTATTAAAATTTAAGTAGCTGTGTCGGATGAAACTCAGCTGTCCCTGAACCGTAGGTGAAAGGATAGTAGCCTCAATTAGCACTTGGTGTCGACCACTTACTTACTTAGTCGTTCCCCTTCTACCGTGAGGTGTAGAGGTTTGGAAGAGAGAGCGCCAGACCATTCTATCAGCTGTCTTCTTCCTGGCCTGGTTCCATTCTAGTCCTCGGTCCTTCAAAGATTGTCTAATGTTGTCCTCCCAGCGCGGACCATGTCTCTTCTTCTTACTTCAACCACTTTCCTCAGATACCTCATTTCTGAGGTTTGGATCTGGCTTTTGTGGGTTGTAGTCATTGCCCACGACTCGCATCCATATGTCAAGACTGGGACATAGGTGGAGCGGTATACAGCCATCTTCGTTTTCTTACCAACCTCTTTCTTGCTGAGGAATCCACGATTTATGGCCTGAAAAGGTCTCCCAGCCGCTGCTTTTCGAGTGGCCAACTCTTCTTTGATGCCTCCCTTTCGGTCTATAATAGCTCCGAGATATTTAAAGTGGTCGACCTGCTCCAGGACCTGTTCTCCCAACTTAATCTGATGTTTTCTTTCTTCTCGTGATATCACCATGGATTTTGTTTTAGAGCTGCTTATGACCATCCCTCTCTTCTCCAGCTCTTCCTTCCAGACTTGCAGGTTGGATTGGAGATGTGCCTCTGATTTAGCAATCAGGGCAACATCATCAGCAAATGTCAGCTCCGAAATATAGACCTGTCTCATCTTCCAGTACCCCACTGAATACTTTCTTGTTCTCTCCTTACATGCCTTGATGACATCGTCCATATGGAGTATGAAGAGGTAAGGTGATAGGATATCACCTTGTCTTACCCCAGTGGTGGTCCTGAACTCTTGTGACTTATGGTTTGCTGTCCTCACATAATTTCTGCAAGACTTGTAGAAGCTCTGTATAGCATGAATCAGAGGTGCTGGAATATTCTTCCTTGCCAAACAGTCCCAAAGTTTGCTCCAGGGGACCCTGTCAAACGCCTTTTCCAGATCTATGAAACATAGATGGATCTCACTCTTATACTCAAGGGCCTTTTCACTCAGCTGTCTGAGTGTGAAGATTAGGTCTTGAGTACTTCGGTTTGCTCGGAATCCGCACTGGACCTCATCCAATTGTGACTCAGCTAGGCGTCGGAGTCTCTGCTCTAGGATTCTAGAGTAGATTTTACCAGGGACACTGAGAAAGGATACTATAACCAACGAGAAACTAATACCCAGAGACCTCCCCAGGAGAAATCGAAATTCTACAAAACCCGATATCCCCCAAACAACAACAATACTGATCAACCCACCAGGCCTACATGGCAGCGCGGCCACCAAGGTCAAGGCAAAGGAAAGACCCCTACATCAGGGACGTCTGATCAGAGCAAGCACACAGGGCCAAACCGCATTGGATGCTTGCATACAGCCTCGCAAGGAAGAGTCAATGACAATGATTCTCAACCTGAGGGGACAGACCCTCAACGCGAAGAACTGTAATTTTGAACGGTACCTCAACTACTTGTCTCTTTGACACTGGATTATCTTTTGACTGTATTGTCGCCAGGCACCTAGTCAAACCCGGTCAGGAGACAGAGGACACCGTCAAACTATGTGGAGTTTTTAAGAGTGACGCACCCTGGACGCTTCCTATCGCACTGGTAGAAATACACTCTGATTTTATCAGAGGTGTTATTAAAGCGGCCATAATGGATGATCCTATCTACCCAGTTATCCTGGGATGTAGATATGTGTTTGTTGGGAGACCAAAAGAGCCGATTGTGGCAGCGGTAACCACAAGAGGGCAAACCAAGAAGGAGAGGGAGCCTGCGCCAAATTTGTTGCCGAATGAACTGAAGGAGGCGCAACAAAAGGGCCCTAGTCTGGAGCCCTGCTTTACAAAACTGCCCATGGCTAAGGACCCCAGACACCACGGAGACATCTTTTCAAAGGATGGCGTATTTTATCGTAGAACGGGCGACCCTGATACAGGGAATAACCAGCTCCTAGTACCGACGCAGTACAGAAGCCAGATCTTAGAAATGGGGCACTCTCTTCTCTTTAGCGGACATATGGGATAAAACGCCACTATTCAGCAAATAAAAAACCACTATTGGTGGCCGGGAATGAACTCTGAGATTATCAGGTACTTGAAGGTAGAAGGGGAACGACTAAGTAAGTAAGTAAGAAATCCTGCGCCCAGTGCCAACGTGTGGCAAAGAAGCACTTGACACCCTCAGTACCTATGGGGCAAATGCCAATAGTAGGGACTCCATTCGAACGGGTTGCTGTCGACATCATTGGACCCCTGGAAAGGACCAAAAGAAGGAACAGGTTCATCCTGACCTTAGTCGACACTTGCATAATGTGGGCCGAAGCTATACCGCTAACATGCACAGATTCCAAGCATGTCGCAGAAGCCCTCGTGCAAATTTTTACACGGTTGGGATTCCCTCAACAAGTTTTGGCGGATAATGGATCCCAATTCCGTAGCCTGTTAATGGAGGAGATCTTTAAGATCTTGAGGGCCAAACACATCCACACAAGTCCCTACCATCCGGCCGGAAATGGGCTAGTGGAGCTTTTTAACGGCAGCCTCACCATGATGTTGCATAAGCTGGGTCAAGAGAAAACGGAAGATTGGGACCTATATATATCTGCTGCCTTATTCGCCTACAGAGAGGTTCCCCAAGCATCTACGGGATTCCCGCCAGCCACACTTTTATTTGGCAGACCTATTAAGGGGCCACTAGAAGCATTACTTCGGTCCCTGACAGACCAAAAGGCTGACGAGACAGTCGTCTCTGCAAGCAAATATGTATCTGAGCTCAAGGAAAGGTTACAACTAGGATGGGACCTAGCCACCACCAACCTTAAAAAACACGCGCAAAACACGGTCAAAGATTCAATAAAGCTGCAAAAGAGAGAGAACTACAACCAGGGAGAAAGTTTTGTTGCTACTTCCAACCGGAAACAACAAACTTCGCATCGGATGGCAAGGACCGTTTACCGTCCTTAAAAAGATCTCACGCACCAATTACAAGATCTCCATTAAAGGAAAGGAGAAGGTCTTTCACATAAATCTGCTGAAGAAATATTTGAAAAGACCAGTGCCGTCCTCCGAGCATCTCCTGGCGGTCGCCATAGCAACGGAAGACAAGGAAGATGACGATAGTAGCATGGAGTACCCATTGCAATCCACAGAATCCTTTAAAGATGTCAAATTCGGCGGCAATCTCTCACAAGAACAACAGACAGAAACCAGGGCGCTACTGAAACAGTACGCTGCAGTCTTAACGGATGTACCTGGTCGAACAAATCTCATAGAATTTGATATGAAATTAACTAACGAGACCCCTGTTCGAACCAGAGTTTACCCCAATCCGTACGCTAAAGCTGATGCACTACGTGGAGAAATAGGCAAGCTGCGTCAGGCAGAAATTATCAGTGAGTCTACATCTCCTTACAGTTCGAGTGTAGTACTGTTGCAGAAGCCCAATAAGGAAGTTCAGCTGTGTATAGATTACCGGTTACTAAACGCTGTAACGGAATTCCAGCCCGAACCTCTCCAGACTGTTTCTGAGTTGTTCACCAAGCTTAGCAAAGCAAGAACTTTTTCCAAGATTGACCTGAGTGAAGGTTATTACCAAATACCAGTTAAGGAGGAAGTTAAACCTTTGTTAGCTTTCAGCACTAGTGAAGGACATTACACATTTAATGTGATGCCGTTCGGATTGCACAACGCACCAGGAGTGTTCACCAGGATGATGAGGAAGCTTTTAGATCCTTTGCACAGTCCCCATATCCATAACTTCATGGATGATATTTTAATCGCATCGGAAAACTACGACGAACATATTGCTACGGTTGCTATGCTCCTCAGGAGACTACAGGAAAGTGGTCTCACAGCCAGACCTAGCAAATGTCTCATCGGGTTTGAAAAGCTAGACTTCCTGGGGCATACTATTTCTCATGGCTGCATGTGGCCTGTTAAGAAGAACGTTGAGAAAATAGTTGCAGCAAAAAGGCCCCAAACGAAGAAAGACACCCGTTCTTTCTTATCACTATGTGCGTATTATCAAAAATATATCCAGAATTTCAACGGACTAACGGCACCCCTGACTGACCTTACAAAAAGGGACGTCCTGATAAGGTTATTTGGGATTCGCAGTGCGAACACGCATACAGCACTTTAAAAGGACAGTTGTCCGGATACCCCATTTTGAGGTTACCTGAACTCAAGAAACCTTTTGTATTGCGGGTCGACGCGTCGGGTCAGGGCATCGGGTCAACATTGCTGCAAGCAGATGACACCAACCCGAATATGTTATTCCCAGTTGCGTATGGCAGTCGAAAACTAAATACGGCTGAACGTAACTACAGCACAGTGTAAAGAGAATGTCTGGCACTGATTGACAGGATAAGACGTCATCATGAGTTTCTTTACGGGACATCTTTTACGGTGCAAACAGACCACGCTCCCTCAGCTTTTCTTGGCGCAAATAAGGAATTTAACGCAAGGGTCATGCGTTGGGCCTTGCTATTAAGCGTTTACTCCTTCAAAGTGGAATATATTCCGGGAAGACAGAATGTCGGAGCTGATTTTATGAGTAGAAACTGGACTACGGAGGAAGAGGAGGAAATAGAAGATACCAATCATCCAAAAGCTACCGATCAGGGCAGCTTTATTGTCATAAATGAAACATGAAAAATGGTTTCATGTCTCAAAGTGGGGACGATTGTGACGGATGAAACTCAGCTGCCCCTGAACCGTTAGATGAAAGGATAGTAGCCTCAAATAGCACCACAGCCCCTGGATTTGTGTGAAACACAATAATCAACGTGGATTCCACGCGGGCTCATTAGCATGCACAATAGCAACGTGGAATTCTACAACGTGGGCTAATTAATATGTAGACAATTATCATTCATGCATCCAGGACATCGCTTTGTCTTAAAGGGGAGGTTAAACCACGCTACTGCCCATCTCTAGAACGATTATAATCAAGCATTTCTCTACACCTTTCTGGCACCCCGCCTAGTAGGAGTTGCCAAAGCTTACGAGGAAAGCGGTTAACGATCAAAAAGGCAGTGGTGGTCCCAGAACGGACGAAGCAGTTCATGCCGTCATTTAACACCTCAGTGTGAACCAGAGAATCGTTCGCAGATCGAGACGAACAGGGATAATCTAGCGGTAAGATAGTTGGGTAATAGAGCGGGGACTGGCGGCGCAGAATCAGAAAAGTTCCCTGATTTCAAAAAAGTTGTGAACTTTCGCGTGTCCCCCTGATCCTTCAATTCTTTAATTATATACTGAGACCACTGAAGAATGCGTTTATCATTTGCGCCAAAGAGTCTGAAGAAAGTACTAGCTATATAGAACAAGATTTCCTGTGCATATCTTCTATATTGGAGACTAAATTCATTCTGTTTGGCCAGTGGTAATATATTAGTTTCAAGTGATCAGTGGTCTAGTTCTTTCATGTTATTTCACTGGATTTTGTGTTAATTTAAATCTATTAAATGAACCCATCTCAAAAGTTTCCAGTTGTAAATTAAATAATAATTCTATACGTTATTTCCCAATATAATAGATGCTTAAATTAATTTTGAAGCCGTTAAGGGATTTATAACAAATTAATACATTTTAGTTCTGTGTATATATATATATATATATATATATGTGTTTGTGTGTGTGTGTGTGTGTGTGTGTGTTTTAACCATCAGACTCGCGGAGAGTTTTCTTAAATATGTATAATTGAATACGCGAGTGTATATAATAGTCTTAACTGTAAACTTAGCGCGCATCAGAATATGATTAGTATTGAGTGTATGATTTCATGTATTCTATTTTTTCACATAGGGTGATCATATACCTTTGCGTCCCAGCAATTATAGAGTCCTCCAGACTCGGTTCTTCTATCATCCAGAATTTTATGAACCTTTTAAATATAACCTTCTTGTGGCGACCCGGTGCTGTCTCGCTCTCTAAAGTTACATGAGATAAAGCAAACCCAAGAACATTTAAAACTCATGATGGCCATCGCTAGCGTGCAGGAATGAATGAGATATATTAACTAAACTTATAATTCTCTTTACTTGGTAAATATCCTTATACTGTATTCCTTGCATTGTTCTCTTTAAGTGGGATGTCTTACCTTTGCTTATTTCCCCTCCCTTAATCTGCTTAGTCAAGGGATAACTGGGAAAATACTAGGACTCTGTTCCTACACCCCATACCAAATATTGTAAAACCCCCTATTAGAATAAATTAATATATCTTTTTGGGTTAAATTATCTCTTTCTGATAACCACTTGTCTTTGGAGTGGTTTTTTTTGTCTATACAAGCGGGAAGGGGATATTGGGATACTACTCCTCAACGCCCCCCCCCCTTTCCCTGTTATTTGTATGTTTCTGTAACTATGGTTTTTGACTGTACCATGCTAAATGTTGTGATTTTGGTTTAAATGATAAATAAACGCCATTAACCTTATATTACTGTGTTGGCTGACCGATTACCTCATATATGTAGTTTGTATTCACGTTTGTGTGTTTGTAGCACCAAATTGGTGTGTGTACATGAGTGTTGAGTAACTGGCAAAAATTGTTTAGCCAGGAGAGGTTTAGGAGTCTACAGATAAATAAAATTGTCGTAAGATAGGCAAATCGGAGAAATTACCCGATTTCAGAGTCTGTCCTTACTCTTTTCCAGCACCCTTGTGAATCAACTATCTATTTCTTAACCCTTACTATCATAGAGCCTTCACCATCATTCTTCACTCGAACGGGACCACTATTTCTAAGACCTATCTCAAAATAAAAATTACGACAGTAACCCATGTGCTATTCTGAGAGCAAATAATTTGTATCTCCCGTAACATATCTCTAGGCCTTTTTCTCCGCCCTATGCATAATTTTTTCTTATAGAGCAGTGCTCCGCAATCTTTTTTTTTCCACTTCGCAGCGTAGTTATGTGCCCTTTAAAATTCCACGGCACACTCAATAGCGCACACATTCTCCAAAAGTGGATTTTTTTTCATTTTACATTTTCATCTACCGTGACCTTAGCCGCTGTGGGGCCCGATTGGGACCATTTTATTGGGGGCTCCGGGGTTATTTTTTATTTAATATTAGATATAACAAGTATATGCTATTGCACTGAATTTAAAATAAAAAAGAATGAACGTTTCTTAGCTATGTTTTGACAAAAATTGTATTAAAACAAAATCATTCTAATTAAGAAACATTTGTTTCTGTCTGTTCCGCAAAGTCTTTCACAATGTTACTAAAGTTAATTTTTTTTTTTTTTTTGTGCTTCATAAAATTCTGTGAATAATTTTGCAAAGCTTTTGATGTTACCTTGGAGCATATTTGATCTAGGATAATTAGGGCAAGGGCGATACACATGGCGCCACAACAAAGTACTAAATGAGCTGGCTGCTACAATAGACCTGGCAAAGGCGAACAGCAAATTCAGACTGAGCACTGCAAATGCATACTTTCTGACAGCAGGAAAGTAGTAGCACATCCCAAAACAAGAAAATCAAGTAGCAATTTACTATCTCTTCTTGATTGTTGTGACAGAATTATTTGTGCATGCTCTGTTGTGTGATCTCTCACACCTTCAACCCTACGAAAGTATCATTTCTTCTTCTTCATTTTTCTCTCCGATCGCTTTTATTTGGCATAAATCTTGTCCTTTCATTCATTATTTTACTCTCTATGCTGAATCTAGTAGGGTGAAGCCTCTAACACTCTACTCCCCTACGGACTTATCTGCTTTACACGCAGAATTGTTTACGTTCCGCAAGGTACAGAGAGGAGGCAGAGAAGTGCAGCCGGAACAATATTACATCTTATTATAAAGAGGTCACGCGTGGAATTTTAAATATTATTTTAAACATGTGGGGGATATTTTGAATTAAAACTTAACCACCCAAACAGTGCTAGAGAGATTTGATTGGTTTGACGTGAGAGCCGGAATACACAATGAATTCTATTGGAACTTTCGGCGAAAACACCATCTGTGATTTGAACTGAGAGATATAATCTAGTGAACAGAAAGCTTCGCAACTTCATACGAGCAACACCCAACAGCCAGGAAGAGCAGGATCGGACCTAAAATTCCTATATCAAAAGTGACAGATCGACAGTATTTGGGCAACTCTGAAACTTTAAGAGTTAACCCACATATTTAAATACACAGACTGTAAAACTTCAGGACCAGGACCTTATAAATACAAGACTTGAAACCTACGAATTGGATCATCAGTCATAAGAGAAATAATATCCCAGACCAAGTGTATCGCAGAACACCCGTCGAAGAGGAATTACTAGTTTCCCAGGCCAAGTGTATCACAGAACACCGTCATAAGAGGAATTTCTCAGACGAAATTGATTCGAGAGCATATGCACCGAAATAGCTCTCGCGTTCACCTGAAAACCTGTGCAAGGAAGATTGTGTATTCCCAAAAATGTGGGGTAAGTTGTGAACATTTCTATCACAAACGTGAATTTAACATGTTTTCTTGCTAGTGGATGAGGCTGGCAACCTCAACATATGAAAATAGTATATTCATGAATATTAAGTCCGTTTTCGCGTGGGAGTTAAGTGTGTGAGACTTGCACATGCCAGTCTAGTCTTGATAGACGCACATGTGAGCGCATCTGAAATAAATGTATATTTTAAATATTTATGTGTACTTTTCTGCATTATCATTGAATGCAGATGACGCGCTTTGCTGCGTCGATTTGTTGCCATACAAATCATACCCTTGAGGCATTGTAATATATTATCCGTCAACGATAGACGTGAATGTTGTGTTCTTGCCCTAATGTAACAGGAAGACACACACAAGTTAATATGTTTATATTTTGAATCATAAGGAAGCATATCCTTGAAGTATCTGGCAAGGCCCCCTTCCGGATATGTATTTAGCCAGAGAAACGGATCAATTTTATGTTTCAAGCCTCAGAGACCTGCAGCACTGATTGTCAAGGCAGAACTTCTATTGAACTATAGATGTCCAGTGGCTAGTGCGACCCTCTGAGATCAGGAGCGAATGTAGATGTCAGAGTGATATATAATTACGTTATGAACTGTCAATCCAATGAAGTTCTCAATCTTGTAAAACCGTTAGCCGTTGACCTAGATGTTATGATGACCGATGCCGTCAATTAAAGGCCAGATCAATGTTCATATAATGAAGTATGATGCCCATACTTGATATTGATGTATTCCTTGCCATGCTACCCTGTGATGAGATTTAATATGATGTCTTCGTCTGCATACAATAAAATCGTATCGTCATTAATGTACAACATGGGTCCAGTGTACATTCCTAACAGTTGGTCAAGCTTATGACTCATCGTTTCAGTGTTGTTGATCTCGTCACCGTTGACCTACCCCTACGGCCGACTTCACTGTATTCGTATTGATGAATTATACGTCGGCCATAGACTGTAAGTCCGACCTTTTTCTGACAACATCACTGTCAGTAATTACCAACCTATACATTATCACAAATAGCAGAGTGCCGGTAACAGCTATCTACCATTTCTTCATCTCTATTGCTACCTGGATTCCTCCCTGTTTCTTTATTCTTTATTTTGTCGGTATCTCGGCCTGTTGTGCTCGTGGTATCTTTATCTCTCCTCCTTTGCTCTTCACTACTAGATCGATACTTCCGTCGATCCGTACTGCTACTTGTCTCTTCTTCTTCTTCTTCTTGCGATCGCATCTTTGATGATTACACCGTCAGACGAGTTCTCATGATGAATTCGACTGTTGTTTGAAGTTCCTCTTTAACTCCATATAGCTTTGAGTTTAGTGTTGAGTCATTGGGCCAGTATATCTTTCTTAACTGGTCATACAGAGGACAGTCCTGTAGAACATGCTCAGCAGTTTGTTCGTTTAATCCACATGTGCACAGTGGTGAAGCAGACAATCGTAGCTTGTGCATGTGTTTATTCAGTTTGTTATGCCCTGTCCTGAGTCGAAAAATAGTTGTCTGTCCCTGCCGGTCGAGAGTGTGATAGTCGTCTTTGGGTTGGTTCTGTTCTCTTCTGATAGTCTGGATAGCTCTCTTTTTCTCAAAGTATGTGACTTCATTATCTTCTTGTTCACATTCTCCTCCCTTTTTTGCAAGTTTATCTGCCTTTTCATTTCCGGGTACACCACAATGAGATGGTACCCACTGAAGTATGGTTCTCTTTTTGGCAGCTACCTTGTTTAGTTCATTTCTGAGATGCGGGAGTTTACCACCCTTGAGAGCTTGCAGGACAGACAGTGCATCTGTGAGGATGACTACCTGGTGGCAGTCAGAGTTGGTGTTATAAATCATATTTGCAGCTTGCTCTAGAGCTTGAACCTCAGCTGTATAGTTGGAACAGAATTTACCAGTGGGAATGTGCCTAGTCTCATAGTGGTTGTCAGGATATGAGATAAAGATACCGGCACCTCCATTCCTAACAGCATTAGTTGCTGATCCATCTGTATAGGCATGTATCCATGATTGATCGGGATAGCTTTCTTGGATCATACTCAATGTAGCAGTTCGTTTTTGCAGATCATTATACTCACATCCACTTGTGAGACCACTGACTGTTGTATTAATTTGGAGGGCACTGCTGGCCTGCTCCCATGGTACAGGGTATAGGGTGGGCTTCAGTGGTGTTGTCTTCATGGATAGGTCTTCTTGATGCTGTCTTATAAGTCTTTTCCCCCGATGCACAAAGCTGCTACGCTTTAGACGTCCCAATGCCAGATCATCTAGTCTTGCCTTCATTGGGTGCATTGGCATACTGTTGTACTTTTCATCATCTGGATCATGGTTTTTGTGTCTCTTCTATGGGACAATGTCTGTAATCCAGCAACCTTCTGCATCTCTGTTATTGGTGTAGTTTTCATGGCTCCTGTAATGAGCCTGAGAGCTTGATTTTGCACCTTGTCCAAAGACTGCAGATGTGAGTTAGCAGCTGATGACCATGCTGCTGAGCTAAACTCTAAGTGTGGTCTTATTACTCCATTATAAATCTTCTTTAGATTTCGTTCATTTGCTCCCCAGTTGGTACCTGCTAATTTTCTGAGTATGCCTAGTCGTCTTCGGGCCTTTCCTTCTGCATTTTCAATATGCTTATTCCATGTAAGCCTTTGGTCAAATGTCACCCCAAGATAGGTGGGGTAGCTTTCTTCCTTGATCACGGTTGTCCCTAGGTGTATGTTAGCTGATTTGTCCTTGGGGGCGAGGGAGAACAGTGTTGTGGAGGTTTTGTCTGTGTTTATTGTGATAAGCCATTTCTCTGCCCATGACACTAGCATGTCTGCTGCCCGCTGCATTCTATAATTTGCTGTGGCGACATTTTCATCAGCGCACCAGAGTACTAGGTCATCTGCATATAAGGCAGCTTTAACTCCTGCAGGGAGATCTTTCACCAGGTCATTGATGTAAACAAGGAAGAGTGTTGGGGAAATTACTCCTCCTTGAGGTACCCCCTGATGGAGCAACACTTTTCTGCTCTGCAGACCGTCAAGAGTGACTCTAGTTCTCCTGTTATGCAAGTATGACTGGATCCATTTCATCATGTTGCCTTGGATTCCACTTCTCCTAAGTTTTGCAATGAGGCCATCTTTCCACACCTTGTCAAAGGCCTGCTTGAAGTCGACCCAGATCGTTAGGACCTTTTTCTTCTCCTGGAAGGCATCTTCTATTGCTTGAGACAAGTAAGTAACTTGGTCTTCTATACTGTAGCATTCTCTAAATCCAGCTTGTTCCGGCACCAGGATCTGCTCAGACTCTAAATACCATTTCAATCTGTGGTTGACTATTCGCTCCATAGTCTTCCCAACACAGCTTGTGAGACTGATTGGCCGGTAACTTGCAGCCTCGGTCTTACATTTCCCTTTCTTTAGTATGGGTATTGTGATGGCTTCTCTCCATACTTGGGGTACCGTTCCTTTCAACCAGCTGTGGTTGAATATCTCAAGCAGTTTTGTCTTTGCTGCTGAGCTCAGATTTACTAGCATTTCGTTGCTGATTTTGTCTGGGCCGGGTGACTTTTGAAACTTAAGCTTGGAAATAGCCTTCTGTAGTTCTCCTAGTGTGATGGGTTCCCTCATTGGGGCAGGAGTATCTGTCTGTCCCATGGTTGCCAGTATTTCTTTTCTTATCTCTCTCTGATGGTCTATGTTAATGGGTAAGTTGCTTTCTGAACTGTATCTTCTAGCAAACAAGTCTGCAGCTTGTTTTCCTCTGAAAAGTTTGCCACCTTCATCCAATGTGATAGTCTGCCTTGGTGAGGAATGCTCTTCATTTAGAGACTTGACTAATCTCCAAAGTTTCCTGCCGTCTTTCTCAAGGTTCAGCGATGCCGTTTTAGTTCTCCAGCTTTTCCGCTTTTCTTCTAGCTTTGTTCTCTGAAACTCTGCTACAGCCTTTTTCCATTTGTTGTGAGTTTCAAGTGAAGGCTGAGACTCTGCGTCCTTTCTAGCCTTGTCCATAGCTTCCTGACGTTCTTGGAGTGTGCTGGACCAGTATGGTATGTAGTTACGCCGGCATCCTTTGGGAATGGTTTCTTTTGCAGCTTGTAGTATGCATCTGTTGAAGTCTTTTACCACTTCATTAATGTCTCTGTTCTGTACCTTGAGGGTAGACAGCAGCGTGTTCACCTGATGCCTGAATAAACCCCAGTTGGCTTTTTTGTAGTTCCATCTTGTAATGGCTGGGCCTGTACTGAGAGTTGCACTCTGGACAGTAAGAAAGATTGGGCGATGGTCGCTTCCCCCTAGTTGGTCTCCTACTTCTCTACTAATAGATCCAGCTATATCTGGTGTGGAGAAGGCAAGATCTGGTGTTGAGGTTGTGTGCCATCCTCTGGAGTAGAAGGTAGGAGTATCTGTGGCATTATTGACTAGGATTAGGGAGTGATCATCTTGCCAAGTTTCAACCTCTTCACCTCTGTGATCCAGATGGTTATAGCCCCAGCTCTGGGAGTGGCTATTAAAGTCTCCAACTGCTATAAAGTTGGTGGCTGGTACCTGTATAGAGCTGAGACTCAGGGGTTTGTTGTTCGGACAGTAATAGTTCAGGAGTTCTATTTCCATCTTGTCTACCTTTATCTGCAGCAGCTGATATTCTGCTCCATCCATGAAGGTTTTCCTTTCGTGTGCAGGAATGTTATTCCTTACAAGAGTAAGTACTCCTCCTTTTCGTCTATCTTGTCTGTCGGATCTGAAGCATTGATATCCCCTTATTTTAAAGGTTTGATCTGCTTTCAAGTGAGTCTCTTGGATACAGCAAACACTGACTTGCTTCTCATACAAGATGTTTTCCAGCTCTGTCTTTTTGCTGTATCCAGCCTGCTTGCTGTTCACTCCCTCTGCATTCCAGTGCATCATGACAAGTGGCACTCTGGGTTTCTCTTTTTCTGTTTTGTTTTGGTCAGTAGTTCTCCTCCGCCGTCTGTTGACTCCACAAGACGGTCTAGAGGGTCCTCCAGTAGCTGAGGGTGGGCTCTGTCGAGGCTCAGAGCCCGGCACTGCACCTGCCTGGTGGAGCTCCACAGGGCGAGCACCAGAACGAGATTTATTTGACGGTGTACTCTCCATAGAAAAAAAAAGCGAGTTGCATGATACTGTGGTTTCCGGTGCGCCTTCTGGCCCAGTATCTACGACTTTAGCACCTGTTCAACGGGAGAGTGGGCTCATCCCTAATCTGTTTATGTTCCCAGTAGTAGACTATTCGCAAGCAGCCTGGGGGTGTCACTGCTCTGCGCGGACCTTGTTTACCGAGGCGGCGTCCGAGCTCGTATGGTGAAAATATGGTTGCATTATCTTCAAAATAGCCCTGTCTTTCCCGTGGCTTTTCTGCCATCCTGCAACTTTGAGTTAGGGAGTTCTGAGTTCCAGTCTCTTTCCCAGGCATTTTATCCTGGCCTGGCACGCATACAGAGGACCCCACTTCTGGTTCTAAGTTAGCAGTTGGGGATAGGTGGGGTAGCACACTGTGCATTCCCCGTCATCCAGGGGGCTCTCCAACTATGCAGAGCTTGCACAATGCTGTGCTCTGGTTCGGGGCTCTCCCAAGGAATCCTCACGTCCTGCACAGAGCCACTTCCCGATACCCACCACCTGCCAACCCTCCATTGTAGAAATCTCCTGCATGCGGCCATCCAGTCAAGAGCCAGTATTAAGTCTGGTGCCCAAGTGATCCCCCCAAGATCAGTGTGCAATGCTGGGTTCTCATCATGCTGCAACACAGGAGGGATTGTGATGCTCAGCCATCTCTCTCAATTCTGCACCGATAAGTGACATCGGGGACTTAACTTTGCCTCAGTACTGGGAGGCCCCGTTTCCGGGTACACCACACACAGCCAATTGAGGCAACGGTCGCCATGGGCGTGATAGACGACAAACAGTGAAGAATGAGGCAAGAAAGCATTTAACCCATGAAGTGGGGGTGGATTGGTGCAGACCAGAGCATGTACCACTCGCCGGTGGGTTCTGCATCTACACCTATAGGGTTCCACCCACTCCTCAGCCCATTTAGTCTGGCCCCTCACCCAGGACCTGTCCGGCTTGGGTGACCCTGCCAGGAGTAAAACTCCCGCCGGCATAGCTCCCGGGATCATTGAGGCGCTCAAGCTCTCCAACCACGGCAAGGTAGGCTTACATGTGGAGAGGCTACTTGTCTCGAATCCCTTAACTTCTTCCTCTTGCTCCTCCCTCTTACATAAATTCTCAACCTTCTTATCGACATTGGCATAGAGTGCCATTATCATTTCTTCAATATTTCTTTTATTTCCCCCTTTGTCTTCTTCCTTATTCCTTTTACTTTTAACAAATTTGATATCTCTCGTCTTCATCGGTCTCAGATCAATTGGCGCGACTTCTTTCAATCTGGCAAGACGCCTCACGTAATCAGATGAGTCGTCTGACGATACATCCGACTTTTTATTGTCTCCTCCCATACCTTTAACGTCCGACACTTCCTGTGTCTCCCCAGTCTTTTCTGATATATTCTCTAAGTCCTGAGGTTCTCCCTGTAGTTTACGTTGAACTGTAATACGTTCCAGTTCCGTGTCCTCCTTCTGTTCTTCCCTATCCGTCAGAAATCTCTTCTTATACTCGTTCAACGGTATCTCGTCTTCGCTCTCCCAATTATTCGTCAGAAATCTCCTCTTATACTCGTTCAACGGTATCTCGTCTTTGCTATCCCAATCATCCGTCAGAAATCTCCTCTTACATTCCATCAACGGAATATCATCTTCACTCTCCCAGTTATCTTCCTCATCTGCCAGTCCCTCTCTCTCCTCTGAATTCTTCCCATCCTGCGTTTTATCAAGTGCATCTAGTACTCTTGTGACCGTGCCGTTAATCTGTTATTGGCACTAATTGTTAACCAACGAACTAGGTGACTGGGGCAGACCTAGTCGTCGTATTTTCTATTTTGTCAATTTTGTCTATTGACAATCTTCCAAGTAAGGGTATAGCTTAGTACTGGCCATCACCGCCAGAGTTGTTTATTCCTGGATGATATATCCCAAACTTCCAACTCCAATTCGTTCCATCCCTTCTTTGTTGATATTATAGTGACAACTTCGTATAGTCGTTATTTTCTTTATATCCAGTATCTTGTTTACTCTAGCACTCAACAACCCTTTAGAGACTTAACCCAACTTGAGAAGTGTTCCATCAAAACAAGTAATTTATTTACATTTCAGAAGTTCATCATAACAGAGGCATGTGGTACAAATTCCAGGTACAAACATTTCCTAACTGCCTCTTGTATGTCCCATTCCTCCTGGGCACATTCATGTACCTATGCATATATATATATATATATATATATATATATATATATATATATATATATATATATATATATATATATATATATATATATATATATATATATATATATAGTCTCCTCCCTTTGATCAAAGCATCACCTCACTCATTCCATCTCCCCTCTAGCAAGACAAATAGTCTTTATTCGAATCCATTCTTATTTCTCAAACCATTTCCCCATACTTTCCCCCTTAACCAAAACCAAATCACCGCTTATAATTCCTGCTTGAGCATTTATAATGCTCCTAGCAAAGCCAACGATGACACTCTGCCTCTATTTTCCTCTTCCTTTTCAACATTCTCATCCCCAATCGTAATTGATTTACGTCTTCTCCCATCACTCATCCTATCACTACTCTGGCAGTAGTAGGGTATGTTGGACTTAGGTATCATTCAGGAGGCGCGCAGGAGGCGCGCCAGGAGGCGCGTGACTTTTATATAGCAAAAACGCCAGGAGGCGCATGACTTTTATATAAGCGCATTCAGGCGGCGCAAGATGGCGGACTTGAGCTAACAAGGGGAGGTTATATGGGTCAAGATGGCGGACTTGAGCTAACAAGGGGAGGTTATATGGGTCAAGATGGCGGACTTGAGCTAACAAGGGGAGGTTATTTGGGTCAAGATGGCGGACTTGAGCTAACAAGGGGAGGTTATTTGGGTCAAGATGGCGGACTTGAGCTAACAAGGGGAGGTTATTTGGGTCAAGATGGCGGCTTTGAGCTAACAAGGGGAGGTTATTTGGGTCAAGATGGCGGACTTGAGCTAACAAGGGGAGGTTATTTGGGTCAAGATGGCGGATTTGAGTTAACAAGGGGAGGTTATTTGGGTCAAGATGGCGGACTTGAGCTAACAAGGGGGAGATAACAAGATGGCGGACTTGAGCTAACAAGGGGGAGATAACAAGATGGCGGATTTGAGCTAACAAGGGGAGGTTATTTGGGGCAAGATGGCGGATTTGAGATAACAAGGGGGAGATAACAAGATGGCGGATTTGAGCTAACAAGGGGAGGTTATTTGGGGCAAGATGGCGGATTTGAGATAACAAGGGGGAGATAACAAGAGGGCGGGATGACTTTTTATATAAGGAAATACTCATTACGCAGGTGGAGCAGCAGGCGGGATGACTTTTTATATAAGGAAATACTCATTGTGCAGGTGGAACAGCAGGCGGGATGACTTTTTATATAAGGAAATACTCATTGTACAGATGGAGCAGCAGGGGTTGGTACATGACTTTTATATAAGGAATTGAGGAGGAGCAGCAGGTGGGATGACTTTTTATATAAGAAAATACTCATTGTACAGATGGAGCAGCAGGGGTTGGTACATGACTTTTATATAAGGAATTGAGGAGGAGCAGCAGGTGGGATGACTTTTTATATAAGAAAATACTCATTGAGCAGGTGGAGCAGCAGGCGGGATGACTTTTTATATAGGAAAAATGTGCAGGGGCAAGATGGCGGGGTGACTTTTTATATAAGGAAATACTCAGTGTGCAGGTGGAGCATCAGGCGGAGGGTGATGACTTTTTATATAAGAAAATACTCAGTGTGCAGGTGGAGCATCAGGTGGGGTGACTTTTTATATAAGGAAAATGTGCAGGGGCAAGATGGCGGGATGACTTTTTATATAAGAAAATACTCATTGCGTAGGTGGAGCATCAGGCGGGATGACTTTTTATATAAGAAAATACTCAGTGTGCAGGTAGCACCAGGCGGGATGACTTTTTATATAAGGAAATACGCAGTGTGGAGGTGGAGCAGCAGGAGAAGTGGATAACTTTTTAATATAGTAATATGTGTTTATTGAGATAACAAGAAGACGATAATAGGAAGAGGATAATAGTTAGACTTTGAGATTTTTAGATAACAAGAAGACGTTATTTATAGACATATATTAATTCTGCAGGCGTGATACAGGGGTAAGATGGCGGGGTGACTTTTTATATAAGGAAAAAAATGGCGGCGCGCTGCAGGCGCAAGATGGCGGGATGACTTTTTATATAGGGAAAATGTACAAGGGCAAGAGGGCGGACTTGAGATAACAAGAAGGTGGTATATGGCGCAAGATGGCGGGGTGCTTTTTTTATATAAGGAATTGAGGAGGAGGCGAGGAGGAGACCCATGAATTTTTTATATAGAGATATGTTTAGATAACGAGAAGACGTTATTTATAGACATATATTAATTCTGCAGGAGTGATGCAGGGGCAGGGATGATATTTTTGTGTGATGTGGTATGGTTTTGGGGGTGGAAGAGAGATATTTTAGATGTTGAGGGGAGATGTGGTGACGTTGTCAGGATGCATCTGTGTACATTTTTGGGGGTGTAGCAGGCGAGTGGACCAGCATTGAGAGGTGGGAGTGAAGAGACATTGGTGACGAGGTACGGGTGTAATGTAGCAGGTGGGGTTAGGTTAGGGGGGATATTTTTGTGTGATGTGGTATGGTTTTTGGAGGTGGAAGAGAGATATTTTAGATGTTGAGGGGAGATGTGGTGACGTTGTCAGGATGCAGCTGTGTACATTTTTGGGGTGTAGCAGGCGAGTGGACCAGCATTGAGAGGTGGGAGTGAAGAGGCGTCGGTGACGAGGTACGGGTGTAATGTAGCAGGTGGGGTTAGGTTAGGGGGGATATTTTTGTGTGATGTGGTATAGTTTTGGAGGTGGAAGAGAGATATTTTAATCTGTAATGTAGCAGGTGGGGTTAGGTTAGGGCGGAGTAGTAGGGTGTGTGTTGTGGAATTGTTTTGTTATGTGTGTTGGTGTGTGTGTGTTTATATGTCTACATCCGCGTGACTTTTATATAACGAAAATGTGTTGGAGGAACGTGGAGGAGGAGAGGTCTTGGAATATAGTAATATATAAGTTCATTAATGGCGGGCGTGTTGTGTGATGATTATTTTACAAACAGTTATACGTACATATTACAGATAGGTAGCCGATATTACAACAGTTAGATGCTATTTAGTTATACATATATAGAAATATAAAAGAGAAAACACTAGATACATTTTATATATTTATTGACAAAGTTAGTTGATCTATGGGTGACATATAACCGCACTTCTTTTCGTATACCCCTTGGAGCTCTCAGAACACAGGTGGTTCGGTTTACTTGGCGAGTCTGTCAATGCACGTTTTGTCTTGTTCGTTCAACGAGGGGGTCAAATGGGAAGATTTCCCTTTTAGGCTTCTAAGTTTGTCACTGCTGGGTTGACTTTTGTCAAACTTTTTTTGGCGCAACGTGTGGTGCAAATCTGCCTCCCGCTCGCAGTATAACGAAAAAGAGACGTTGGATGGGCGGGTTTTTGCAGAGGTGTTTTAACGTGACACCAGGTACGGAAATCACATCTTTGAACATATCTACCCCTAGGTCCGCGTAAAAACTAACGTGTTGTTCTAACGCTGTGTGTGGCTAGTGATGAGAATATAAGACGCTGAGAGGTGAAGTTTGGTCGTAGACAACTACTCACTAGGAAATGCCCGTGAGGTGGTAGAAATACCCCCTCGACACGATAGAAATATGCCCTCGAGATGATATAAATATACCCTCGACACGACAGAAATATACCCTCGACACGACAGAAATATGTATGTGTAATGATAGAAAATATGACCTCGACACGACAGAAATATACCCTCGACACGACAGAAATATGTATGTGTAATGATAGAAAATATGCCCTCGACACGATAGAAATATGCCCTCGAGATGATATAAATATGCCCTCGACACGATAGAAAGACGCCCTCGACACGACAGAAATATGTATGTGTAATGATAGAAAATATGACCTCGAGACGACAGAAATATACCCCCGAGATGATAGAAATGTGACCACCGGTTTTGGGAGAAAACTTTAGATATCACCCACCAAAGGATTTTCGCACGTGTAATAAAGAGGGGTCTCGATAAAATTTACTCTCTCGACCTTCACTTCAGCTCTCCAACGGTTTAAGTATTGCATCACTTCTTGGCATGTTCACCTAGTTAGTGGGAGCCGTCACCTACAAAGAGGTATGACCCCACCTGCAAGGGGTGGTCCTGGAAACAGTCTGTAGCAGTGCAGTCTGGCTGATCGAGTGCGGCTCGCAATGGGAAGGCAAAAGCGGTCCCTAAACAATATCGGGTTGTAGTCGGTTGTGTCGATCGAGAGGTGGAGATATCACAGCTTAGAAGGGAGTTTTGAAGCGAGTTGAGGTTTTGTGTTTTCTTTTGTAGTGGGTGTGGGTGAGGTCGGAGGTTTTTTGTGTGATGTATTGTACCGGTAGTGTGTTTTGGTTGTAGGTATCTTAATTGTGTGTGTGTAGTTGTGGGCTGTCGAATGTGGGGTGTGCTGGGTATGGTTTTTTGTGTGTCCGGTATTTTAATTGTTGATCTACTAAATAGTATAGATCAGAGTGCAAGTTTTAGAAACCAGTACTAGTTCCTACCATCGAACTTGCGTCCTGGTAGTGTGTGTGTTTGTTTATTTACATATAGACAGGTATACATATACAAGATGTTACAGCATTATATACGCTAAATAGTCAAGCTAAAACACTAGTCTCAAAC
The DNA here is from genome assembly GCA_024509875.1 of Oreohelix idahoensis. Lineage (NCBI taxonomy): Eukaryota > Metazoa > Mollusca > Gastropoda > Stylommatophora > Oreohelicidae > Oreohelix > Oreohelix idahoensis. Next base: position 166,974 of record JAMPIV010012827.1, on the reverse strand, counting down.
GCATTGTAGGTCGCTTGACACCTGCCCAGCCTTATTTGCTCACTAACAGCAACTTGCTTAATGAAACGCTAATCGATAATGTTATAACGGCTTTAAGCTAGGTTGTGATACGGTTTGAGCCTTGATTCGTGGTGGCAGATGGTTACATACTTAGAAACTTAAACGATACTCAAAGTGCTGTTGAACAAATATTCAGTGTTAGCTTTCTTGGGTTTGATAGAGGCTTGGCTTTAACTATAAATTATCTGTAATGATTTAAATAGTCTTGTTAAGGTATTATCTCTATAAATATGCGTATGCGTAAGCAATAACAGGAGATTTTTGTGTGTGTTTTTATTAGGTATAGATACACTACGCAAAAGTGATCTCACCAGAACTTTGTTATCTATGTAGATGTGTCGTAGTCTAGTTACAAACAGCAAGGTGGTTTAGAAGTAACTTTATCATTTTTATTGGAAGAAAATTGTGTTTTTTATCGTTTACATGTTTTGTAACAAATTTGATTGCTCCAAAACTTTCACACAATTAGGTTACTACTTGACTTGAGAAGAAGGTCTTTTTATAAACACTCTTGAGTGAATTCCCATTTTTTTCCTATCCGCTATAGAATAAAGAGGAAAATATATTTTTAAAAGTATTACCTGTTATAGAGGCAGATGAGTAAGGTTCGGTATGATGGAGGCGGTTTTGGTTTTTATGTTGTGTTGTGTGTGTAGTGGGTCACGGGGTAGTTTTCTTTATTTATATTTATAATATAGCATGAGTAATAAAATCTACTTACCCCAATGTTCAGTTAATGTTATGTAAATGAACCGTAAACACTCGCAGTCTCCAACATAAAAAAATATTGGGAAAGACCACACTGAACAAAAACAAATAGACAATTTATTGAACACACCCCGTAGAGATATATCTTGTGCAGGTAGACTAAAGTATGGCGGCGCAACTAAACACGTACTTAGCGTTACAATCTGTAACTGATTCATGGTCGAGACCAGTTTCATACATTTTAAGAAAAACCCAACAACCACGTGTTTGTACCCTCACTAGAAAGAAATCGGATCGATGACCCGTGCAAATCAGCGATCGTGAATTTCTGTTCACGTCACTACGGTAAAATACAAACCATCAATAGTAGAAAACTTATAAAAGAAATATTCCTACGTTCGTGTGTTCGAATCACCGCCAGCTTGCATCAATTTTTTTATTCAACCTATAGATAAATAGATCAACCGTCAAAATACTTCTTTAAAAAACACTTGCCCTTGGTAAAAAATAATACCAACCCTAATTCTCATAAAAATACTGCCCCTTGTCAAAAAAAATGTCGCCCTCTTCGTAATCAAAGTTCTTCCTATTGTCAAAAAAATGTCACCCCGTGACAATTAAATTTCTCCCCCTTTACTTCCCTTTGGTAAATACTTACAGTTGCGGTCTTCAACACGCGCCCCAACGGTTTAAGCACTTCATCACTTCTTATCATGTTATAAATTATTCTATCCAGACACTTTCCTTTCTCTCACACGATCACCGTGTGAAAAAAAAATTTCTTACCCCTTACTTGCACATTGTCATCACTGTCGTCTCGGCTCAGACAGGACTATAAACATCTATTACCTACCCGATAAAAGCTACGACAAACGTTATCTACCAGTTGTAATAGCATATATAGTCTGTTGTAACGGAACATCGGATAATTTCTTGTTGCCCTAAGACGCCGCAAGGCGTAATGGCCACAGACTGCTTGGTCGGTCGAGGGGTAAGGATGGAAGAAGAAGAAGAATAATAGTATGATGTAGAAAAATACCTACCACGGTCTTACATACTCTCTGTATGGATGTGTATGACATGAAAATCTATTTCTTTTATAAAAAATTTTAGTACAAATGTGTTTCTGCGAAAAACCGAAAGCTAACGGTTCGACGGTGAAACCGACTATCCGTGTTACGCCAATGTTTAATTACACTACAGGTGTGTTTGGAAAAAACAATTAAACAAAGCCGACTGCATTCAGAAAGATCGAGTGAGAGACGCACGCGTGTGTGTTCAGAGATCTGCGCGTACGAGGTCGATAGACAATTTCATTACGGAGGATGTTTCAAACAGCTGTGTTTGCTAAATCGAGCCCTTGTCGAAAATATGAGTTATTTTACATTAGATCTGTTTCTCATTCGTATCCAAATATTCAGTGTTTAGTCATTATTTCTATAATAGTGTGTGTATTCGTAAGCAATAACAGGAGGTTTTTGTGTATTTCAAAGTTTAGATACACTACCCAAAAGGGATTTCAGCAGGCAGACGAGAGTATGACACCAACTAGATACGGCTTTAGTATTACACTCTATAACTGATTCATTGTCGAGACCAGTTTCAAACATTTTAAGAAAACGCAACAACCACGTGCTTGTAACCTCACTAGAAAGAAACAGGCGTGATGGCCAGTGTGAAACAGCGCGCGTAAAACTTGACTCGTTTTAAAATCCTCGTAACATAGAGGGTGCCGTTAGAACTAAATATAGCTAGCTAGAAAAACGTAATAAAATAGCTAACAGGCAGAGTTTTCGTTAGTATTGGTAGACGAAAAAACTTATCTACAACGAGATTTACATGTGTAAGACTAACACTGTTACTTATTTCTGTTCACGTCATTGCAGACAACCTCAAAACACAAGAGCTCAATAGTAGAAATTTATTTAAAAAAAAACGTTCCCTCGCTCGTGTACGCGAACCCCCTCCCCGATTTTTTTTTTTAAGGTTTCACTTTTTTATTTTTTTATTTTACAAGTGCGACATCTGGTGATAGGTTTTATATAGTCTCACAATCACCAAAGTTTTTTTTCGCACGTGTAACAAAGGCTGATCTCGTCGAGAAGTGGGAGTGCAATGTTTGATAGAAGTATATAGTTAATGGTCTCTTTTAAAAGAATACTTGTGTTAAAGAGGAAAATATAAAAATCGGATATATGTCATAACCAGACTAAAATATGACGCCAACTACATATTCATTAGTGTTACAGGTTACAATCGAGACAATGCCGAGGTTAGTTTCAATCATTTTAAGAAAAACCAACACGCACGTGTTTTTTTTTACCACGCGTTGTTAAACTCGATCGATGGTCGGCGCTCGCGATTTTAGTTAACAAGAAGACGATATATTCATATAATAGGAAGATATATTTAGACAATAAGAAGACTTTGAGCCAATAGGAAAACGAGAATAGGAAGAGGTTAATAGGAAGACGATATATTTATAGATAACAAGAAGACGATATATTTATAGATAACAAGAAGACGATATATTTAGACAAACAATTAGACGATATAGGTAACAAAAGAAGTATACACAAGGTATGTGTGATGCACGTGTTGTTAAGTCAGCCGACCCGATGCTGTAATCAGCATCGGGTTGGCCTCCTTAACCGTTCCAGAGTTCCTCTGGTGCCCAGTTAAAACTGGGTCTGCCCTCCCGGGTTGTGTGCGGTGCATCACACATACCTTGTGTATACTTCTTTTGTTACCTATATCGTCTAATTGTTTGTCTAAATATATCGTCTTCTTGTTATCTATAAATATATCGTCTTCTTGTTATCTATAAATATATCGTCTTCCTATTAACCTCTTCCTATTCTCGTCTTCCTATTGTCTCAAAGTCTTCTTATTGTCTAAATATATCTTCCTATTATATGAATATATCGTCTTCTTGTTAACTAAAATCGCGAGCGCCGACCATCGATCGAGTTTAACAACGCGTGGTAAAAAAAACACGTGCGTGTTGGTTTTTCTTAAAATGATTGAAACTAACCTCGGCATTGTCTCGATTGTAACCTGTAACACTAATGAATATGTAGTTGGCGTCATATTTTAGTCTGGTTATGACATATATCCGATTTTTATATTTTCCTCTTTAACACAAGTATTCTTTTAAAAGAGACCATTAACTATATACTTCTATCAAACATTGCACTCCCACTTCTCGACGAGATCAGCCTTTGTTACACGTGCGAAAAAAAACTTTGGTGATTGTGAGACTATATAAAACCTATCACCAGATGTCGCACTTGTAAAATAAAAAAATAAAAAAGTGAAACCTTAAAAAAAAAAAATCGGGGAGGGGGTTCGCGTACACGAGCGAGGGAACGTTTTTTTTAAATAAATTTCTACTATTGAGCTCTTGTGTTTTGAGGTTGTCTGCAATGACGTGAACAGAAATAAGTAACAGTGTTAGTCTTACACATGTAAATCTCGTTGTAGATAAGTTTTTTCGTCTACCAATACTAACGAAAACTCTGCCTGTTAGCTATTTTATTACGTTTTTCTAGCTAGCTATATTTAGTTCTAACGGCACCCTCTATGTTACGAGGATTTTAAAACGAGTCAAGTTTTACGCGCGCTGTTTCACACTGGCCATCACGCCTGTTTCTTTCTAGTGAGGTTACAAGCACGTGGTTGTTGCGTTTTCTTAAAATGTTTGAAACTGGTCTCGACAATGAATCAGTTATAGAGTGTAATACTAAAGCCGTATCTAGTTGGTGTCATACTCTCGTCTGCCTGCTGAAATCCCTTTTGGGTAGTGTATCTAAACTTTGAAATACACAAAAACCTCCTGTTATTGCTTACGAATACACACACTATTATAGAAATAATGACTAAACACTGAATATTTGGATACGAATGAGAAACAGATCTAATGTAAAATAACTCATATTTTCGACAAGGGCTCGATTTAGCAAACACAGCTGTTTGAAACATCCTCCGTAATGAAATTGTCTATCGACCTCGTACGCGCAGATCTCTGAAACACACACGCGTGCGTCTCTCACTCGATCTTTCTGAATGCAGTCGGCTTTGTTTAATTGTTTTTTCCAAACACACCTGTAGTGTAATTAAACATTGGCGTAACACGGATAGTCGGTTTCACCGTCGAACCGTTAGCTTTCGGTTTTTCGCAGAAACACATTTGTACTAAAATTTTTTATAAAAGAAATAGATTTTCATGTCATACACATCCATACAGAGAGTATGTAAGACCGTGGTAGGTATTTTTCTACATCATACTATTATTCTTCTTCTTCTTCCATCCTTACCCCTCGACCGACCAAGCAGTCTGTGGCCATTACGCCTTGCGGCGTCTTAGGGCAACAAGAAATTATCCGATGTTCCGTTACAACAGACTATATATGCTATTACAACTGGTAGATAACGTTTGTCGTAGCTTTTATCGGGTAGGTAATAGATGTTTATAGTCCTGTCTGAGCCGAGATGATAGTGATGACAATGTGAAAGTAAGGGGTAAGAAATATTTTTATCACAAGGTGATCGTGTGAGAGAAAGGAAAGTGTCTGGATAGAATAATTTATAACATGATAAGAAGTGATGAAGTGCTTAAACCGTTGGGGCGCGTGTTGAAGACCGCAACTGTAAGTATTTACCAAAGGGAGGTAAAGGGGAGAAATTTAATTGTCACGGGGTGACATTTTTTTGACAATAGGAAGAACTTTGATTACGAAGAGGGCGACATTTTTTTTGACAAGGGGCAGTATTTTTATGAGAAGGGGTATTATTTTTTACCAAGGGCAAGTGTTTTTTAAAGAAGTATTTGACGGTTGATCTATTTATCTATAGGTTGAATAAAAAAATTGATGCAAGCTGGCGGTGATTCGAACACACGAACGTAGGAATATTTCTTTTATAAGTTTTCTACTATTGATGGTTTGTATTTTACCGTAGTGACGTGAACAGAAATTCACGATCGCTGATTTGCACGGGTCATCGATCCGATTTCTTTCTAGTGAGGGTACAAACACGTGGTTGTTGGGTTTTTCTTAAAATGTATGAAACTGGTCTCGACCATGAATCAGTTACAGATTGTAACGCTAAGTACGTGTTTAGTTGCCGCCATACTTTAGTCTACCTGCAAGATATATCTCTACGGGTGTGTTCAATAAATTGTCTATTTGTTTTTGTTCAGTGTGGTCTTTCCCAATATTTTTTATGTTGGAGACTGCGAGTGTTTACGGTTCATTTACATAACATTAACTGAACATTGGGGTAAGTAGATTTTATTACTCATGCTATAATATAAATAATAAAGAAAACTACCCCGTGACCCACTACACACACAACACAACACAAAACCAAAACCGCCTCCATCATACCGAACCTTACTCATCTGCCTCTATAACAGGTAATACTTTTAAAAATATATTTTCCTCTTTATTCTATAGCGGATAGGAAAAAATGGGAATTCACTCAAGAGTGTTTATAAAAAGACCTTCTTCTCAAGTCAAGTAGTAACCTAATTGTGTGAAAGTTTTGGAGCAATCAAATTTGTTACAAAACATGTAAACGATAAAAAACACAATTTTCTTCCAATAAAAATGATAAAGTTACTTCTAAACCACCTTGCTGTTTGTAACTAGACTACGACACATCTACATAGATAACAAAGTTCTGGTGAGATCACTTTTGCGTAGTGTATCTATACCTAATAAAACACACACAAAATCTCCTGTTATTGCTTACGCATACGCAATATTATAGAGATAATACCTTAACAAGACTATTTAAAACATTACAGATAATTTATAGTTAAAGCCTCTATCAAACCAAGAAAGCTAACACTGAATATTTGTTCAACAGCACGTTGAGTATCGCTTAGGTTTCTGAGTATGTAACCATCTGTCACCACGAATCGTGTCTCAAACCGTTTCACAACCTAGCTTAAAGCCGCTATAACACAATCGATTAGCTTTTCATTAAGCAAGTTGCTGTTAGTGAGCAAATAAGGCTGGGCAGGTGTCAAGCGACCTACAATGCGTTTGAGACTAGTGTTTTAGCTTGACTATTTAGCGTATAACTGCTGTAACATCTTGTATATGTATACCTGTCTATATGTAAAATAAACAACACACACACTACCAGGACGCAAGTTCGATGGTAGAACTAGTACTGGTTTCTAAAACTTCACTCTGATCTATACATATTGTAGATACAACAATTAAAATACCGACACACAAAAAACCCATACCCCAGCACACCCCACGATTCGACAGCCCCACAAACTACACCACACAATTAAGATACCTACAACCAAACACACTACCGGTACAATACATCACACAAAAAACCTCCCGACCTCACCCACACCACTACAAAAGAAAACACAAAACCTCAACTCGCTTCAAAACTCCCTTCTAAGCTGTGATATCTCCACCTCTCGATCGACACAACCGACTACAACCCGATATTGTTTAGGGACCGCTTTTGCCTTCCCATTGCGAGCCGCACTCGATCAGCCAGACTGCACTGCTACAGACTGTTTCCAGGACCACCCCTTGCAGGTGGGGTCATACCTCTTTGTAGGTGACGGCTCCCACTAACTAGGTGAACATGCCAAGAAGTGATGCAATACTTAAACCTTTGGAGAGCTGAGTGAAGGTCGAGAGAGTAAATTTTATCGAGACCCCCCTTTATTACACGTGCGAAAATCCTTTGGTGGGTGATATCTAAAGTTTTCTCCCAAAACCGGTGGTCACATTTCTATCATCTCGGGGGTATATTTCTGTCGTCTCGAGGTCATATTTTCTATCATTACACATACATATTTCTGTCGTGTCGAGGGCGTCTTTCTATCGTGTCGAGGGCATATTTCTGTCGTGTCGAGGGCATATTTTCTATCATTACACATACATATTTCTGTCGTGTCGAGGGCATATTTCTGTCGTGTCGAGGTCATATTTTCTATCATTACACATACATATTTCTGTCGTGTCGAGGGTATATTTCTGTCGTGTCGAGGGTATATTTATATCATCTCGAGGGCATATTTCTATCGTGTCGAGGGGGTATTTCTACCACCTCACGGGCATTTCCTAGTGAGTAGTTGTCTACGACCAAACTTCACCTCTCAGCGTCTTATATTCTCATCACTAGCCACACACAGCGTTAGAACAACACGTTAGTTTTTACGCGGACCTAGGGGTAGATATGTTCAAAGATGTGATTTCCGTACCTGGTGTCACGTTAAAACACCTCTGCAAAAACCCGCCCATCCAACGTCTCTTTTTCGTTATGCTGCGAGCGGGAGGCAGATTTGCACCACACGTTGCGCCAAAAAAAGTTTGACAAAAGTCAACCCAGCAGTGACAAACTTAGAAGCCTAAAAGGGAAATCTTCCCATTTGACCCCCTCGTTGAACGAACAAGACAAAACGTGCATTGACAGACTCGCCAAGTAAACCGAACCACCTGTGTTCTGAGAGCTCCAAGGGGTATACGAAAAGAAGTGCGGTTATATGTCACCCATAGATCAACTAACTTTGTCAATAAATATATAAAATGTATCTAGTGTTTTCTCTTTTATATTTCTATATATGTATAACTAAATAGCATCTAACTGTTGTAATATCGGCTACCTATCTGTAATATGTACGTATAACTGTTTGTAAAATAATCATCACACAACACGCCCGCCATTAATGAACTTATATATTACTATATTCCAAGACCTCTCCTCCTCCACGTTCCTCCAACACATTTTCGTTATATAAAAGTCACGCGGATGTAGACATATAAACACACACACACCAACACACATAACAAAACAATTCCACAACACACACCCTACTACTCCGCCCTAACCTAACCCCACCTGCTACATTACAGATTAAAATATCTCTCTTCCACCTCCAAAACTATACCACATCACACAAAAATATCCCCCCTAACCTAACCCCACCTGCTACATTACACCCGTACCTCGTCACCGACGCCTCTTCACTCCCACCTCTCAATGCTGGTCCACTCGCCTGCTACACCCCAAAAATGTACACAGCTGCATCCTGACAACGTCACCACATCTCCCCTCAACATCTAAAATATCTCTCTTCCACCTCCAAAACCATACCACATCACACAAAAATATCCCCCCTAACCTAACCCCACCTGCTACATTACACCCGTACCTCGTCACCAATGTCTCTTCACTCCCACCTCTCAATGCTGGTCCACTCGCCTGCTACACCCCCAAAAATGTACACAGATGCATCCTGACAACGTCACCACATCTCCCCTCAACATCTAAAATATCTCTCTTCCACCCCAAAACCATACCACATCACACAAAAATATCATCCCTGCCCCTGCATCACTCCTGCAGAATTAATATATGTCTATAAATAACGTCTTCTCGTTATCTAAACATATCTCTATATAAAAAATTCATGGGTCTCCTCCTCGCCTCCTCCTCAATTCCTTATATAAAAAAAGCACCCCGCCATCTTGCGCCATATACCACCTTCTTGTTATCTCAAGTCCGCCCTCTTGCCCTTGTACATTTTCCCTATATAAAAAGTCATCCCGCCATCTTGCACCTGCAGCGCGCCGCCATTTTTCTCCTTATATAAAAAGTCACCCCGCCATCTTACCCCTGTATCACGCCTGCAGAATTAATATATGTCTATAAATAACGTCTTCTTGTTATCTAAAAATCTCAAAGTCTAACTATTATCCTCTTCCTATTATCGTCTTCTTGTTATCTCAATAAACACATATTACTATATTAAAAAGTTATCCACTTCTCCTGCTGCTCCACCTCCACACTGCGTATTTCCTTATATAAAAAGTCATCCCGCCTGGTGCTACCTGCACACTGAGTATTTTCTTATATAAAAAGTCATCCCGCCTGATGCTCCACCTACGCAATGAGTATTTTCTTATATAAAAAGTCATCCCGCCATCTTGCCCCTGCACATTTTCCTTATATAAAAAGTCACCCCACCTGATGCTCCACCTGCACACTGAGTATTTTCTTATATAAAAAGTCATCACCCTCCGCCTGATGCTCCACCTGCACACTGAGTATTTCCTTATATAAAAAGTCACCCCGCCATCTTGCCCCTGCACATTTTTCCTATATAAAAAGTCATCCCGCCTGCTGCTCCACCTGCTCAATGAGTATTTTCTTATATAAAAAGTCATCCCACCTGCTGCTCCTCCTCAATTCCTTATATAAAAGTCATGTACCAACCCCTGCTGCTCCATCTGTACAATGAGTATTTTCTTATATAAAAAGTCATCCCACCTGCTGCTCCTCCTCAATTCCTTATATAAAAGTCATGTACCAACCCCTGCTGCTCCATCTGTACAATGAGTATTTCCTTATATAAAAAGTCATCCCGCCTGCTGTTCCACCTGCACAATGAGTATTTCCTTATATAAAAAGTCATCCCGCCTGCTGCTCCACCTGCGTAATGAGTATTTCCTTATATAAAAAGTCATCCCGCCCTCTTGTTATCTCCCCCTTGTTATCTCAAATCCGCCATCTTGCCCCAAATAACCTCCCCTTGTTAGCTCAAATCCGCCATCTTGTTATCTCCCCCTTGTTATCTCAAATCCGCCATCTTGCCCCAAATAACCTCCCCTTGTTAGCTCAAATCCGCCATCTTGTTATCTCCCCCTTGTTAGCTCAAGTCCGCCATCTTGTTATCTCCCCCTTGTTAGCTCAAGTCCGCCATCTTGACCCAAATAACCTCCCCTTGTTAACTCAAATCCGCCATCTTGACCCAAATAACCTCCCCTTGTTAGCTCAAGTCCGCCATCTTGACCCAAATAACCTCCCCTTGTTAGCTCAAAGCCGCCATCTTGACCCAAATAACCTCCCTTTGTTAGCTCAAGTCCGCCATCTTGACCCAAATAACCTCCCCTTGTTAGCTCAAGTCCGCCATCTTGACCCAAATAACCTCCCCTTGTTAGCTCAAGTCCGCCATCTTGACCCATATAACCTCCCCTTGTTAGCTCAAGTCCGCCATCTTGACCCATATAACCTCCCCTTGTTAGCTCAAGTCCGCCATCTTGCGCCGCCTGAATGCGCTTATATAAAAGTCATGCGCCTCCTGGCGTTTTTGCTATATAAAAGTCACGCGCCTCCTGGCGCGCCTCCTGCGCGCCTCCTGAATGATACCTAAGTCCAACATACCCTACTACTTCTGGCTCCCCATCTTTTCCTTTACAGTTTTTAATTCCGATTTTACATTTGCCCTGCCAGTCTCATTTCTTATTCTAGAATTGATGTAACTAGATGGATTCCCTATTCTCGACTCGCTTTCTTGATCATCTTCTTCACTGACAATGTCTGATGTCGAGACCAGTGTAGCTCTCCTTCTTTGTTTCGTTCCTTCCTGTTACGGGTGATATTAATCTTTTAGTATATTGTTGAACGTATTGCAAAGTTCAGTGACAACATAGGCATCGTACTGACAAACACGAATGGAGACGGGCAAAAACATACATGATCTCAGTTCTGACGAATCCAAGCCGTGAGGTGGATGGGTCCACATAATATGGTTGACGTTTATTAATAACAATAGATAACGACATCATGGAAAATGGCATGGCATAGATATAGATACTTCGTTCTGTCCTTGTAGCATCTTATCTTTCTGGGCTTCCTCTGTGCCATGTGTCGCTTCCTGCTGCCCTTACACTCTTGACCACCAATGCCGCATACATAATGACCGTAACTCAGTCTGGGAACGTGGTACAGAGGCCTCTTGAACAGCCTTCACCTTGTCTTCCATAGCTCCTATTCCGTCTGCTGATATAGTATGCCCCAAGAATTCAATCGTCGTCCTAAACAGCTTACACTTTCCTCCATTCAACTTCAGCCCTAGCTGGCGTAGCTTAGAGAATACTTTCTCCAGTCGGCTCAAATGGTTAGTGAAGTCAGCAGAGTACACCAAAATGTCATCAAGGTATACTAGTATCAGCTGGAACACTAAATCATGCATACTGCTCTGCATTAATCGTTGAAAGGTGCTGGCCGAGTTGGCTAAACCCATAGGCATCCTGGTGTATTCATAAAGTCCAAAAGGGGTAGTGAAGGCGGTTTTCTCTTGGTCTTTCTCATCCATTTCTACTTGATAGTAACCACTTGCCAGATCAAGCGATGAGAATATCTTTGCTCCTCCTAACGCATCCAGGTACTCATCTACTCGGGGTAGAGGGTATGCATCCCTCTTCGTCTTGCTGTTGAGTGCCCTGAAGTCTACGCAGAGTCTAAGCCGACCATCTTTCTTCCGGACCAAAATTATTGGGGAGGCCCAAGGACTGCAACTCTCCTTTATTATTTGTTTGTCAAGCAATCCTTGTAGGTGATCCTGTACCTCTTTATAGAAAGCAGGAAGTATTCTCCTGTAAGGCTGCTTAACTGGGGTGTCATCTGTTAATGGGATGGTGTGCTTTACCCTGTCCGTGTACCCTACATCTGTCTCATCTGTGGCAAAAAGATCGGCATAGCGTCTCAACAATGCTCTTACTTCCTGCTCTTCAGTCTCACTGCCCTCAAACCCGGTCAGGTCAATTGGGCACATCTCTTGCTCTGGATTCGTGTATGGTGGACTTGCTGACATTTCTACCTCTTGAGCTCCTACAACTCTGAAATATGTGCTATAGTCCACCCCAGCTTCTGTCAGTATTCCTACTTGTGTCCCGGGAGCTAAAAACAAGTCCTCATCTCCCAAATTTATGGCCTGAATATCACAGGACCCACTTCTAAGAACAGTCAATGTATGACTCATAATCAGCCCTCTGTGTTCTAAGTCTCTGTTTGGCTCAAAGAGAAAAGTACTTTCTGACTGGCCTCCTCTCCTGCATTTGACTGTTATGGCCCTGATCGATCGAGCAGGTATGTGGGTTTGCTTTCTCCCAGCTACCCATACTTTTATAGAGTCTGATTTCTGCGTCATCACCTGATCCCTTGGAGGGTCCCATCTTAGTATGTTCTGTATGTTTGGGATTTCCACAAGGACATTAGTACCTATGATCCCTGGTGTTTTCGTCTGGTTTCTAGGTCCTTGTACTTCCTTGACAACATAAACCCCACAGTTTTTCACTACTGTGCACCCAACTTGTATGTCCACCACTAAGTGTCCAATATATGGAATGGTGGCACCATTTGCTGCTGTCAGGCGCACCCATCTACCCTCATCCAAGGGAAGCCCTCCAAACATCTCCCTGAAACATTGCTCTGTGATGGTAGACACCTGTGAACCTGTGTCAAACACACAATTTACCTCTTTCCCTTCCATCAGCACTACTCCTTCAGGCCGACCTCCTACCATCTTGATCCGGTTTTCTTGGTGCTCTCCCTTCACGTTTCTTTCTTCAAGCTCCTGGGGATTTGGTCCGCTGCTGGTCGACATTTCCTGTGATGGTTGAATCTCTAACCTTCCTTCTGAGTGGCGGTCCTTCTTCCTGCGCTCCACTTTGTGTGATGCCCTAGCCGCAGAGTTACCAAACGGACAGCTCGCCACTAAATGTTGTGCTGACTTGCATTGGAAACATCTTCTAGGTAGAGGACCACATGGACACCTGGCAGCTATATGATTCCCAAAATCAGCGCAGTTATAGCACCTGATTTTCTGGCTGCCATTCCATAAATGATGTTTCTTTCTACTTCTGTACCTGCGGCTGTCTCCGTGGCGTCTAGAGATGGTCCTCCTGTTAATGACCCCCACTTGCCGCACCAACATCTCAGTCTCCCTATTATTTGGAGAAACAGGCCCTTTCCTTCCAGTTACATTCTTCCTCATGCCAACCTGTAATTGTCTGCCCCTCTACCTGTACTCTTTCTATTTGAGTCACAAAGCTCCCCTTCCACAGCCTGACTCCCAGCCACAGAGGGGTCTAGTTTAGTGCCTGTTGTGGGCATTCCCTCTGGACGTGCCCTAAATTTTTTCACCGAAAGCATCGGATGGCCCTAGCCGGCCTTCTATGCCTATCTTGCATTTCAGCCATCTGGCGCTTCAGCTGTGCGACCTCTGCTCTGAGTTGCTCCACTTCGGCATTTCCTTCATGTGACCTGGGTGCCATTTCTTCGTCGGATGCTGTGACTGTGGCTATCCCAGCTCTTGCTGTTTGACCACTCCCAGTCCATCTCAGAGCATCATCTCTTATGAACACAAATGATACTGCAGGGTCGTGCCGGACCCTGTCCTCCATCATTCTCCGCGTCAAGTCGTCCCTTAGACTGGCAACAAACTGGTCCCTTAGCACTGTTTCGGCAAGCTTGACACCACTGGCTTTCTCCTGCGCCCCTGCTGCCTGCTCAAATATCTCATGCAGCCTATGGGCAAACTCACGCACCGATTCCCGTGGCCCTTGGTACGCTGAATAAAATAGCGCCATTAGTTCTTGGGTCCTCCTCGATTCTCCATACACCCTGAGTATGGCCTGAAGCATTGCCTCCGGGTCATTGTCTCTTACTTGTATCCGCAGCTCCCTGCGGACAACTGGGGTCACACTGTCGAGTATCACATCGGTTTGATCCTCCTTACTCATGTAGCCGGACCTCCACGCAGCTCTAACCTCCCTTGCATAGTCCTCCGCGTTTGGCCCTGTGCGTTCTCCAAAAGTTCTCACTTTCTTGTGGGTTGACACCAACATGTACTATCCTTGTCCTGCCTGGGGCAGTGGACCTGCTACTGATCCCTCAGTTTGCACCACTGATGCACCGACCACTTGTGTTGGATCTACATCCTCGTGCTCCCCTCTGCTCGTAGCACGTGTGCTCCTCGTGGCCATCTTGCTGCCAGACCGCACTGCTGGGTGTTTACACTATTTGTTCGTTTGCTGTTTGCTCGGTGTCACTGTCTGCCTGATCCTGTCGACGACGCCAATTGTGATAGGGTGGGCGAGATGATGTTGATGATTATATTGTGATATGTTTGATCACTCTCTTTTCACACTCGCACCGACCCGAACAACAATAAAACTCTTGATTCTAGAGGCAGGGGCTGTATTTATTTTTACAACCCATTCAGTGACTCAGCAAACATTAAACAAATAAACCAACGAACATAACAAAACAAAACACCCAGCATGTGTCCGATTGCTAATTGTGCTCAAGGCATTTACAGCTTGGCTCTGTGTGTCTTACTTCGTCTGTTCTCTCTGGGCGGCTGTGGCAAAGTAGGCCCGCTTTTTCTTTTATAAGCCCAGGTCGAATCACTCAATTTACTGCGCGCTGCGCGAATTAATTTAGCCGCATCAACAACACTCGCGATTATGCTTTATCATGCACGAAAACACAGATAAAACCTACCGCTATTATCAAATAACACAATTCTACACCACAACTTAATTTTAAGGCATTATTATGGCCTTTTCATCAATCTTGAAGACTTTTTACATACTAGCGTGCCGCGCGCACTTCTAAAATACATGGGCGATAAATCTGCCCAAAAACAGGAAGGGAGCGGGCGTCTCCTTTTCGGCCCCATCACATTATCATAATATTGTATTCTTCCTTATAATAACTTGGAATGTTATTTCATTACTACTGAGGTTCAGTATAAGAAAACCATAAATAACGAGAAAAGATGAAAACGCAAACGATGAGGAAGACGATAATAAAACTTATATATAAATATGAAGGATAGTGATCTAAGTAATAATCAGTTTTCAACTTTACGATAACCCAATTATTAACAAAGTTATTGAAGAAAATAGAAAGAGACAACAGACTAACAGACACGGTCGTAACCTCTCGGTTTGAAACCAACCTTGGGAAGGTACCCTTTTTTCAAAATAGCGTTGTTATTTGAATGAGAGACGTAGTGGGGTTAGTTTAAATTTGATTGGGTGAGATTCGCATAGCATGCGAGCGTGATAAAACCACGGTCTTGCTTAGTTAGGGTACCACTTGTAAAGATATTTCATTGAGAAAGGTTAAGCAGAGCAATACTTGAGCGATTGCCTTTGCAGGCGGGAACAGCAGTCATCGAACCTGTACCCATTTACAGCCAGTAACCTTAAGTTGTGAAATATTTTATTGAATTAGCGGTAAGAGGAACCATTTTATTGATGTATATTTATATTCTTATGTATGTAGAGGCAAACCCAGATAAGGGCCCTACATAAAAACTTTGTGTTGCAATATCCAAGGGGTAAAAGACATGCCAAAAGCCTATTATGGAGCCAATAAGAGTCCAAATTGAGTTGAATATTTATATGCACTGTTATTACTGTAAGACCAGAAAGTTGCTGGCAGAAAACAATATTAAATTAAATCTTGAGAACATAAATAAGATGTCCCATCAAAGAGATTGAACTTATTATTTGACCAAAGAAAAGAAAGTATCCCAGCTGAATATATTGAAGATTTTAAATGACAGGGGCGTTGTAACCATATGGAGAAAAGAATATAACCCCTGAATATGAAATGGTTAATATAAAATTAAAGACTGTAGCTAATTTGGTTAGCTCTTTAATCTGATCAAGATACATGTTTGATAATGTACGATAATAAGAGGTAGAGATAAATGATGAGAGTGCTTAGGGAGATTGTTCCTATTGTTCGCAGGGTTCCATCCCAAAGTAACAAGTGTGTCAGAATCTGGAGTGACAGAGTGTGAGTCAACCTGCTGGTTTGTTCCATCTCAAGCCTGATGGTTGTCAACTGACTCCAGAGAGCACTTTGGTGTAGAAGTGTTCAATTACCTCAAACAAGTTACCTGATTGCCCACGGAATCAAAGATAAGATTCATTAGGGGCCACATGTCAATTCAAACTAATTTATTCTCCACCAGTAACAGATAATGTGTTTACGAGATGATGTGACAACCAGTCTTTCCGACTAGAGACCATACATACTTCATTATTGTGTAGCAGGGAAGAGAAATCTTGGAACATTTTAGTATTAAGATTGATGGACATTTCCATTATTATGTATAATAAATTGTGTACAAAGATCAAATTTAAGTTTTAAACATTCCTGCCCCCAACAGATTTGGAGGGACAGGAAATTAAAATTGTAAAATAATAATTTAACTATAACTCCTGCCTTGTTAATTTCATCGTGTTAGCTTTCGTGGTTGTTTACATTCATTCATTATTACACTTTCATCCCCCTAGACATCCTGTCAGTTAAACTTTGAATTAGTTAAGGGAATTACAGCACAGCGTGAGATCTCGGGAGGTAGTGCTAGGTCCCCTGAGAATTCATCACAATATTTCAACCATTAGACTCAGGGTCTTACATAGCTGGACCTCACGCTGTTAACACTTAACCTTTTTTAAAACAACACCTTAACCTCCCCAGCATTACATTGCTACAACGTCCCATTTTTTTATTACTCTTTTAATGTTCTGCTTTCCGCGACTTTTTTTATTTTTCTTTCTTTTCGGATTTTACCTATGTAGCCCATTATTCCCCTCTCAGACCCCACCCCGCGGTTTGTTTTCGTTCTGGCTTCATTATAATTTCCCCACTGGTCAGTAGCGGTCAGCTTACGATAATATTACTTAAGCTGCACCTGGCGTTTGTCTGACCAGAGGAACGTCTCTTGCTGGTAACAGTGTTTGATCACGAGCGAGAGGGTTTCTTTGAAGAAGCGGCCCGCTAGCGGGAGGTACCCTTTGAGGTCTGGGTAACCGATTTCATCTCCGATTTAATTGGAGACAAAACGCACGCTAATTCGGAGATTTGGTTGTGGCCCTTGAAAACCGCTGTGAGTACCAGAATAACATTATGTCATATGTAGGCAATTTAATCGCGGTTGTTGTCTCTGATGTAGTCTCTACAAATAATATTTGTCTTACCCATGATTGCGTTATACGCAGTTCATCCGTGGGAACACGCGATAGAATGCGTCTGGGGTAGACTATAAAATTAGATAGTTTTAATCAGTCAAGCACACTCGAAACATTTTCCTGCCCGTGATGACCAAGTGAGACTAAGGCAGACGTTAACACAGAGCTAAATTGTGTTGCCTATTTTCTCGTCATTCTCGGGGTAAGAAGACATCTCTTATAATATATACCTGATAGGAGTGTGACTTGAATTCATTTAGAGGATTTCTCCCGGTAATTAATTCAGTGATAATGTAGCGCTGCCTACCGCCATAGTTAACGGGTGACGAAGCAGTCAGGTGTCAGTGTTATTGTTTACAATGGGTTAATGGTAAACTTACGATAACAGATGCTTACTAGGCGTAGAATCAGAGTCAATTCAGTGCTTACCATTAGGTTAAGAGTAGGTTAAAATAACTGTCATTACTGTAAGGAAATGTCAGCGGTGTGGGTTATTCACTTAAAACTGAATAGTGACGTGCAGGCACCATAACACTGTATTATAGGAGATAGTCACTTATTACTCTCTGACAGAAACTTCTAATGGTTGTGTGAACATTTTATATGCCTACTTGTGTAGCTAGACACCAGTTTATAACTTTCACAGAAAGCAGTCACCAGCCACATATAACAATACTCGTATATCTTAGGTTTCAGTCACAACTGTATTATTATAGCAAAAAACATTGCATTTTCCATGTATTCAATTTTGGGAGGTTAATATTTTTCCCCTTTTTGTGTATCGACCCTAAGGGGCGCATACTATATTATGTAATTTCAAATGCTGTATTTTTATGTAAATTCACTGTACCACATATGTAGTGAAATTGACAGAGATACAACGGTAAAATACCTCCAAAGATAACATGTAAGGATAAAAACATAATGCGTAGGCTGCTGATAGTACATGATCGCCCAGACCGCGGGTCATCACCCTGCATAAAAATTGACTTGCTAGACAGGATGAGAACGGCGGATCAACAAAAGAAAGGAAAAAAATATGACTGGAAAGATTGCGTGAGACTAGCAAGGCTAAGGAGACGCAATTTGGGGGGGGGGGGGGGGTGGGGGAAAGTAAAAATTCACGTCCCCCAAATTGACACGAAGTACGGAATGGACGCTTTTGCGATACCAAGCCCTTGATTTGAATTCAGCGGCTAAACGCAGATGTTCGAAATATTACAAAATTTAAAAAGTACTTTTTTCTTAATATTAATGTTAGGAATATAAAAATTAGCTGGCCGGATGGCCCATTCTGAGCAGTGAACTAATATGTTCTTAATTTTACAGACGGATAGATAATATTGAAGATAATGACAAAAGACAGTGTTGTTCACATCAGCGACATGACTGTATTGAATAAAAAGTGTCGCTATTTGCACAAAAAAACACGACCTCGAGACGCAGGTGTTCAAATCTACTTAGTATGGAAGAGAAGGGATATTGTGGTGGCTGTGTCTAAAAATAACTTTTAACGACAAAATTTTGGAGGGGAGAGAAAGGTTGGTTCAAAAATCAAGTACATTTTTGTAAAAACGCAAGTAGAGACGGACAGACTAACAGATAAACATCCATACTTGACTGAAGCATGACTGAAATGACTTTAGGGTAGGAAATTTGAATTTGAAATAAACCTAGGCAGTGATTGGCCACAGACAATCATTTTATCGGCGCTCAGACGAGCAAGTGGGGCCATTCCTCAATAGTTGTTCGATGATAGACACAGTATTTTAAAGTGTGGTGATTTCCAAATGAAAGAAAGTGAAATAAGTTCAGGGACGCCATACTATAGCCAGCAGCTCAGCTGAGTTTTGCTAGCATTTCTGTGTTCTTTATTCATAATCTGGTAAGATTGAAATTATTTCTTTGTATATTTTGAATATTGTTTAATGTTCGAGTGATTTGATACTGCCATATCGAAATCTAGCCTTACAAACAAGTAGGGATTTGCTCTAGACCCCCCCGCCCAAGTCAGGGTCTAGGGACCAACAATATACATAAACTCCAGCAAGGGTTAGGAAAGACAGATCAAGTGTTGAGAATAATGAAACATATTACCTATCCACTTTTAGGGAAGGAAACTAATAAATATTTTTCAGAATCTATAGTCTGGGAGGACCTATCTGATGTAAAACCACCATGGTAAATGTGCTGTTTGGTCAGAGAGATCTGACCTGTCTGTATGATGTGGTTGTTGTGTCCGTGTTGTGTCCAGACGTGGGTAGAGAATAGAATTTTGACACATAGCCAATACTTTGATTGCAGAGCTGTGAGTTTCAGTCGTCAACAAGGCGGTGTCTATTCAGTTGGTGATTTACTCGAGTGTATCTGTGCAGTACGTTGTGACAGAGACCACTATTATTGCCCGCCAGCACGGAGAGTTGGGACCACCAGTTTTCAGCACCAGAGCTACTTCTTCAAGATGAGTGAGCCTCTGGTCTGCTGGAAGTTCACCAACACCTTTTAATTACTAATACCCCATAAAATTCCTGCAATTTACTGGACACTGTGTAGTCAATATAGACAGGTGTGATGAGGCCACCCCAACAGCACAAACATTAACTATCCTCCCAAGTAGATGACTACTAGAACATTTTAATAAAACTAACTAGTCTAGTACTTATATATGTACACTCTTGCATTTATTATGTAACATTCCATGCATTTCTTTCATAATTTCTAAATCTCTTTTTTTAAAAGTTCTGGTCAACATAAAACTTGATCCAGAACAAAATAAATGTAATATAATTCTATCAAAAATTTTACACACGTGAGTTAGTTCAGTGTATTTTAACATTTGTTAATATTATTAGTCTTCTTAATTACACTGACAAACAACATTTTTCTTTCTTATATAAGAATAAGTGTTCTTAGGTCAGTTTCTTGCGCTGATTTCAAATTTGAAATCCGTTTATCTCTATCACGTCGGGTTCTTAAGATATTTGTGAATAAATATATTTTTGGGAAACCGTTATTTGCTCCGTTTCATTTTTACTATATAACTTTTAAAAAATTAATAAAATGCAAAATAATTCTACTTTTTATACTGCTAAAAGATGCATGACATATGTTACGTTATATTTCAAATAGTTACTGTATTTTGAAATAATTCTGAGTGAAATATGGCTTCTTGAAGTTGCTGAAATTCGGCTGATCTGTTCTGTTACGTGTGCGGATATTTTACTGATCGTGTTCACCAGAAAAACTTTACACCATTGCTAAAGAAAGCATATAAACTTTATTTCGATTCGAAAGGTTGATGATGCAAATAAATCTTGGAAGCCAAATGCAGTTTGTTCGACTTGTGCAAATACATTGGCAGGTTGGTTACGAAAATCGCCGAAGCATAAGTCGATGCCTTTTGGAGTGCCAGTAATATGGCGTGAACCGACAAATCACGCTACTGATTGTTACTTCTGCTTGACAAATATCTATGGTTTCACTTTTAAAACTAGAAAGTCTGTGGTTTATCCAAATATTGAATCGGTTTCGAAACCAGTGCCTCATGATCCAATCACGTGTCCGATCCCAGTTCCACCAGAACAATATCCGTTGGACGTGAATGAACCATCAGAAAGTGATAGTTTACCTGCTTTAGAAACTAATTCTGACTCGGATTATGTACCGGTGAATGATGGTGTTCACTTAATTAACCGTTCAGAACTTTCAGATCTAATACGTGATCTCGCTCTCACCAAAGGACAAGCGGAATTACTCGGTTCGCGACTCAAAGAATAGAATCTTTTAGCGCCCAATACTCCGATATCTAAATTTCGTCATAGACACAGAGAACTTGTTCAATACTTTGAGATGGATGATGACATTTGCTATTGCAAAGATGTAAAAGGTCTAATGGTGCACCTCGGTCATGAGCACATAGTCAACGAATGGCGACTTTTCATCGACTCTTCCAAGACTAGTCTAAAAGCCGTGTTATTGCATAATGGAAATTTATTTTCATCAATTCCAGTCGCCTACTCTGTTCATATAAAGAAACTTATGACAATATGGCTATACTTTTGGCAAAAATAAAGTACAATGACTACCAATGGCGGATTTGTGGAGACCTAAAGGTCATTGCAATTCTCACGGGCATGCAGACTGGGTATACTAAATTTTGTTGTTTCCTATGTGAATGGGACAGCCGCAACAGACAGGAACATTATGCAAGAAAGGTGTGGCCTATCAGGGATCGTATGCAGCTCGGGCATAAAAATGTAATACACGAGCCATTAGTTAACAAAGACAGCATCATTTTACCACCGTTACATATAAAGTTGGGGCTCATGAAGAATTTCGTAAAAGCGTTAGATAAAACGAGCAAAGCTTTCACTTATCTTCGAGAAAAGTTTACGCAAATTAGCGATGCAAAGATAAAGGAAGGTATCTTTGTAGGACCTCAGATTAGGAAAGTTATTCATTCATTCATTCATAACCCTCCACTCCCAAAGGAGCATAGGCCTTCAACAAACACATGCCAAGTCCTCCTGTCACGTGCCATCATCTCAAGTTCTTTCCATGTTCTCCTCATCATTTTCACCTCTGTTTCCAACTCTCTTCTCCATGTACTTCTTGGTCTTCCTCTGCCTCTCTTGCCCTGGGGGTTCCAGAACAAGGACTGCCTTGTAATGCTATCAACAGGCTTCCTCAGTGTGTGTCCTATCCATCGCCATCGTCTTCTTCTCATCTCTTGTTCCACTGGCACTTGTCCAGTTCTTGTCATCAGTTCCACATTGGTAAACTTGTTACATGGTAGTGAACTTCGCGCATGGATGGCATTTATAATCGATCGTCGATAACTTTCTGGGAAATCACAAATCTGTCGACTATGTGCATATTGTTAAGCAGTGCATAGATGCATACAGAATTATGGGCTGTAACATGTCCCTCAAAATCCATTTGCTCGATTCGCATCTTGACTTTTTCCCTGACAACCTTGGCGAAGTCAGCGATGAACATGCAGAACGATTCCATCAAGATATCGCCGTAATGGAGTCACGTTATCAAGGACGGTGGAGTGTGACCATGCTTGCCGATTATTGTTGGATGCTTCATCGCGATGTACCACATGCCATTCACCGACGAAAGTCGACTGCAAAGAAATTCAAGCCTACATAACTGTTATACTTCTTGTACAAATGATGTTGTAATACTGTATGCGTTGTTAAAAAATTTCAATTGCGTATTTCTAGAGATCCCGACCTGATAGAGAGAAACGGTTTGCAGATTTAAAAACAGCGCATTAAAATTGACCAGAAAAACATAGAAATGTTAGAGAAAGAAAAAAAAATTTTTTTTTTGTTAGTCAGTGTTATCTGTGGGTGTATTTATAAACTATCACACCACACTACACATCATAACCCTAGACATTTTACGTAGCCACATTCATTACAAAAAAAAAATTAAGTGTGAGGTCGTAGTGGTAGCAAGAAAGGCCTTCTGACAATTCACAACTACATTTTATCTCAGGAGCCTTCACAGCTGGCCTCATACAGTACATTTAGTAATATCACCATCATACAATACCATCAAACCCACCACATATATTGGGGTCTTGTCCAGGGATAATCAGCCCAACAGTAATATTAGGATCTCCTGGTGGGAGAAATAAAATTAGGAAAAAAAATTGTGAAATTCCCTTTAAAATTAAAAGTGTCCCTGCAGATAAAAGTTGGTGAATCTTCACAGCCAGTGATAATTAATTAGTTAACTGGTTAGTTAGAATTAGTTAGACTATAGTCATAAGAAGTACTTAGTGTATTTACTGGTTAGAGATTTAGCTTGTATATTATTATATTGTCTAAAAAGTATGGCGGAGTTAGCAAAATTTAGATCAGCTGCTGTGCTCACCGCGAAGGAGATGGGAATGGATGGTCAGATTTTAATTCAATATGTAACGGCTGAATGTGATAAATATATTGAAAGGGAAGATAGAAAGTTAGCTGAAGAAAAGAGGTTACAAATTGAGGCTGAGATTAAGAGGCTGCAGATTGAGGCAGAAGAAAAAAGGTTGACTGCCGAAAGGGAGGCAGAAGAAAAACGACAGCAAAGGGAGGCAGAAGAAAAACGACAGCAAAGGGAGGCAGAAGATAGAAGGTTGCAGAGGGAGCACGAATTACGACTAAGGGAGCTGGAATTACAAGGCCCGGCTCCTGAAAATGGTGCCAGCCCTTTTGCCTCAGATGCTACGCCCAGTCTGGGAGCCTCAAACTCAGCTATGGGGTTTCATTTAGACCATTTTGTTGAGAAAGACGATGACATAGAGGGGTACCTAGGACGTTTTGAGTTATTAGCTACTACATATGGGTTAGAGAGAGAGAGGTGGAGTTTAAAGCTATCACAGGGATTGAGGGGTACTTCTTATGAAGTATTTGCCAAAATGAACAGGGAAGACCAAGACAATTATGACATGTTAAAGCAGGCTTTGTTATTAAGGTACGAGAAGAATGGTGAATTTTATCGTAAGAAATTTAGAAATGCCAAACTGTTGTCTGGGGAGACATACCACCAATTCTCTGCTAGACTAGAAACCTATTTGGAGAAATGGACGGCTCTGGGGAAGACCCAAGATCTTAAAGAAATGATCATGATTGAGCAATTGAGAGAGTCCATGGCTCCAGACATGAGAAAATTTCTCATGGAACAAGGTGCAGAGAAGTTGGGGGAAATTTTAAATGTTGCTGAGAGGTATCAGGCAGCTCAGGCAGAGGTAAGTGGTGCTAAAAAGAAGCACATAGACAATTTTAAAGCTCCACAGCAATTTAATAAATTTGATAATAGAGAGCAGGGAAATAAAGGTAGGACAAACTTTGAGCGGCCAAGAAATGACTATCGCGACAGAAACTCACAGTTCAATGACCAAAAGTTCAATGAAAGAAAACCGTTGAACCAAGGAAAAAGATGGTGTAAATGGTGCAAGAAGGATAACCATAACACCGAATTTTGTAGAAGGAAACCTTCAAACATTGCTGCAATGAAGTCGGGGACGCAAAGATTAAAGGTTAATCCTAAGGGACAACAGGAACCTTATCACCCCCCAGTTTGTGAGGATGTTATTTGTAATGGGGTCACCATAAGGTGCCTTTATGATACAGGTTTGGATTATGATTCAGTTGTGAAGTCTAGCCTAGTGGACCCAAGTCAGTATACCACAGAAACAGTGGAAATACAAGGGGCGACTAAGGACATACCACTCATGACACTTCCCATCGCAAGGATAACGGTGAAAACTCGCTATGTGGAAGGAGAAATCAGAGCAGCAGTGATAGATGAACCAATCTACCCTCTGATATTGGGGTGTAGATACGTCTTCTTGGGGAATCCCGAGAAACCTGTGATCATGGCGACAGTGCAGACCAGGTCACAGAAGAAGGAGGAAGAAGGTGAACCTATAAATGCTCATCCAGAGGAGATGAGGAAGGCGCAGGCTGAGGATAGGACACTCAAGCCCTGTTTTAAAAAATTGCCCAAATGCCACACACCTCCGAGCAAGGGGGAATATTTCATGAAGAACAAACTATTATACAGGAAGACAGGAACTAGATCCACTGGTCACGGACAGTTAGTTCTTCCCAAGATATATAGGGCAAACTTAATAAGGAGCTTACATGTTGGAAAAGATGGTGACCATGAGAAAGTCGGTACCATCTGCCAAAAGATTGCTCGAAAATACTATTGGCCCGACGTAAATGTCGATGTTGAAAACTTTGTAGAAGCATGTGGCGTATTTCATGAGGGAACACCCACAAAGGGAAAATATGTGCAGGACCTAGAAACGCCACGGGGCAACTTTAGGCCTGAAAGGAAAACTAATTATACTCGGGTAGACAAAGTGGAATGGGAGCCCCCTTTTCACACCCAGTCTTCACTTGAATGGATTAACATGGCCACTATGCGAAGAGTACAAAGAAGAAATTTTACCCAGGATAAGATGACAATCCCTCGGTCAGACTTATATAAACTGGAAGAACAGACAAGAGAGCGAAGATCTCTCATAAGCAATCTAAAGTGGGGAGACAAACCCCAGAAAAAAATTGGTAGTGGTCGATTTGTGAGTGATGATTCTAGGAAGAAAAGTCCTCATTATAGAGCTTCTAATGGACGGGACCCGATGGGTTCCATGAAAAAAAAGTATGATAAATTAAAGATCCAGATGTAACTCTATTAAGGACCTGGACAGATGAGAAGGCGGAAGAGACTGTTACCTCATCGTATCAATACGTGAACGAACTGACCACTCGTTTGAAAGCTGGATGGAAACTGGCAAATGATAATTTGAAGCAAGCCAGGAAGAAACATGCAGCATATTTTAATAGGAAGGCAAAGGACAGGGAACTGGCAGTCGGAGAGAAGGTGCTGCTTCTACTACCCGGAAGCCAGAATAAATTACAAATTGGTTGGCAAGGTCCATATACGGTTCTAGAGAAGGTGTCTAGAACAAACTATAAAATTGACAAAAAGGGGAAGGAGAAAGTTTATCATGTAAACCTGTTAAAGAAGTATCTGGACAGACCACTCCAGGAAAGCACCCCCTTATTGACCTTGGCTATTGCAACCCAGATGCAAAAAGAACCACTCACCTCACATGAATACCCATTACATCCTTGTGAAACAGCAGCACAGGTAAAAGTCAGTAAGCACCTGACTAAAAACCAGAGGGAGAGAGTTCAACAGGTTCTGGAGGAACATACAGATGTATTAACAGATAAACCAGGCCATACAAATTTGCTACAGTATGACATGAAACTGGTAGACTCAAACCCAATCTGTATGAGAGCCTATTCTATTCCGTTCGCGAAGGAGAAGGCATTGAAGGAAGAAATAGAGTATTTGTTGAAGGAGGGGATTATTTCGCACAGTGAATCATCTTTTAGTTCTAGTGTCGTTTTGTTGAGAAAACCGTCTGGGGAACACAGACTGTGCATAGATTACAGGAAACTGAATGCTGTCACAGAAGGACAAGTGGATCCATTACCAGACACAAAACAGTTATTTGCCAGACTGAACAAGGCAAAATACTTTTCAAAGGTGGATCTTAGTAAAGGCTATTACCAGATCCCAGTGAAGCCTGAAGTGAGACCTTATTTGGCTTTTAGCACTTCGGATGGACATTATGAATTCAATATGCTACCATTCGGACTGAAAAATGCTCCGAGTGTGTTTTCAAGGATGATGCGCAAATTGTTGGATCCCCTGAATAACCCATGTATCACGAATTTCATGGATGATATTCTCGTCGCCACAGAGACATTTGAAGAACACATTGAAGCTCTGGAGATGTTGTTTGTTAGACTTCGGGAGGCGAACTTAACTGCTAGGCCAACAAAATGTTGTATTGGATGCAAAGAGTTGGAATTCTTGGGACACACTGTATATCAGGGTAATATGACCCCTGATCCTAAGAACTTGGAAAAACTGCAGAGAGCACCTAGGCCGCAAACAAAAAAGGACGTGCGATCATTTGTGTCGTTATGCGGATTTTATCAGAAATACATCAAGAATTTTAACGCTATTTGTGCTCCTCTGACTGATCTGACTCGCAAGGGACTTCCAGATAAAATTATTTGGACTGCACAATGTGAACTAGCGTTCCAAGAGTTAAAGGAAAAACTCACTAGCAAGCCTATTCTCAAACTGCCTGATTTGACACAGGACTTTGTCTTAAGAACCGATGCAAGTAATGTAGGACTCGGAGGGGCTTTGTTGCAAAGATCATCTTCACCTGATGGGGAACTGAAACCAGTCGCTTATGCAAGCCGCAAATTGAATAAGGCGGAACAAGGATACTCCACAAGCGAAAAAGAATGTTTAGCGTTAATCTGGGCAATAAAGAAGTTTCAAATCTATCTGTATGGTAGGACTTTTGTGGTGGAGACGGACCATCAGCCTCTCGTATTCTTATCTCAGGCTAAGCATGAAAACGCAAGATTGCTGAGGTGGTCTTTATTGCTTCAACCTTATCAGTTTAGTATCCAATATATCCCAGGCAAATTGAATGTCGGTGCAGATTTCCTCAGTCGGCACCCCTGTGATCAAAATTAGAGTAGTGGCAGACGTGAGGAGTAATTTTACCTATGTGTATCGCTGGTTTTGGAACTTGCCATAGGCATGTTTTCAAGTGGGGAGATGTGTAGTGAAATTGACAGAGATACAACGGTAAAATACCTCCAAAGATAACATTTAAGGATAAAAACATAATGCGTAGGCTGCTGATGTACATGATCGCCTAGACCGCGGGTCATCATCCTCCATAATAATTGACTTGCTAGACAGGAGGGGAACGGCGGATCAAAAAGGAAAAAAATATGACTGGAAAGATTGCGTGAGACTAGAAAGGCTAAGGAGACGCAATTTGGGGGGGGGGGGGGGATGGAGGAAAGTAAAACTTCACAGCCCCAAATTGACACGAAGTACGGAATGGACGCTTTTGCGATACCAAGCCCTTGATTTGAATTCAGCGGCTAAACGCAGATGTTCGAAATATTACAAAATTTAAAAAGTACTTTTTTCTTAATATTAATGTTAGGAATATAAAAATTAGCTGGCCGGATGGCCCATTCTGAGCAGTGAACTAATATGTTCTTAATTTTACAGACGGATAGATAATATTGAAGATAATGACAAAAGACAGTGTTGTTCACATCAGCGACAGACTGTATTGAATAAAAAGTGTCGCTATTTGCACACAAAAAACACGACCTCGAGACGCAGGTGTTCAAATCTACTTAGTATGGAAGAGAAGGGATATTGTGGTGGCTGTGTCTAAAAATAACTTTTAACGACAAAATTTTGGAGGGGAGAGAAAGGTTGGTTCAAAAATCAAGTACATTTTTGTAAAAACGCAAGTAGAGACGGACAGACTAACAGATAAACATCCATACTTGACTGAAGCATGACTGAAATGACTTTAGGGTAGGAAATTTGAATTTGAAATAAACCTAGGCAGTGATTGGCCACAGACAATCATTTTATCGGCGCTCAGACGCGCAAGTGGGGCCATTCCTCAATAGTTGTTCGATGATAGACACAGTATTTTAAAGTGTGGTGATTTCCAAATGAAAGAAAGTGAAATAAGTTCAGGGACGCCATACTATAGCCAGCAGCTCAGCTGAGTTTTGCTAGCATTTCTGTGTTCTTTATTCATAATCTGGTAAGATTGAAATTATTTCTTTGTATATTTTGAATATTGTTTAATGTTCGAGTGATTTGATACTGCCATATCGAAATCTAGCCTTACAAACAAGTAGGGATTTGCTCTAGACCCCCCGCCCAAGTCAGGGTCTAGGGACCAACAATATACATAAACTCCAGCAAGGGTTAGGAAAGACAGATCAAGTGTTGAGAATAATGAAACATATTACCTATCCACTTTTAGGGAAGGAAACTAATAAATATTTTTCAGAATCTATAGTCTGGGAGGACCTATCTGATGTAAAACCACCATGGTAAATGTGCTGTTTGGTCAGAGAGATCTGACCTGTCTGTATGATGTGGTTGTTGTGTCCGTGTTGTGTCCAGACGTGGGTAGAGAATAGAATTTTGACACATAGCCAATACTTTGATTGCAGAGCTGTGAGTTTCAGTCGTCAACAAGGCGGTGTCTATTCAGTTGGTGATTTACTCGAGTGTATCTGTGCAGTACGTTGTGACAGAGACCACTATTATTGCCCGCCAGCACGGAGAGTTGGGACCACCAGATTTCAGCACCAGAGCTACTTCTTCAAGATGAGTGAGCCTCTGGTCTGCTGGAAGTTCACCAACACCTTTTAGTTACTAATACCCCATAAAATTCCTGCAATTTACTGGACACTGTGTAGTCAATATAGACAGGTGTGATGAGGCCACCCCAACAGCACAAACATTAACTATCCTCCCAAGTAGATGACTACTAGAACATTTTAATAAAACTAACTAGTCTAGTACTTATATATGTACACTCTTGCATTTATTATGTAACATTCCATGCATTTCTTTCATAATTTCTAAATCTCTTTTTTTAAAAGTTCTGGTCAACATAAAACTTGATCCAGAACAAAATAAATGTAATATAATTCTATCAAAAATTTTACACACGTGAGTTAGTTCAGTGTATTTTAACATTTGTTAATATTATTAGTCTTCTTAATTATCTGTGGGTGTATTTATAAACTATCACACCACACTACACATCATAACCCTAGACATTTTACGTAGCCACATTCATTACAAAAAAAAAAATTAAGTGTGAGGTCGTAGTGGTAGCAAGAAAGGCCTTCTGACAATTCACAACTACATTTTATCTCAGGAGCCTTCACAGCTGGCCTCATACAGTACATTTAGTAATATCACCATCATACAATACCATCAAACCCACCACAACATATAAGGGGCAACTTTGAAGCAGATGTTCAGCAGTCATTTTATCAGTGCCACAGTTACACTGATCGGTAGTTCCTATCTTTAGCTTGTTGAATAGATGGTATCTCAATCTGTTGTGGCCAGTGCGGAGTCTGAAGATTACCACTTGTTCTCTTCTGTGGAGCTGGTAGTAAGCATCATTCTGTGTGTGCCCTGGATGTTTTACATTCCATTTGTTTATGTAACTGATTCTGATAAAACTCTTTGCCTCCTCAAAAGTTATGCCTGTATCAGGCTGAGGTAGATGTGAACCTTCTTTTGCCCTTCTGTCAGCCTCTTCATTGCCGGCGATGTTACAATGAGATGGGATCCATTGGATCACAACACTTTTGAATCGTTGACAAAGTTTGTGGAGTATGTGGTCTAAAATACGGATTCATTGTCACTTTTCCTTGTACAAAACTTATAGAGTTAGGAGGCAGCACTATCTGTTTACTTATCCTCACCAAAGTAGCGATTTGTAAATCATTGTCCATGGATACCGAGCTTTTCCCTATCTCCACAAGGTTTTGTTCATATTCTAATCGCACTCCGAACCTACATAAGAAATCTCTGCCCAATATTATATTTCTGTAAATCCCTCTAACTACTTGAAACCGATGTCTAATGACTTCGTCTCCTATGTTGAATTTTAATTCGATCTCCCCAATAACTCGTAATGATTCCCTCGATACTGACTCTAATTTTATGTTTGCTATTCCTGAGGTTTACTCCACCTCCAATCGTTTTATGAAATCATTCTCTTATAATTGAATAACAAGCCCCACTGCCTTTAAGTGCACGGTACTTCTGTTTCCCCAATCTGATCAAACATGAACGTGGATCACCTTTTGCTCCAAAGATTTTTCTCGCCTGAGTCCTGAATAATGCTTCATCTCCTTGAGCGACTTTCCTTTTTAACCCTCCTGGTTTCCCTACCTTGTCAATGTGGGTTTGCATACTCCAGCTGGTCCTAACTCCTTTCGTGTCTCTGCCCCCATTTCTAATTCTATTTTGAGGCCTCGGTTGTTTTTTTCTCCCTCAGTCCCGCCTCTCGCACTGAGTGGAATGTAGGTTTTCCCGCTGCCTTGCTCTACCCATCTCAACAGGAGTATTAATCTATCAGTTCCGGCCCGTCCTATACCCATACTTCTATGTCGTCTATCCAGGTTCTGCGGAGCATAGTGTTCTCGAGAAGTTTGACGAATTCCCCTCGATGGAAATTCTCCCATTCTTTGTCTATCTGACCTCTCCCTTTCCTGTCCTAAATGATTTACTCTGTGCGGATAATTTTCTCTCTTGAAATCCAGTCCCGGATTTCTAACTCTGTATGTAGTCGTAGGGCTATACTATTCATCTACTATATTTTCACGTCTGTACTGAATATCTCTTGGGATTGGTCTGAGCCCCACAGAAACACTTCTCTTAATGGCACCCCTGTGGTCCTTGTCTTCTACTAACCCATCTCGTCTTACTTCTACACCCATTTTAGGTCCATACTCAATTCTCTCTCCATCATGACGAAACGCCCAATTTGCTGTAATATCATTTCTCGTATCTTGTCGTCCGGTATAACTCTTAATTCTTTGCGTTCTACAAACGGCTGCTAAATGTCCCCTAGCATTGCACAAATAACATCTCTTTTCGTCCGCATTTTGTATTATTCCTCTCCTGATTTCCTCATCATCGCCAACTCTGTACCGCCTGTGCTGGTGGCCAAATAAATCTTTTCTTCCCTGTCTATCGTTATCTACCTGTCCTGTTCCCTGAACCCGACTTTCCTTCCAATTCTCTCCTTCACCGTTGTTCCCCGATCTCAACTGGAACCTCGTCATCAAATTTTCTTTGATACAGCTATCTGTATAGCGTCATTCAAGGTTGTTGGGTTTTTCTTAGAAGATGTAATCTCATCATATCCCTATGCAAGGCATCAATAAATATTCCTACTAGTTGATTTTCAAGATCTGGGCTTCGTATGTCCTGCTCAACAAAAACTTCCTCTGCTAAATTTTTCAACCTGTCATTAAACAGTTGAACCGATTCTTCCGATCCTTGTTTCACCCTTCTAAGTAATCCCCATATATAGTGATTGTCTACTGACTCTCCATAACTCTTTAACAATTCCTTCTTCAACGCATCCCACGTTTCCAAGGGCTCTTCTTCTCAAGAAATCGGTCACCAAGTTATCACTAGTTTAAAAAAGTCAAACGTTTCCTTTCCTCATCACATGCCCCTATGGAGTACGCATAT
The DNA here is from genome assembly GCA_024509875.1 of Oreohelix idahoensis. Classification (NCBI taxonomy): domain Eukaryota; kingdom Metazoa; phylum Mollusca; class Gastropoda; order Stylommatophora; family Oreohelicidae; genus Oreohelix; species Oreohelix idahoensis. Next base: position 134,722 of record JAMPIV010012827.1, on the reverse strand, counting down.
CTCTCTATCCTAGCGATCCACTTCTTACAATTCCCCGTCTCCCCTCTATATCTCTCTATACTTTGGTGTAAATTAGTTTGCCGGTTTTCGATGCTCCATCTCTCCTGTGCGTTTGTAACATGTAGGAGGGCCACTGTATTGGGATCCACCCTTTGGTCTTCTGCCAATTTCTACTTCCTCTGCCTTGTTTATTCTTAGTCGTGATAAACCTAAATTACATATATAATGCCTAACCTAAACAACAATCTACTAACTGCGGAGTATTAATGATCTGTCAGAAATTGTTTTACTAATAATACACAACAATGTATCAGTAGTTGTTTCCTTGCAAATGATGTCTTTATCTAACTCCGCTTAATTACTTCAATTAACTATCTTGTAGTTGTCTGGTGCAATCTCCGAAGTAAGTGTCGTCTTCTCGCAATTTCTTGCTCGTATAAGCACTGTCGTTGCTTCTGGTGGTTGACGTCTCAATGTTCTGTAATTTTATAAGTATCCTCACTCTCTCGCTTAGGGTAACTTACACTGTTCGTGCTTCTGACATATACAAGAGTAGAGTGAGCTACTTACAAGGTCCAACCTGTATTCCTTGTCTATTCATGGAGGGTGGTCTTCGATGAACGCCGTACAGTTCGTGTCCCCATCCGTAAGTTCGGCCACGCAGTGTTAAACCTTGATCTGTTGGTTAGCTGTCGGTAATTACAACCATGCAGCGTTGACCCTTGATCTGTTGGGTAGCTGTCGGTAATTACAGCCACGCAGTGTTGAACTTTGATCGGTTGGGTAGCTGTCGGTAATTACAACCACACAGCGTTGAACCTTGATCTGTTGGGTAGCTGTCGGTAATTACAGCCACGCAGCGTTGTACCTTGATCTGTTGGGAAGCTTACGGTAATTACAGCCACGCAGTGTTGAACTTTGATCTGTTGGGTAGCTGTCGGTAATTACAACCACGCAGCGTTGAACCTTGATTTGTTAAAAATTTTAAAACAGCGATTTATTCTTTTCGAAATGCCGGTATGCCGGTGTCCTAAGGATTCAATACCGACCGTTATTAGTAATGTAATACAGCTGATTCGTGCGACCACAATAAGGAAGACGGCACTCCATTGTTCACTCTCCGAGAAATCACTCAGGCATGCGATGGCCGTGGGTATCCCAGCAAAGTCAATCTGGCAATTCAGGATCCTCGTCACGGCACCAAATTACCGTCACCACATGTCACAGGTTCTTTTATGTTTGGCTCAGGAGTTTTATGTATAGTGGTAGTAATAATCTTGGTGGGTAAGGTCTGAGGATTCTTTCTCAGATGACATTTTATTTCATTATCCTGAATATTGTGAAGTGGCCCCAACATCAACATACCCAAGGCAGGAACTTGAATACAACAGCGAACCAAATAGAGATAATTTGCTGGAAGACATCGTCTACAAAAGGTTATCAAGCTTTAATTGATTCTATTCTTAGAATCCTATAAGTTTTCTTTTAATAATTCTGCTTACGTTGATAAATCAAACAAGGCAATGTTATCGATTTCAAAAGTAGTTACTTCCTAGGCTCCATCCATTGACATTGGTCGTAGTCTTTTGAACATTTACTTCGCGACCCGTTCGTAGTCAAAACTCTTAGCTTCCATTTCTTAACGAAAGGTAGACTCAACCTATAATTCGTTCAATTTTATAGAATATGCCCAAGATGTTTCATCATTTATAGAATCTGTCCGTTATAAGCTGCCCACTATCATCTTGGATTCAAGGTCTTCTTCGTGTTCTTCTTTCGTTGCGTCTCCATGTTCTCTGTGTGTGTGGTCATCGTTGTTCTTTGACGTGGTACTCTATGTTTTATTTCTTCCCCCGTAAACAGCATTGAGAGTATTACTTTCCTTCTCATAGCCAACCTATTTTTCTCTATTTCACGTCATGCCGAACCGTATGTCACAGCTCCTGTGACAGTAATACACACCTTAGAAAACATAATTCAGACTAAATATATTGTACTGTGTAAAATTAGATTTTAAAAACCATAATAAGGTTATCACTATCGTGACAACAGTCTGATGAGTTCAAAGAAATATGTGGAGATCAAAAAGAGACACGCCAAACGCAAAAAATATAATCAATTCACGTCAGTCCTATAGTATGGCTCATAACATATTAGAACAACAAAAACAACCAAAAAGCTTCACACTGTCACAAGTGGGTTAAAATAAAACAAAACTAATCTAACAGCAGATGCTGCGTAGGGGAGTGAAATGTGTAGAGCTGTGGTTTACAAATTTTCCTCTAAACCGCACTTTCGGAATTAAATTTTGCTTGCGTCACACTGAATGTTTTATTGATAAGAAATACCTTCAAAACCTAAACAAAATTAACTCTTAGCAGTGCTTTATGAAAAAAGATTCATAAAATAGGACACAACTTTTTAAATAATATCATGTTGAGACATCCACAAAGTATAAAACAATGCAGCTACATTTATTAAAAAGTCATTGATTCACAAAATATTCACATTCATCGAGAGGTGTGACCATGTTTTTGTCGGGTTATCACAATAATAACATGTCTAATTTGAGAAAATCAAACTCTGATTAAAAACAGTGAAACATGACTTCGCTATGATAAGGTTTTTAAAAATATAAGTAAATAAATGAGTAAAGGTAATTAACAGGTACTCGCTGGATATAAAAGATGACACTAGACAACAGAAAAGAAAATATAAGTGATAGGTTTACCGGGAATCGAACCTAGGAACAACCAAACGGTGCCATCGCCTTGCTGTGACAGGACATCGTGAAAGTACGCTCAGCCATTTTTGCACCCCAAAAAAGTGCAATATTGGCTGAGGCCATTCTCATGACACTCACACAACTATGGTATATAGGACCGTGGACGACCCAGACAATTTAAAGACGCAATCACTAATATAACTTTCCTGTCAGCAAGTATAGACCAAATAAAGGCCTAAATACTTGTGTCCAATAATGTGTAGGTGAAGACGAATAACACAGAATAGACGAGTAGGTTAAAGTCACGGCTGGGTGAACTCAAATAAATAATGGAGGAAACCTTGAGTCCTGTGAATAGTAAATAAATTATTAAATCAATAAATAAAGGTAATTAACAGGTACTCGTTGGACATAAAGGATGTCACTAGACAACAGAGAAGTAAATATAAGATGTCCAGTACCTGTTAATTACCTTTTTTAATTATTTTCTGCTCACAGGACTCAAGGATTCCTCCATTATTAAAAAATGCTAGCAATAACTCGTCAAACTTGACGGGTTTTTAATTATAGTGTGCTGTTTCCGTTCCCGGATGAGCAGATAGAAGTACATTCTTTGAGTGTTTTTGGTTTCTTTCCATTATACAGTGCAATGAAACTGTCCATGAACACTGTCATTTGAACGCTTTTCTTTGTTGATTGTAACTATTTTCGGGAGAATATATATAAAGGAAACAATACAATTTTTCAACACCGTTGCATTCCTCAGATGTGACCAACGTACACACGGCGAGAATTATGTTATTTTAGATTCAATTTAAAAGTTCTTTGATGACAAAATTTCGTGTGAAAGTGCATATATTATTTTCAAAGAGTGTTCCCTGATAATAAGTGGTTTTAACACAAATTTTCAAGTTTTCATGATTTCTACATCGGGTGAGGGCTCATGCTCACCAATATTTACGCACTTTTTCTTTGTCGAGCGCTACTAATGTCGTGAAAGAATAAAAAAAAAAAAAAACCAAAGTATTTGTTTTATATAACACACACGCCGCGCAAGTTGCACACCGTGCGTTGCGCGCACTTTTATTTCTGGCGCGAGTTACTATTTTGAGTGTGACCGACCCACGTAACATACATCGGTAATTATGTTAGTTGGGATAAGGCAGTTTTTTTTTGTTTTTTGTTTTTTTAAACATCTTTATTCACATTCCGTGGAAATTTACAAAGGCATATGCATTGAAACAATAACAATAATACCATGAATATAAGTATAAAAATGAAAATACAGTGAGCAGCTGTATACAACAGCAACAAAAAAAGACCTTTCACTCCTTACACACACTCATTTACACACTCTTTCTTGTACTCTAAATATACATTGCACATTTTTTGTTGTTGTAATCATAGTATTCATTTACTATGTAGATATATTTGTGCCGGAATGTCTGTCCCTGTCCTTTTGTGTGATCTCTCACACCCCCAGCACTACAGCAGTATCATTTCTTTTTCTTCATTTTTCCCTCCAATCGCTTTTATTTGGCATTCCATTTTTCCCTTCATACATTTTACTCTTTATGCTGAACATACATGGGAAAAGTCTCTAACACGCCTCTCCCCTGTGGCAGTATTTGCTACGCGAGTAATTCTTATCTTATGGTGTCTCTTATGGTGTCACATTCACGCTTCATGAAGACGTGTTAAGTTACGCCAGGTAATTAGACGGTCAGCGACAATATTTTATCGCATAATCTTTCTGACCATCTTTTCAAGCTTTTTATTTTTATTTTTTTTTTTTTAAATCTAAAGACATATGCATGGAAACATTGACAATAATAGTTTGAACATAAGCATAACAATGAAAATACACTGTGCAGCTGTAAAAATATTAAAAAACAAAAAAAATTACTTGCACACACTCATTTACGCACTCTTTCTAGTACTCCCAGGTTACACATTTTACATTCTTTGGTAAAGATAGTGTTGATTAAAAGGAGAAGGAGGAGGAAAAGAAAGAAAGAAAGAAAAAGACCTTGGGTGTCAAAGACCTAGATTTAGAGTCCGTCGCGAAAGATTTCCATCTTGATGGAAAATAAAGGGTACTTAAATTTACTTCAGCTAAAAGCAGGTATCCGATTTCGCTGGTTTATGATGTCAAGACCTCAGGTCCAGCTTGGCTAAGATAAATTCGTGCTGGACCGTGAAATGTAATCTGAAGGATGTCCCCTGGGACAAAAAGAGTCTTGGTTTATCCAGTGCATATCGCAACAGGGAAAATAAATGGAATCCGAAAAGAGACACTTCTTAGTGGATAGTTTTGGTTATTAAAGTGGTCCCTGTGTGACCGCTTACAACTAGCTTTATTCACATTTCATAGATGGAGAAAAGAAATATTGAACATTTCATTAAATATAAATATACATTTATACACACTCGGGCAAGCTTACATACACACAATTACAAGCACATTTCACTGCACCTTTTATTATTTTCCCTTTTTTCCCCCTGAATTTAAAGGTATGAGCCGTGCAATACCAACGTCAAAGACTTCCCATGAACATACTTAAGGATCAGTTAGCAAGGTCAGACATTGACACTTTAACGACATCTAGAACTGTGGTCAACATGACCTCCCGCGAATATATGTAGTTTAAAGGTCGAGCTGTAGTACTTGAGAGGATAGGAAGACTGGGGGAAGGGAGGGGGCACAGAAGGCCGAAAGCGCACTTACAAATGTTAGGATAGACAGAGAATGAGATAGTAGTGAGACGGAGGGAGGGCCGTTGGGGAAAGAAAGAGTCGTTTTACGAATCAAGGATGCCTCGTCAGGGGCTATTGATAAAACTTTCTGACGAAAAATGTGCAGAAATAAACCAGCGTTGAAAATACGATGATTAAACATGGCAAGATTCCAAAAACACCAAATCTGATTCCGAAATTCTGATAATATAAACAAGATCAATGTGTGTGTGTGTGTGTGTTATTTTCTGCTCCCGGAACTATGTTCAAGAAGATTGCTTTGTATATATCTGATTTTTGTGATGTTTGTAAATCAATGATTTTCTGCAGTAGTTTCATTGTAGGTGTGATTGTACTGCATTAAAAAAAACAAATGATCTTTTGTTTCTTGGATGCTTTTCCTACATAGCTGACATTTTGTTATTTGGTTGGATCTGTGTGCTTCTCGTTTTGTTGTGGGTGTCATGCTGTATATTAGTCTAAAAGTGACCTCTCTTGCTTTAGCAGTGATTTTTGGGTTGTGCATGTTAGTGAAGGTTTCGGTGTAATTTTTTATAGCATATTTCTGTCCTCTTTTAATCCTTAGATGTAATGGTGGTGCTTGGAGTTTAACTAAATGTTTATATATTGCATTTGTTTTCTGGTGAATTAATTTTTCATGTCCTTGGATGGCTTGTAAGCATATCTTATAAAATGAGGGCAAAGGGCCGAAGTGATGGGGAATGCATTGTTCAGTGGTCTCAGTTTGGAAAGTCTGAGTCCCATGTAATAATGTGCTAGTGTGTGTCGTTCTGGGTGTTTGATGATGCTGCCTGTGTGTTTAATTCTGAGTGCCTGGATCTTTGTTTCTAGGTCTTGAAGGGCAGTTCCTCCGTGTTTCTTTTCTTGTATTAGTGTCTTGTGTTTAATGCTGTAAAATGTGCGCCCAAAAACGAATGCACTGACCCATTTGTTTAAATCCGTGATAGTCCGTTTGGGGGGGGGGGGGGGGGCGAAAACTGTGGCAATGTAAAGTATCTTAGGGAAAATGTATGTATTTACAATTAAACTTCGTCCAAAAATCGTTGTGGTTTTGTATTTGTATCTGTGCAGCATGTCTCGTATTTTGGATGTTAGATTTCTCCATGTGTCTCTGTGTGTGCAATTTGCGTGTGAGGGAAAGGTTATACCATAGATTTTGATGTTGTTTATTGGTGTTAGTCCAAAGGGAAAGTCTGCTTTGTTCTTTCATTTGCCTATGCCAATTATTGTTGATTTTTGAACATTTACTTTTGCTCCGCTACCTTTGCTAAAGTCTGTGAATGTGTTTAGTATAAACTTTATAGACTTTTTGTTTGGTGGGAAAAAGATGGTGTCGTCTGCATAGGCGAGCAACTTTTGTTCACCTTTCCCTTGTACGAAATTGCCCTTGATAGAGCTGTCTTTTCTGATGTTCTCTAGTAGTGGTTCTAATGCAAGAACATACAGTAAAGGAGAGAGGGGTATCCCTGTCTTACAGATTTTGTTAGCCTGAAGGTGTTAGTTAATGTATGATTTACTAACACTTTGCTCTCGGGCTTCATATACAGAATATTAATCCATTGTCTGAAGTGTTTACCTATGTTGCAATGTAGTAATGTTTTGTGGAGGTATGAATGTGATATTCTGTCAAAGGCTTTCTCCTGGTCAAGGGAAAGAACCGAAGACTGACAATCCTTCTGGTGTGTGTAGGTGATTATGTCTCTTATGAAATGTGTGTGTTGATGGATGTTTCTGTGCTGGACGCTACACTGCTGGTCTTCATGTATGAGGGTCGCCATGAATGGTTTCAGTTTGTTTGTTAGAGCTTTTGTTAAAATTTTATAATCTACGTTTAAGAGTGATATTGGTCTGTAGTTGTTAAGTAGTGTTTTGTCGGAGTTTGGTTTTGGTATTAGAGTGATGTAAGACATGTTTAGGCTTGGTGGGAGTTCCTTATTCTCAAAGGCTTCTTTGTATACTTGTAGTAAAAGAGGCCTTAGGGTAGGGAAGAAGTGCTGGTAGAATTCTGTCGTAAGTCCGTCAGGTCCTGGTGATTTGTCTTTTTGCATTGCATTCACTGCTAGTGTTACGCCTGTTAGTGTCAGTTCAGTGTCTAGTGTTTGTTTGTCTGCGTCAGATAATTTTTTTGTAAATTTTTTGCATAAATCTGTCTTGTATATATGATTGCACATTTTCTTCTGTGTACAGGTTCCTATAGTAACTTTCGAAACCCTGCACTATATGTTGTGTTTCTGTCTGTGTGGCCCCTTCTAAATCCACTATTTAGCCTATCTGCCCGCAGCGTTGTATATTTTGTTCTATCGCCGTGTATTGTTTGCTGGGAGTCTCTTGTGTGATTGTGTTGAGTTTTGTCCGTAATAGGGCTCCCTGGAACCTGTGGTGTTTATAACGTTCTAGTTCATTTTGTAGCGTGAGAATGGAGGGAGAGTTTGTGTCTGTTTGCTTTGTTAGTTGTATAGTTTTCTCTATCAAAGTCTCTTGTTGTATGCGGTGTCTGTGTATGATGGATGACATTAACTGTGTTCGTTCGCGTATGGTGCTTTTAAGTGTTTCCCAGTGTTCTTGAATATGTTCTATTGGTATGTCACTTGTGTATGTAAGAATTAGTTTGGTCATGTGCTCTACGTATGTTTTGTTTTGGAGCAAAGTGTTGTTGAATTTCCAGTGTGGGGAACGTTTGGAATGCGTGCTTGCTTGTGTAGTGTTAATGGCTGCGAGTACTGCTTTGTGATCTGTGAACTTGAGTGCTTCTGGCAAGTGTTTTGCTCGAATTATGTGGTGTGTTGACACACACATAGATTCTGTCTAATCGTGCAGCTCTGTTGTGTGCGGTGTGTGCATGCGTTGTTTCGAAACTATGGGTGTGTGTGTGTCTGTAGGCATCTAATAAGCTGTGCGTATCCATTATGGTTTGTATTATGTCTAGTTGGTGTGCTTCTTCTCTGTTTGCTCTCCGTATCTGTGTTCTAACTACTCCACCAACTACGACCATATCTGTCAAAACGCAGTTAAAGTCGCTTCCTAAAATAATATTAAGTCCTCTGTATGACTGAGTGAGTAAGTTGTCTAAGTTTTCGTAAAATTGTGGTTGGTGGTTGTAGTTTGCTGGAGAGTGTATATTCACTATCGTGTATATGTATGTGTTGTTTCCTACCTGAGCGATGGTTATTTTGCCCTCGCTGTCTCTGTTTGTCCTAAGTATATCCCACCTGTCTCATGTTTGTAGTATTGCTGTTCCCGAACCTGTGTTGCGTATGGCTAAACTAAAACATGGAATGTTGGAGCCCTGACTGGGTTGTGATTTGTAATGCATGTTTGTCTGTGTGTATGTTTGTTTCCTGCAAAAGTATAAAGTCTGGCTTGTGTTTATGTATAAGTGTTATGATGTGATGTAGTTTTGAGCGGAGTCCGCTAACATTTACACTAATTATCAAAATTTCATCTGCCATTTTTAACGTATAACAATGAATAAAATGTATGAAAGTCTAATTAAATAGTTTGATAACGTATCCTAAGAAATGGTCCTAATGTCTGTATTGCTTGTTTTCCCAGATGCTGTCATTTTCTTTCCAGTCAATAATCAGTCTGGGGGGTGTCTGAAGTGAGCTATCTTCTTCTTATGCCGTATTGTTTATTTCCTCATGTGTTAGTGTGGATGGCTGGATGGCTGGAGCTGTTGCAGTGCTTAAAATGTTTTCTTCAGTTTGGAAAGTTGGGCTTTGTCTCATTATTGATGAATATGTTGGTGGTGGTTTCACTTGTGGTTTTGTATTTTCTTGTGCTTCAGTGGTACCGTAGCTTTTGGCGTTGTAGTGTTGTTTGGGCTGTGTGGGGCCCTAGTATCGTCGTTTCCTATCGTTCCGGTGTGTTACCACTTGAAACCCGTCGTCTGAAATTTGGGGCTGTAAGGGCCTGGGTGTTGTAGCCGGTGCTTCTGGTGGGCTGTTTGTCGGTGGTCTTGTCAGTGGAATGATTTCTTCTCTGGCTGGCTTTTTGTTGCATTTGTTGGCCCAGTGAGTATCCTCACCCCAATGAGGACATACCGTTCTCCGTCCTTGCATGGTAACTAGGACCTTATGTTTTTGTGCTCCAGATATTCCACGGCTTCTTTTTTTATTGTTGGGGGAAGCCAGTGGAGAGTTATTTTGGATCTTTCTTTTTCCAAATGTTCTATAGGGATAGTCAGCTCGGGGTTTGCCAGTTGTATGGTTTTGCCATGCAGTTTATCATAATGTTTTGCATGGGCTTCCGTGGTCAGGTTGAAGTACCAGCGCACTGGATTTTCGAACCGGAACAAGGAAGCTAGTCCGTTTATCGGTAGCCCGCCCGGGCCAACTAGTGCACTTGATAAAAACGGGGGCGATGCCTTCGCCGCAGCTTGGGGTCCCGATACCAGCAGGAGTAAAGTTCCTGCCAGATGCAGGTTTCCTCCTTCTAGGGCATCCATCCCTAGGTCCATATTAGTAATGAAATTTTGACTTGCCATATTATCCTTCACAATGAATACACAGAAGAAATGGGATCGAATGACCAATGTGGAACACATTTTTTTACGATTAAGTAAGTAAGTAATTTCCGTAACTTGTAGTGAAGAAATGAATCCGTAAATATTTCTAAATAATGTTTCTGGTATTCTCCAATAAGGCAGTTTTTGTTTTTTCGGAAAATATTAATTTAATTTTACTTAAAACAGCAGGCAACATTATATGTTATTGTTACGTGCAGTCTTTGATATCTTACAATATTATACATAGGTAATTTTTTAGTGCTTAAGGGAAAGTCATTATTGAGTTACTTCCCTTGAAAGTTGTGCCATCTCTTCGATCAAACTCCGCGGATAAATCCATTTTACTGCGATTTATTCGTTGTTTGGGTAATAATAGATTGTTCTTGCTTCAGAATATCTATGGCCTGAATTTATGTGTATTGTTTGTCTGAGTAGGACGAGTCTGTCTTATATCTGTATATCTTTACATATCTAAGTCGAACTATATGTTCTGTTGTCTCTAGAGAGGTCAAAGGCTATTCGGCGGATGTGTCGCTAGAGTGTGGTGTGATTTGGCTTCGTCCTGATAGGGACTGTGTGTGTTTTCCTATGTCGGCCTGTCGCCGGGAAAAAGTGATCTCAGTATTTGTGGGGAAAGTGATAGTCGTCTAAACCTATCGTGTATGCTTTACCCCAGTGTTTATTCATATTGCCAAGGAATGGCAGTTTCATATTCCCTCTACCAAGGTAATCAAAGATACTCTTATGAACTCTCGATCGAAGCCACCATTTTCGATAGTTACGATTTGAATGTCTAAGAGAATATATTTGACTCGATGAAAACGACTTCGATTCCTAGCAGCACTATATCCTGTAGATTGCAGTCAATTGTTCATGATCAAATCTACAGAGCAATGCAATGTTTTATGAATGACTAACTTTAGGACAGATTCATTATCTGTATCCAAACGTGAGTGACAGCTCACGAGTGAAGCCATCTTGGAACCAAAACATGTAGTGACTTTCAAGAAGAGAAAGGGATGCCCGTATTATCGCTTGTTTAGTCCAGAGATCACTGCTACACATGAGAACCCGTTATTAGCGGTTCAATATTATTATATGAAAAAATATGTGCTGAACATTATGTTGAAGAATCGTCGCTAGACGAGATTAGGTTTAGAAGCCATCTGAAATATTGTTTATAAGCTGACGTGCTCAGTCAGTGAAGTCAGATGATATATGTATGGGCGATACTGAGTGCTTGGCTACTGACAGTCCATTATACATTTATTCTACATGAGTGCCCATGTAACATTGCAAGACCATTTATCCACTGTACTATGATGTATTATGCCAACCTGTGATTTGTCACTATCTGTGCTGTCGAGTGTGTACGTCCAATTAAACTTTAGAAAAGGTACACAGTCGTTGGTGTCGATGACTTCCAGTCATACATGAGTGTGAGAAAAGAACATTTGTCAACAACACGAACCCTTATCATCATTCGCACATTATACACTCAATCCATGTCTACACACCACTGCGTAGGTCAAGTTGACATTCCATACACTACAGTGGAGCAAACAACACCATAGAGATCTTATCAACTGATGATGATGATGATGTCTGCTTCCATCCACTTATATCTATCTTTTGGTGGATATCATTAACGGGAATAAAAATCCAATATTATCAACCTTATCAACTGGTGGACCAGCTTTCTGGGTTTGACCTCGCAGAAGTTCAGAAGTCAACAGATTACCGATACCAGACCGTTTCCTGTGGCTGATACGACACACTTGCAGTATTGGTTTGCTCTTTGTCAACACTTCGTCACGTGACCTGTCAAGTGAATGCAGTATGTAGGTCAGCGTTGTTGACATTTTTACATTAGACATTACAGAGTTTCACAGAACAGTTGGATCAATTCTTGTCAATGTTAACAGGAAGACAGTATTTGTGAACTAAGAAGTCCTATTTTCATCGATGGATCTTCTTGTTTTCCATATATGAACTTTAATATTTAAGGCCAGAATGTTTAATTGAAAAAAGTGGCAGTTTGTTTATTTTCATAAAAATAACTTTGCCATTACTGTAAAACTGAGCCTATTTTGCAACACATACTATCATACACATAATTTATATATATTTATGTTTACATGTTATTTGTTTGTATAGTATGTTAGTTTCTATGTCAGCGGGTTGTGTTTAAGGTTGGGCGGCGTCCTCACAACAGAATATCCCACGTCATAGAGGGTCCGTTGTGGGCGTTTTCTATAGGTGCAATTTTCTTGATTGAAAATTTGCTGCGACAACTGTTGCTTTTGTGTTAGCTGTGAAGTCTGTAATTATTGTTATTTTTGTAATATTTCTTTGTTCTTTAGTTTTGTTTTGATTTGTTTGTAATTTGTTGGTCTAACCTTTTCTATCTTTCAGTTCTATTCACAATTTATATTCATATATTGTGACGTCATTTGTGTTGTTATTCTTTGCAGATTCAGTGATTATTTTCATTGATTTCCCTATTTGATTTATTTTGATTTCTGCAAACGTTCTTGTATTGTCAGTCCTATTTGTACTTTATGTATTCTGTTGGTTGACATATGTTTTATATAGGTATATTTCATAAGACACAATTGCCTGTGCACTGCACTTGGATTATGGTATAAACCAGTACCTGATTATTATTACTATTATACAAGACCTTATTAAAGGCTTGTGACCCACAGATATTGGGATAGTATACTGATTAATCAAGTCATTGAGAACTTGTGGTATTATTATTATTTCAGGTGATTAGTATTATTGTTAGACATCATGTCTACATTAGAATACTTCATTACACAAGGGAAAGCCCTTGATAAGACTGGTCAACAATTAGAACAATGGGCAGTTGCTCAATATGACAAAGCATTAGCTGCAGAAGAGAGAAGAGCTATGGCAGAAGAGAAAAGATTAGCTGCAGAAGAAAGAAAAGCTATGGCGGAAGAGAAAAGATTAGAAAGAGAAGCTGAGGCTGCTGCTGAACAAAAGAAATTGCAGATGCAGGTGGAGGAAAGGAGATTTGAAGCTGAACAAAAAAAATTAGAAAGAGAAGCTGCAGCTGAACAAAAAAGATTAGACAGTGAAGCTGAACAAAAAAGATTAGACAGGGAAGCTGAACAAAAAAGATTAGACAGGGAAGCTGAACAAAAAAGATTAGACAGGGAAGCTGAACAAAAAAGATTAGACAGGGAGGCTGAACAAAAAAGATTAGATGCTGAAGAGAAAAAAGCAATAAGAGAACATGAATTTGAGTTGGAGAAATTGAGATTGACAAGTATGAGTAATGTTAATCAGGCATCTAGTGGTAATGGTAAACCTTCTACTTACAAGGTTAAGGTTCCACCGTTCAATCAGTCCAGTGACGATATTACATTCTGGCTGGATAGATTTGAACGTTCTTGTCGTACACATAATGTGGATAAATCACAATACGCTAATCAATTATCAGAAAACTTGAAAGGTGAATCTTTGACTAGATTATGCCTTGTAGGAGAAGCAGATAAGGATAATTATGATGTCATTAGGGCGGCTTTGATAAAAAAATATCAGCTAAGTGAGGAAGGCTATCGCCTTTTATTTAAGACGATGGTACCTGAGACGGGTGTAGAATTCTCAGAATTCACTGCAAAGGCACGTCTCACAGTTGATCGTTGGATTGAGCTTTCCAAAACAGAAAAAACGTATGAAGGACTTATGGATTTGTTGCTCAGAGATAAGATTATGTCATGTGTGAACAAACCTTTCCTTGAATTTATACATGAGCGTAAACCCAAATCTCTAAAAGAAATGGAAGAATATTGTTCCCAATATGTCACTGCACACCCCGACGTGACTTTTGGCAACACTAAGATTAAGGAGAGTATGCCAGTTGCTTCAGCAACACCATACAATCCCAATTATTCACACAGATTTCAGGGACCTCAAAACAGATTTGATAAAAAAGGTAACCATAATAGTTATCAAAACCAAGGTAACCAATCATTTCAGGGTTCTTCTTCAAAGAACTGGAGACGACCTGATAGCTCTCGACACAGGGGTGGTCATAATTATAGGAATTTCCGTAGAGGAAGTAATTATAGAAACTATCAGGGTTATCCGTCTTGGAGTCAACAAGATCATAATTACAGAGATACTCATTATAATGAATATGATAATGGTAACCAAGGGAACTATGACTCAAACCCAAATAGGGGTTACAATAGAGGTAACAATAACTACAGAGGTGATAATAACCGAGGTAGATCTCAAAACAAAAGACATAAACCACATTTTCAGGCAAACTCTGCACAACAAGAGTCCCATGAAGCCTATAAACAGAGTAAAGATAATAATGATGCTAGTAATATGGCATGTGCCGCTTTTGATTTTGGGAGAGCATCTCAGTGCCCCCAATGCAAAACGTTATTTGAGCCAACCACAGTGTCTACTTTAAGCTGTGGCCATCCTCTTCCTGCTCTTCCGGCATCAGTCGCGCATGATGGAAGAGGTTCTCTTGTCTTACATAAGGGTTTAGTGAATAACAATCCAGTCTCTGTGCTATTTGATTCTGGATGCACCACAATTGGTGTTAGGCAGTCACTCGTAGATCCTTCCCGTGCCACTGGACAAGTAGTCAAATGTGTAACATTTGGCGGCACATTAGAGAAATACTCTACTGCTATCATTAGGATTGCTACTCCTTTCTTTACAGGAGATGTACACGCATGTCTTCTTCCGAATCCGATCGCTGACCTCATCATCGGTCGCATTCATGGAGTCAAGGAATGCACTCCGCAACAAATTTCCACGTGGGAAAGGCAAAACATGCAGATTGCTAACGCTGTAGTCACTAGAGCTCAGGCTCTTAATATGCCTCAAACTTCATCTACTGAAGATAATGAAGTGCATAACCAAGATAATCCCTTGGTAATTTCTCGTGACTCGTTTATAAAACAGCAAGAAGATGATCCCACTCTGAAGAAATTCTTCATTCTTGCAACTAAAGGTGATCCGAATAAAGACACAAGTCGTAAATCGTGGATTACAAAGAAGAATGGCGTACTTGTACGTATGGTTCAAGACTCCATTACGTCAAGTCATTCTCAAATCCTGGTTCCCAAGAATTTGAGAGTTAAAATTTTGCAGCACGCTCACGACTCTCAGTGTGCTGGACACATGGGTTTTTCCCGTACTAAGTCAAGAGTCCTTGCGGCTTTCTTTTGGCCATTGGTAAACAAGGACATACGGATTTATTGTCGATCTTGTAAAGTATGTCAGGAAGTTAAATCCAAAGGTCCACGGCATGCTGCACCCATTCAGGCGGCGGACATTCCTATTCGGCCGTTTCAAAAAATGGCCATAGACATTATTGGTCCATTTAAGATCAAGTCTGCCAGAGGACATCAGTTTATCTTGACGTGTGTTGATATGTGCACACGTTGGCCAGAGGCTATTCCTCTGAAGAGCATTACTACTGCTGATATTGCAGATGCTCTTTGGCTTATATTTTCTCGTCTGGGGTTCCCCGGAGAGATATTGTCAGACCATGGCACCCAACTAATATCAGATACCATGTCTCAAGTAATGTCTACTCTGCAGATAGATAGATCTTTAAGTAGTATCTACCATCCAATGTCTAATGGTATGGTCGAACGCCTTAATAGAACACTTAAAAACTTACTGGGGAAGATAACTGAGGATCATCCTCAAGACTGGGACAGAGTTTTACCTGCGGCCCTCTTCGCTTACAGAGAGGTACCCAATGAACATACGGGATTTTCTCCCTTTGAACTCGTCTTTGGCGCGCGTCCGCGTGGCCCTATGTCGTTGCTTCACGATCTCATAACATCTGACAATATTGACGATGACACAAAGTCATCCTACGAATATGTCATCGCGTTGAGACAAAAAATTATCGAAGCATGCAAATTAGCAACTTCTTCTTCTGAATTTGCGAAACAGAAGGCAAGGCAATTTGCCAATAAGAAGAGATGCTTACGACAACTTTGTCCTGGTGACAAAGCATTTGTATTACTACCTTGTAGGGAAAACAGATTACTTATTTCTTGGAAAGGTCCGTACGATATAATATCGAAAATTTCCGATGTCGACTATATTGTCGATATTGATGGGAAGCATAAAACCTTCCACATCAATATGCTTACTGAATTCCATGAACGTCCGGATTATTTGCAACCCATTTTCCAAGCAACGGACAATTCTCCAGTACAACATGGTCATTACTCATCACTGTCCGTGATACAGGATGAGGAAACAAGTTTTTCAGATGTAAATCTTCCTCTTCCAATGATCCCACTTCATTCCAGTGAATCATGGAAGAACGTTACTGTCTCTCCTGATTTGTCTCTAGGAGAACAGCGACAAGTTTCAACTATGTTGCAAACATTTCAGGATGTACTCACTGACATCCCTGGACAAACGAATGTCATTCAACATGACATTGTTCTAACTGACCATACTCCTATTAGGGTTAGACCTTATCCTATACCTATACATTTTCAAGCACAGGTCGAGAAAGAGTTGGATGAGATGATAGATTTGAAAATAATCGAACCATCCACCTCTGCATATTCTTCGCCGATGGTTATTGTGCGTAAAAAAGACAATAACATACGTCTTTGCGTTGACTATCGAAAATTGAATCAAGTAACGAAGTTCGATGCCGAACCTATGCCTTTACTGGAAGAGCTACTTACTCGACTCTCCAAATCTCATTTTTTCACTAAACTTGATTTGTCTAAAGGATATTGGCAAGTTCCTTTATCTGAACGCGCCAAACCTCTCACGGCTTTTTCAACACCTAGAGGTTTGTTCCAATGGAATTTTATGCCTTTCGGTCTTATGAACGCACCAGCTACGTTCGTACGCATGATGCGCCGAATCCTATCTTATCGGTCAGATGTCATTGCATATCTAGACGACATCTGTCTTTTCAGCGATACTTGGGAAGATCACTATTCAGGGTTAGATGAATTGCTGTCTACTTTGCGTGAGCACAACCTGACAGCGAAACCCTCTAAAGCCTATATTGGTTTTAGCGAAATTTCTTTCCTAGGCCACCGAGTTGGTCATGGTTTCCTAAAGACAGAGGACCATAATACTAGTAAGATACTTAACATCTCAATCCCTAAGACTAAAAAACAGGTGAGAAGTCTGTTAGGTCTTATTCAATTTTATGGCAGATTCATTCAGAATCTATCCTCTATCATGGCACCTCTCTCAACACTTCTAAAGAAAGGTTCGCCTAATGTGGTCCACTGGTCTCAGGAATGCCAATGCTCTCTGGATAAGATTAAAACATTGTTTTCAACACCACCTATTTTAGTGCTACCCACTAAAGATAAGACATTCGTTCTTCGTAGTGACGCTTCATCCACTGGGATTGGAGCGGCACTAATGCAAGAGTACTCTGGAACTCTGCATCCTGTAATGTATATTTCCAGAAAACTTAATGCGGCAGAAAGGAATTATTCGGTTTTAGACCGTGAGCTATTAGCTATGGTTTGGTCGATCCTCAAACTACAGAGATTCCTTCTAGGCGCACATTTCATAGTAGAAACCGACCAAAAAGCTCTTACTGCTATACAGAGTAAGAATTTGAAGAGCTCGAGGTCTACTCGATATGCAATTGCTCTTCAACCTTTTCATTTCTCTGTGCGAGCTATTCGTGGATCAGATAATGTGATGGCAGACATTCTGTCAAGATGCCCACATGATTCCACATAACTATTAGGGCTTAGACTTCTTGATATGTCTAGTTCTATAGTAGTTCCTTTTCTATATCATGATAGATACACATTTGTAATTTAATAATATAATGATTGTATCACTACATAGCGGTTCATGATGTTTATTCACCGCTGTGCTTTGATGATTTTTTCTTCATAAATCATAAATTTAAGATATCTAATACGAAATGATGATATGAATTTTTTAGGCATTGTGTAATTGCCAGAATTGTATTATACTTTGATGACACCTTCCTGGAAAAATATACTTGTAGAGAAATAATTTCTCTCAGTTTATGAGACACATTCTCACCAGTCGCTCCATAAGTCGACTTAGCCTCATATTAGGCGTTATAGGTATTCCTGATATTTTCATCTGCGCATTATTCATGCGTTGTGAGCCTATTGTACGTTGCTCCTAGATGTATTTCAAAAAAAAAAAAATGTTCCATTTTTTTTTTCCCGGGAGGTGTGGTAAGACTGTTACGTGCAGTCTTTGATATCTTACAATATTATACATAGGTAATTTTTTAGTGCTTAAGGGAAAGTCATTATTGAGTTACTTCCCTTGAAAGTTGTGCCATCTCTTCGATCAAACTCCGCGGATAAATCCATTTTACTGCGATTTATTCGTTGTTTGGGTAATAATAGATTGTTCTTGCTTCAGAATATCTATGGCCTGAATTTATGTGTATTGTTTGTCTGAGTAGGACGAGTCTGTCTTATATCTGTATATCTTTACATATCTAAGTCGAACTATATGTTCTGTTGTCTCTAGAGAGGTCAAAGGCTATTCGGCGGATGTGTCGCTAGAGTGTGGTGTGATTTGGCTTCGTCCTGATAGGGACTGTGTGTGTTTCCTATGTCGGCCTGTCGCCGGGAAAAAGTGATCTCAGTATTTGTGGGGAAAGTGATAGTCGTCTAAACCTATCGTGTATGCTTTACCCCAGTGTTTATTCATATTGCCAAGGAATGGCAGTTTCATATTTCCTCTACCAAGGTAATCAAAGATACTCTTATGAACTCTCGATCGAAGCCACCATTTTCGATAGTTACGATTTGAATGTCTAAGAGAATATATTTGACTCGATGAAAACGACTTCGATTCCTAGCAGCACTATATCCTGTAGATTGCAGTCAATTGTTCATGATCAAATCTACAGAGCAATGCAATGTTTTATGAATGACTAACTTTAGGACAGATTCATTATCTGTATCCAAACGTGAGTGACAGCTCACGAGTGAAGCCATCTTGGAACCAAAACATGTAGTGACTTTCAAGAAGAGAAAGGGATGCCCGTATTATCGCTTGTTTAGTCCAGAGATCACTGCTACACATGAGAACCCGTTATTAGCGGTTCAATATTATTATATGAAAAAATATGTGCTGAACATTATGTTGAAGAATCGTCGCTAGACGAGATTAGGTTTAGAAGCCATCTGAAATATTGTTTATAAGCTGACGTGCTCAGTCAGTGAAGTCAGATGATATATGTATGGGCGATACTGAGTGCTTGGCTACTGACAGTCCATTATACACTTATTCTACATGAGTGCCCATGTAACATTGCAAGACCATTTATCCACTGTACTATGATGTATTATGCCAACCTGTGATTTGTCACTATCTGTGCTGTCGAGTGTGTACGTCCAATTAAACTTTAGAAAAGGTACACAGTCGTTGGTGTCGATGACTTCCAGTCATACATGAGTGTGAGAAAAGAACATTTGTCAACAACACGAACCCTTATCATCATTCGCACATTGTACACTCAATCCATGTCTACACACCACTGCGTAGGTCAAGTTGACATTCCATACACTACAGTGGAGCAAACAACACCATAGAGATCTTATCAACTGATGATGATGATGATGTCTGCTTCCATCCACTTATATCTATCTTTTGGTGGATATCATTAACGGGAATAAAAATCCAATATTATTCAACCTTATCAGTTATTTTATAAACAATCAAATGTCTTTCATAAAACCGAATATGATGGATGGATAAACCATACTAACTTAGCATTATACAGGAAAGGTCTATAAGTTTAAGATGTTCATTTAACAGAAGAATCCAAGTTAATGTTTTTGACATGGAAATTATATTGTAAATAAGGTCTTGAATATTGACAAGCCATTTTGGCATTTATTGTGCTGGTATATCATCATCATCATAACCCTCCACTCCCAAAGGAGCACAGGCCTTCAACAAACACATGCCAAGTCCTCCTGTCACGTGCCATCGTCCCAAGTTCTGTCCACGTTCTCCTCATCATTTTCACCTCTGTTTCCAGCTCCCTTCTCCATGTGCTTCTTGGTCTACCTCTGCCTCTCTTGCTCTGGGGGTTCCAGAACAATGACTGCCTTGTAGTGCTATCAACAGGTTTCTTAAGTGTGTGTCCTATCCATCGGCATCGTCTTCTTCTCATCTCTTGTTCCACTGGCACTTGTCTAGTTCTTGTCATCAGTTTCACGTTGGTAACCGTGTCATACCCTTTTAATCCCTCTATTCTAGCAAGCACCCATTTATGAAAGGCTGTAGCTTTTTGGTTGTTGTCTTTGTTGTTCTCCATGTCTCAGAGCCAAACAATAGGACTGACTTCACATTTGAGTTGAAGATTCTTATTTTCGTGTTGATCCGATTTCTCCTGATCTCCATATATTTCTGTGACAGACGAACTCAGCCGACCCTGAATGACCCTGAAGTATAGGATGATATAGTACGACCTTCGTAGCAACCCCTTGAATAACATCAGTGCCCTCGAATATTGTAACCTTTCGTCAAACGGGATTTTTTTTCACCTGGACTCATTAGCTATGCAACCGTTCCACACAGATGGGCAAACACGTTTGCTGATTAATATGTGGACAGTTTATCTACCGTTCATTCTGGTCATCGCATTGATTTAAGGAGAGATTAAATCACGCACATGGACATCTCTTGAGCAATCATATGCAGTATTTTCATTAACTTGGCCCAGAGGGGGCGGCGCCAGAATCAAACAGATAGCAGCGACCACGATCAAAGAAACGGACTGGGGGATCTCAGGAAAGACTAGCGCCACGATCAAAGACAGTAGTGGTCCCTGAAACGAGCGACGCAAGTTCCTGCAGGTATTTCGCATCTCGGTGTTAAACACAGAACCGATCGCAGCAGCGAGCGGAGATACGAGGACCAGGGGCGGCTTCTTTCTTTAGTCTGGCGGTCAGATCCCCAAAGTCCCATGAGATCTAAAAAAGGTGTGAAATTTTCACACGTCCCACTCATCTTGCATTTGAGTTAGATATATACACACCATGAAGAAATACACTTTATCACTCGTTGGCCAGACCTTGATAGAAGCACTAGCTATAGTTGAAATCTTGTTATAGATTATCCCCTGGATTTTTATGTATATTTGCAGTGAATTCTATTTCTGTGCAAAACGGTAAAATATATATTGTGTAAAGTGATCAGTGGTCTAGTTCATTCATTCTATTTCACTGGATTTTGTGTTAATTTAAATCTATTAAATTAAACCATCTCAATAGTTCCAGTTGTGAATGTAAGGATATACCTGCTATATTATTTCCAAAAAATAATAGAGGCTTAAATGCTTTAAGTAACTTTTAAAGTCGCGAAGGAATTTATAATTAATAAATTTAGTTAAGTCCTATATTTATAGATGTGTGTTTTAACCATTAGAACTCGCGTAGTGTTTTTATTAAATACATAATTAAATACGCGAATATATATATATTTATAAATAGTCTTAACGGGAAATTCATCGCGCTTTAGAATGTTATTTGATTTTTCGGTATATTACATGTCTTTTTTTCTTTCACAAAGAGTGATCGTAACCTTTGCGATCACAGCAATAAAGAAATCATCTCAAAAACTTCCAGACATATTGATGAAACATTTTTAAATTTAATCTTGTGGCGGTCCGATGCGACCTAGCTATCATAATTACATGAAAGAAAGCCTACCCAAGACTATGTAAAAGAACTATCATCAATTAAATTACAAATCTGTAAGATAAACTGGAAGTTGAACAGTGCCAGTAGCGATACTTTATTTACTGCCCTACTGTGAGAGAGTACATATTTTCCTAAACTGTGACGGCTTAGTTTTTCCTCACTGGATTAATAAACTTACCGGTCAGTTACTATCATCACGCATTGAAGGAATTTTATCACTAGCGGAAGATTAAAGAGACCACTTCATTTTCACCCCTGTGTCGAATTGGGTCAGTGCCATCCCATAGACTCCTTTTATATAATAAAACACAATAACTCTTAGGCTTCAAGTCCGGCGATAAGTGAGAATAGTTGCTATCAGCAAACCTTGCTACATCTGGGGCGGGACACGGAAGTACCAGACCTTTTCATATGTCAAGAGTGTAATTGCTGTTTATATAATTCTATTGGATTGTCTGATGCTGCAATCGGTAATTGTGTGTGAATATATGAGTGCGGATCCTCACGCGCGTGTATGAATGACAGGAAATTTAATCTCTTTTTGTAACCATTTTGTTAACTTGCTTACCTGGTAATATATTTTTCTGTATACCCTGCATTGTTCCTTTAAGTGGGATAGTTGATAAACTCTGTTTAAAACCCCCTCCTTTTCATTTGCTTAGTAAAGGGAAGAACAATTGGGAAGAACAGGATTTTTTTCTACCACCCATACCTAATTTTGTAACACCCCTTTAGAGTAATTAACTTCACTGTTTGGTTAACTTACCTATGTTCCTGATAACTATCTATCTTTGGACTGGGTTTATCTTTGTCTAATAAGCGGGACGGGCTTAGTCGATACCAATCTTCTTCACCCCCACCCTACCTTGTTATTTGCATTTTTCTGTACTTATGATAATTTTTGCTGTAAACACATGATTATTGTAGTGATTGTTTTTTTTAAACTTTAATAAACAACATAAACTTAATTGTTACTGTGTTGGAATACCCAAAGCCCAAAATTTCCCCTATTTGTTTAATATAGTTTGTATCCACGTCGTCTGTGTGTTTGAAGCACCAAATCGGTGTGAGCGCAGATGTGTGTCTGGAAACTGGCAAATAATTGTTTGACCAGGAGAGCCTAAAGAGTAGATTGAGAGAAACGATTTGTCGTAAATAAGTCTGTCTTTACTCTCCTCCAGCACTCTGTGAAGCAACTATTTACTCTCTACATTTCTATCACTGAGCTTTTCACCATCATTCTACACTCTAAACCGGACCACTATTTCTAAGACTCTTTCTCTCAGAATAAATTTACGACAATTTCCCAATGCAATGAAAGCTCCTGTTGCCTTTTGTATTCTTATTTTGATATCGCTGTCTGTCCCTCCAACTTTGTCTATATTACTGCCAAGATATGTGTATGATTCTACATCTTGTATTGTTGTTTCTTCAAGTTCAACCCTGTTTTCATTACCTGCATTTATTCTCATTATCTTTGTCTTTTCCCTGTGTATTTTCAGACCAAATTGCTGTGACCTCTCATTGAGCGTTTTCAATTTGTCCTGCATCTGATTACGGTTATGGGACAGAAGAGCTAAGTCATCAGCAAAATCCAGATCATCCAACTGCTTAGTCAGAGTCCACTGGATTCCATTTCTGTTGTGTGTTGTCGATGATCTCATAAACCAGTCTATTGCTAGTAAGAAAAGAAATGGAGACAAGAGGCATCCCTGTCGCACTCCTGTTCTTATCCCAAACGGTTCTGTAAGCTGTCCTTCATGAAGAACTCTGCATGTCATGTCTTCATATGTTTTCTTTATTAAATTAATGATCTTCAGGGAAACTCCATAATGCCTCATCAATTTCCAAAGTGATTCTCTGTCTACACTGTCAAATGCCTTTTGGTAGTCCACAAATCCGATGTATAGTGGTGAATTCCATTCCAGACTTTGTTCAGCTATTATTCTCAAAGTGGCTATCTGGTCTGTACATGATCTGTTTTGTCGAAAACCTGCTTGTTCATCTCTCAGTTTCTTGTCTTTGGACTCTTTTAATCTCTCAAGGATAATCCTGTTTAATACTTTTCATGGCACTGATAGTAACATTATTCCTCTATAATTTGTGCACTCTTGTAAATTTCCCTTCTTAGGCAATTTAACCAGATATCCTTCCTGCCATTCTGCTGGTATCTCTTCCTTTTCTCAGAATTTACCAAGTAATTTATATAACATCTCTGAAGCCGTGTCGATATCTGCTTTTATGGCCTCTGCTGGAATGCCATCCGGTCCAGCCGCTTTTCCATCTCTTAGAAGCTTTATGGCTTTCTTTATTTCTTCCTTCGTTGGCCTTTCACCGTTAATTTGTAGCTCGTCTTCTGCTGGCTGGATGTCCGGGGGGTTTGTGGAGCTGGTCTATTGAGAAGGTCACCAAAATATTCTGTCCACCTCTTCATTTGCTCCTGTATTTTGCTGAGCAGTTTCCCATTCTTGTCTTTTATGAGGCAACTTGTTTGCTTGTAGTTCCCTGTTAGCTTCTTTGTGCTGTTATACAGTTCTCTCATATTTCCTTTGGCTGCAGCATCTTCTGCCTCTCTTGCCAACTCCTCAATATACTTCCCCTTGTCTCTTTTGATCCTTCTTTGTTTGCTTCTGTGTACACTTCTTGAGCCTTGGCTTTGGAACTTCTGGTTTTGCTTGTGTTTAAATCTGCTTTCTTGTTTTTTCTGTCTTTTATCTTATTGATGGTTTCTGTTGTTATCCATGCTTTTTGTTGTCTTTCCCTTTTCTCCAGTATTTCTTCACATGTCTCATTCCATACAGTTTTGACCTGCTGCCAATAGTCTTCTGTATTCTCTACATCTTCCAGCTGTTGGAGCACTTGGAATTTGTTGGATACTGTGACCGCAAATTTGTCTCTTGTTTCTTGATTTCTTAGATGTTCTACAATAAATTGTTGTCTATAATTTTGCGTTGTTGCATATCTCTTGAGTTTCATTTTTACTTTGGCTATCAGAAGGTGGTGATCTGATGCCACATCTGCTCCTCTATATACCTTTACATTCTGCAATGATGATCTAAACCTCTTGTTTATGCATATATGATCAATCTGACTTTCTGTTCTATGGTCTGGTGATATCCATGTTGCCTTGTGTATTCTCTCATGTGGAAACATGCTTCCTCCTATAGCCAGTTGATTTGAAGCACAGAAGGTTGAGAATAGTTCCCCATTTTCATTCATTATTCCTAGACCATGTTTTCCCATGACTTCTTCAAATCCGGTATTGACTGTACCTACCTTTGCATTCATGTCACCCATCAAAATTGTGATGTCTCTTCTTTTTACTTTATCCATAATTTCCTGTAGTCTAGTATAAAATGCTTCTTTCACCGACTCTTCTTTGTCATTAGTTGGTGCATAACATTGGATGACATTTACATGTATTTTCTTTTTAGCTGTTTTAAAAGTAGCTGTTATTATTTTGGGTCCAACAGCTTCCCATTCAATGAGTGCTTTCTATGCTTCTTTAGATAACATAAGAGTTACCCCTTCACTGTGGTGTGAACTTTCATCTTCATGTCCTGAAGACAGCACCAATTCACCTGTGATGAGTATATCATACTATATATCATACTATAATATATAATTGTTTGTGCAAAATTTACTCTTAACTTCAAAATCCAAGCAGCACACACAATTTCTAACCAAGAAAACTGACAAATCATTCCTGACAAGTACACTGCAGCTGGATTCATTGTTAAAATGTGCAAGAGTAATATAGGTTTGCCCTACTAAAAATGTTTTACATTTGCATGTAAAGAGTTAAACAAATTGTAAATTTGTTAAAAGTTATCAGTAACTAGTTATAACATAGACTCATGATATGTGCATAAATAGAAGAATGGGGCATATCTCACGGAAAGAGAAGAAAACAAAGAAAGAGGTCCTAGAAAAGTTAGGAATGAAAAGAGGAAAAAAAAATTAATGAGATCAAAGTCAGGGAGATAGATTATTTTGGTGCTCCACTAAGATTATTAGATTTGGAGTTGTAAGTAGGTGGCATGCGAAACAGGCGTCAAAGAAGCGTATCACCTACGCGGGTTTTTGAAGCGGTATATCGAGTGTCGTTTGGATGCAACAAGCCTCTTTCACAGTCGTCGGTGTGACATCAAGGTTGATTTTTGCCATCATAGTGATGTGTCGATTGCTTAAAAATGTAATGACGGAACGACGTGGACACGTCTACTTACGATGTTTAGAAATAAAAGCAGTCCGATATTAACATAATTATTAAGAAAGTTTAGCCTATGCTCCACTTCCCCCCCCCCCCCCCCCCCCCATAACCAGCGGCCTTTGGGCTTTCAGCCCTTCGGCCCAATGACGTCATTGCGAGGCTGGGGAGCCTATGGACTTTCATTCCAACCCGGTCAGGAGTTTCGCTCCTTCCCATCCACAGAGGGTTTATCTCAGGAGTCGTTCCGGTTATTGAGTCAAAATCCCGGTCGATGACCCTTGCAAATGACCGCACCTGGGCCTGAACCTTGAACACTTGATCGCTAGCGCAGTGTGGTAACCAATACACCAGCGCGGCTCCCTATGATAAACATAAAACTGGTATCACTCTCTTCAAAATGCACTTAAGAAGCACACCTCAATGCAATAGTGCAATTAAAACCAAAATATAGTTAAACCTTCCTAAAACGATTCATACTAAACCCGACTTGCATTACGGTATTATTTTATTTCGTGACAGATACATTCTTATTTATATAAAAATTTATCAACCATCGTTCTTTTCAGGGCGAACGAGGAAGAGGAAGAAGAAGATATAAAAATTTATGTAAGGCAGTTACGCCGTCAAAAAAAGTTTCGTGTTCCACTAAAGTGTGGAACACTATGATATGTCAACGAAGAGCAATTTCATTCAAAGAAAATTGCAACACGTCCTTCACTGATGTAAGATAACGGAATAGCTTTTAAATCTTATAATAATTTAATTAATTTAGATAAATGTATAAAGAAAAACTTGACAACTATTTATGTCCTTTAAAATGTACGAACAATTATATAGTTTACGTTCTTACAGTAAGATTTACTGTAGATTTGGTTTTTTAAAATATAGTTTAGTAAATTTATTTAATTAAACTATTTTGACAAAAGGGATGTAATCCTGTCATTCAAAGTGGGATAATCAATTATATTTATTGAAGGGATATAATTTAATTCAAATTGTGTTTTCGTTCTAAATACCTTACTTAGTCTTACTTACTTAGTCGTTCCCCTTCTACCGTGAGGTGTAGAGGTTTGGAAGAGAGAGCGCCAGACTATCCTATCGGCTGTCTTCCTCCTGGCCTGGTTCCATTCTAGTCCTCGATCCTTCAAAGATTGTCTAATGTTGTCCTCCCAGCGGACTCTGGGTCGTCCTGGGGGTCTGGATCCTTGGCTCTTTGTTTCCCATGCTTGTCGTGGTAGCCGGTCTTCTCCCATTCTGCAGACATGGCCAAACCATCTTAGTTGGTACTGTTCTACTTGGGTCTGCAGGGGGTGGGATTTAAGGCCTTGACGTATCGTCTGGTTGCGTACCATGTCTCTTCTTGTTACTTCAACCACCTTCCTCAGATATCTCATTTCTGAGGTTTGGATCTGGCTTTTGTGGGTTGTAGTCATTGCCCATGACTCGCATCCATATGTCAAGACTGGGACATAGGTGGAGCGGTATACAGCCATCTTCGTTTTCTTACCAACCTCTCTCTTGCTGAGGAATCCTAGGTCATAACCTGAAAAAGTCTCCTAGCTGCTGCTTTTCGAGTGGCCAACTCTTCTTTGATGCCTTCCTTTCGGTCAATAATAGCTCCGAGGTATTTAAAGTGATCTACCTGCTCCAGGACCTGTTCTCCCAGCTTAATCTGATGTCTTCTTTCTTCTCGTGATATCACCATGGATTTTGTTTTAGAGCTGCTTATGAGGTGATAATAATCACATTTTCTTGACGCTACCCAGATTTGCTGAGATAATTACTCACAGTCGTCATAGAGCGGCACACAAGGAAGGGAAACCCGAGTCCTGTAAACAGTAAATTAATATGAAAAAAATATAAAGGTATGTTATCAGGCACTCGTAGGAAATAAAGAAGTAGAACACTAGACAACAGAAAAACAACAGACATGAGTGGCTTACCCAGGATTTGAACCCTGGACTTTCCGTGCGACAACCCCGCCTAGCCATGCAAGCGAATCACACTATCCTCTCTGCCATCTACGCATCACCAAAAATGGTGTTTCAATGACAGGTCATTAATGCGAACCGCAATACACGACACCGGAAGTCCACCATGGGCAGTTTAGCCTATTAATGACGCAATCACTTCTGTTGTTTCCCTATCATGCAGTATAGGCAGTCCAACAAGACAAGGACCTTAAGTCAGGATGGTCAGTTTTCGTGTATTGACACCATGTGGAACTGGGGAGATAAGTTGTTAGTTTGCACATAATGTGTCGGAAGATGTCAGTCTGGTTACAGAGTAAGACACGGACAACAAGATAAAAAAGTGAGTTGGAGCACACAAAGCAAGATAATCGTTTCAGCTCAGAATTGGTGTAATGACAGTTACGATAAAATGACAATCTTTAAAAAAGATTATCAGTAATAGATCTATGAAGAGTGAGTTGTAAACATAATAAATACCAACGGAAGAGGCAAAACTTAAGATAGCCATGTAAATCATGCAAATGAATTTGTAGATGCCATGCAGAAAACATCTTTTGTTGTCCTAGATAAATGAGGTAGTGCGGGATAAACCCCTACCAAAATCAGCAAGTTATTTACCATTGATTTGGTATTTGAGGTGCGAATATAGGCCGTTTTTGATTGGACTTCTCATCCATGAAGCAGTATGGGTAGGAAAGGAGAAATATTCGTTATAATCCAGAGCCCTTTAATACTGTGTCCAGTAAATGATAGTAGACTTAGAACAGTGAGAACAGGACAGAGGGGGAGGTTTCCCTTCCTTGTGTGTAATAAATATTTACACAATACCAAACCTACCCTCTGTCCTGTTCTCACTGTTCTAAGTCTACTATCATTTACTGGACACAGTATTAAGGTCCTTGTCTTGTTGGACTGGCCTATACTGCATGATAGTGTGACAGGGGCTAGCTAGGATTCCACACCCAACACCCGTGCACTAAGAAAATTTATAAAGGATCGTTTGACAGGGGTTGCAATTATGGGTTGTGTTGTGATGTGTGTGTGTGTGTACCTTGTTGTCAGTGTTGTGCATTCCATTCACAGCACAATAAATAAGGCGTTGTAATAAGAACGACCATTTATTAATTCCAATAGAACACACATGTTGACAACTAGACGAACATGTACACGATTACAAACATGATAAGGAACGTCTGTTCCCAGATGAACTGTCACCCGGCATCAACGGTGTTTGAACGTCTGGCTGTTAACGGGTCATGTCGAACACATCCGGTTCGTGCGGTCATCGCACATTACCGCACAAAGCCGATATAGCAGGAACGAAGCTGGCGTTCCGTTATAAACTTTAACAGTTCCTCCCCAGCAATTAAGAGCTCGGATCGAATCTGACAACTGGTTTTCGTTGTATTTGAGATCTTCGTGGAGGCACTGCAGCATCCACCACACTTCTGTCTTCTATAACAGGCTCTGGGGTGTCAAGCTGTAGATCAGGTGCTGCCTTGGTAACTTGATCCATGATGGCTTTGTTGAGTAAAAAGTCATCATAGCTATCGTCGGAGGATGGTCTGATCTTCATGAGACTTCCCGGTCTTAACTGATTCTGATGCTTCCGTACATTCATGTTGTTACTTAGATGAACTGTATACATCATACGACCGATAGTTCTTATAATGTGACCATGCACCCAAGGATCACCTTTTGAGGAATAGTTCCTTACCCACACAAGGTCTCCAATTCTGAATCTTGATCCTTTAACTTCAGCTGTTTCACTTCTTCGTTCTTGCTGAGGCATTAGCAGTGACAATTGTGTTCTTGGCTGACGGCCATGTAACAACTCGGCAGGGGACTTGCCAGTCAAAGAATTTGGTGTTGTCCTGTAAGCGAACAGTAGTTCATCCAGAGCTCGATGTCGTGTCTTCCCTCCCCAGCAAATCTTTGCCATTGAGGTTTTGAAGGTGCGGACAAAGCGTTCTGCCTCTCCATTTGAAGTTGGATGAAATGGAGCCGTCATGAGATGCTCAATTCCATGTAGTGAACAGAATTGTTGAAACTTGACCGAAGTAAACTGTGTTCCATTATCTGAAACAATTGTGCCAGGAAAACCTTCGTGAAGGAAGATCTTAGCTAGAGCTTTTATTGTTGCCTCAGTTGTCAAGGAATTCATCGCAACAATATATGGATATTTAGAATATACATCGACAACTACCAGCCTTTGTTCATCCATAAAAGGACCTGCGAAATCGATGTGGATTCTCTCCCACGGACGTTCAGCTATTGGCCATGACTGATAATGTTGATGCGGATTACTCTGGTTTGCTCTGCATGCATTACAGTTTACTGATAACGATTGTATGTCCTTGTTAATGGTGGGCCACCAACAATGCCGTCGAGCCAGTTGTTTCATTCGGATTATGCCGAAGTGTCCTTGATGCAGTAAATGAAGGACTTTTTCACTAAGAGAAGTGGGTACAATCACTCGGTTAGACTCAGCCTGCCATAACAGAATGCCTTTGTGAATTGATAAATTAAGGCGCCTTTCAAAATAAGGTTTTATGTCGCTGTTATTTCGTGACACGATTCTGGCCACCCACTGAGCACAAAATGTTTGACTTTATGAAGAATCTTATCTTTAGCAGTTTCAGATTCTACCAAAGCAGAGTCCAGCGGAATATCAGCTATGGCATCATCATTTTCCATGCTGACATTATAGCATGATGCTTCAGACTTGTCAAATGCAGGATCTGGTCCCATAGGTAATCTTGACAGTGCATCCGCATTAGCATGTTTCGTTGTTGGTCTATGTTTGATGACAAAGTTGTATGACATCAATAGAATGGCCCATCGCTGCAATCGCTGCATGGATAACACAGGCAATTTGTGATCAGGTGAGAAAATAGACAAAAGAGGCTTGTGGTCTGTCTGAAATTCAAAAGGTTTTGTCAGGCCATAGAGATACTGGTGAAATTTCCGTACTCCAAAAATTATTGACAAGCCTTCCTTTTCAATTTGGCTATAGTTTTTTTCTGCTTCGCTCATGGTCTTGGAAGCAATAGCTATTGGTCTCTCAGAACCATCTTGGTAACGATGTGATAATACTGCTCCTATTCCATATGAAGATGCGTCTGTAGCAAGTATAATAGGCAGGTTTGGATCAAAATGTACCAATCTAGTTGCTGTTATGATAGCTTTCTTAAGAGCTTGAAAAGCTCTTTCCTGATCTGTGGACCAGAAAAATGGTGTGTCCTTCTTTCTTAACTTATTTAGTGAAGCAGAAAGTTCTGAATAATTATCAATGTACTTATGATAATAATTTATTTTCCCCAAGAAGGACTGGAGTTGTGTTAAGTTTTCTGGGCGGGGTAACTGTTTGATAGCTTTGATGCCAGAGTCTGATGGTCGTATTCCTTCATCAGAAATAATGTTACCTAGGTACTCAACCTCAGGTTTGAAGAATTCACATTTGGACCAATTACACTGAAGTCCATGCTGTTCTAACCGCGTCAGAAGTTCTTCAAGTGTTTGCAAATGTTCATCATCTGACCTTCCTGTTATGATGATATCATCCAGATAGTTTGCACAACCATTGAGATCCGTGGTTATCTGTTCTATAAAGCGCTGAAAAATAGCAGGAGCGCACGAGATGCCAAATGCAAGTCTTTGGTACTGGTACAGTCCATGCTGCGTATTGATAACAGCTAGATTCTTAGATTCTTCATCCAGTTCAATTTGAAGGTAAGCATCAGACAGATCTAATTTGGAAAACTTTTTTCCATTTTGAAGTTTATGAAATAACTCTTCTGGTCTTGGTAAAGGATACTGTTCAACTTGAAGATGGGAATTGATAGTAACTTTAAAGACTCCACAGATTCGAACAGTGCCGTTAGACTTTGGAACTACCACTATCGGTGCAGCCCAATTGCTTGTCTGAATTGGTTTAATGATACCAAGCTCCTCCAATCTTTGTATTTCTTTCTTTACTGCATCCTTCTGAGCAAAAGGAACTGGTCTAGGCTTGTGGAACCTTGGGATTGCCCCTTGACGTAGCTGTAAATGTGCCTTAAAAGTCTTGCATGTGCCTAGTCCATCTGAGAATACCTTAGGAAATCTAGAACAAAGATGGTTCACCTTAGATAATGCTTCTGATGCATGGACAGGTTCCACCATATTGACAATTTCAGGTGGCAGACTAATGTCCTCTGTGATTTTAAAACCAAATGCCTTGAACCACGGGGCGCCAAACAGATTCATGCCTTCTTGTGTATCAGCCACTAATAATCGAAGTGTTCGAACTTTATCTCCTAATCTCACTTCTACGTTTGTCCAACCCTTCAGTGGTATGTTCACAGCGCCATAACCCTTGACTTGTGAGTTAACGGGCTGTAATCTCGGCATACCTATCTGCTCATAACCCTTCAAGCCTACCATGCCACAAGTGCATCCTGTGTCAAACAGAAATTTCACTGGGTGGTTATTCACCAGAACATTGATGTAATATTTATTCTTCTGTTCTTCGATGCTGACAGTGTTTACATTTTCAGACTGACCCTTCCTTGACCTACTAGTAAACTTGTCTAGACTAGCACTTCGACGTGAGTTGTTTACATGTGTAGTGCCTGTAGTTTTCACTGAAGCACAGACGGATGAAATGTGTCCAATTTTTTCCACAAAGACTGCATCGAGACTGTCTGTACTTGCAATCTGATCGTTCGTGTTTGCTATGACATGAAGGACAAGACTTCAGTTTGTTTAATCTCAAGCTCTGTGACTTGCTTCTGTCTGTAGCTTTTCTATCCAATGACGTGGCACGCTTTTATTTATAAAAAGGTTTCATAACATTAATGTCTGAAGATACAGGTTTCTCATCTCCTCTTAAAGTTTCACTTGCAGCCAACGTTGTTTCATATAATGCTGCGATCTGAGCTATCTTCTCAAGGGATGGATTTTCTTCTGACAATGCAGATCTTCTTATAAATTCATGCGGCGTGAACTGAAGAACCATGTCTCTAATATGTTCTTCTACTAGCGACTGTCCACAACCGTTCTTTGGGCATACAAATCTACAGTCAGTCGATAGACCACGAAGTTCAGCAATCCACTGCGCATATGACTGATCTGGTTTCTTCCTGGATTGCCAAAATTTATGACGAGCAATGATCAGATGTGTTGAATGTCGGAAGTGTGTTGTCAGCTTAGATGTCAGTTCTGTGAATGTAAATTTGGATAGATCTTCTGTTCCACATATCGTTTGCGTTAGCTGATATAAAGATGAGCCAATCCAAGAAAGGAAATAGTGCCTTTTTATTAGGTCATCTGTTTGCTGATGAGCATCAAAATGATGATTTAGTCGCTTAAGATAAATGTCCCATTTATCCTGTTCTAGCTTAAATTCAGGGAATGCAGGAATGTGTTCTTTGATTGGTGTAGAATGTGGTGCCAATGCTCCATCTGAGCTGCTGCTAGAGGTTTGCCTCTGCAACAGGAGATCTAATATTTTTCTTTGGTCTTCACTTTGCTGTTTCATTTGTTCATTTTGCT
Organism: Oreohelix idahoensis; assembly: GCA_024509875.1. Lineage (NCBI taxonomy): Eukaryota > Metazoa > Mollusca > Gastropoda > Stylommatophora > Oreohelicidae > Oreohelix > Oreohelix idahoensis. Next base: position 101,295 of record JAMPIV010012827.1, on the reverse strand, counting down.
GTTTCATTTGTTCCATGAACATTTTAAGCAACAGGGTCATTTCTGATGCTTGCTCTGCCATACTGTGAAATTGCTTAGTATGGAGAACCAGTATTAACTTTGAAACCGTGAAGCTTGAATTGGCGGGGAAAATGTGAACGTATGGATAAAATACTGCAACCTGGAAAATGTCCGTGCTACAAAGTTCTTATTACTATAAGCTTGTGTGTATGTAGCGACAACGATGTGTCAGAGCTTTAGTAAAGATCTTAGAGATTACCTTGGTTATATGTTCACTTGACCACTTACGTAGATTAGGATTTCGTGACGAAATATTCCCACAGCAGTCCGTTATCCTCGTCGCCAGTGTTGTGATGTGTGTGTGTGTACCTTGTTGTCAGTGTTGTGCATTCCATTCACAGCACAATAAATAAGGCGTTGTAATAAGAACGACCATTTATTAATTCCAGTAGAACACACATGTTGACAACTAGACGAACATGTACACGATTACAAACATGATAAGGAACGTCTGTTCCCAGATGAACTGTCACCCAGCATCAACGGTGTTTGAACGTCTGTGTTCTCACTTGAGAGCCAGATAAATGTTCCATTGGACAGAAAACAGGAAATTTCCAAAGAGCAAGAAATTTATCAAAATATACCAACTGTTCCAGAAGAGCATATGACAACAAACCTCACCATGAGAGAGCTAGAGGCAGCCATCGTATCCCTTAAGCAAAGAAAGTCACCTGGAAAAGACAGGGTAACAAATGACATGCTGAAAGAGCTAGGGCCTAAGGCCAAGAAAGTACTCCTCAAGATTATGAACTATAGTTGGAAGCGTGGAATAGTACCACAAGCCTGGAAAGAAGCAGTACTAGTTCCAATCCCCAAAAAGGACAAAGACCGAATGGACCCCAATGTAGTGGATTTGATGGTATTGTATGATTGTGATATTACTTAGTATGATGCATGAGGTCAGCTGTGAAGGCTACTGAGATAAAGGTAGCTGTGAATTTTCAGAAGGCCCTTCTTGCTACCACTACGACCTCACACCTATCTTTTTTTTCTCTAATGAATGTGGCTACGTTAAAACTCTAGGGTACTGAATGTAAGGTGTTGTATTAATATATACAAACACACACACACAGATCTTTAATAAGTCTAATAATATTAATAAAATTTAAAACACACTGAACTAACTCAAGCTGTGTAAAATTTTGATAGTAAATTTTCTTTAAATTTATTTGTTCTGAACCAAGGTTTTATTTTGGTCAGAACATATGAAAGGTTTTGCAATTATTAATGAAATGCATGAAATATATGGCATAATAAATGAAAGGTGTGTACATATGTATTTTACAATACTAGTTAATATTACTACTGTTTATAGTTGTAATTTTATGGGAGAACGTTTAATGGATGTGCTGTTGGGGTGGCCTCATCACTCCCTGTCTATGGCGACTACACATTGTCCATTTATTGATGATATTATAATTGGTGTGTTAGAAATTAAGTTGGTGAGTATTCAGCAGTCCAGACGCTCACGTATCTTGAATGAGTAACTCTGGTGCTGGAATCAGGTGGCCCCACCTCTCCGTGCTTGGGGGCAATATCAGGAGTCTGGTGGCCCCACCTCTCCGTGCTTGGGGGCAATATCAGGCTGCTCTGCCAAAATATAAACTGCACGGGTCCACTCTTGTAATATTCAACACCTCATTTGACACCACTTCGGTGCCAAATAAAAACTCACAGTTCTGCAATAAAGTATTGGTCATGTGTCAGAATTCCATCCTCTAAACCATTTCTGGACACAACACTACACACAACAACACCACATAGACGGGTCAGATCTCTTTGACCATACAACACATCTTACCAAGTTGGTTTCACATAGGATAAGTTCTCCCAGACTACATATTCTGAAATATGTTCATTAGCTTCCTGCCATAGAATAGGATAGGTGATATGTTCCACTGATCTCAACACTTGATCTGTCCTTCATAATCCTTGCTGGAGTTTATGTATTTTATTTGTCTCTAGACCCTGAACTGGGGCGGGGGGTCTAGAGCGAATCCTTACTTGTTGTAAGGGATAGATTTTGATATGGCAGTATCAAATCACTCGAAACATTAAACAAATATTAAAATATACAAAGAAATACTTTCAGTCTTACCAGAATTATGAATATAGAACACAGTTAATTGCTAGCAAAACTCAGCTGAGCTGCTGGCTTTAGTATGGCGTCCCTCTAAATATTTCAATTAGCTTCTGGGAATTACACCACTTAATAATTTACTGTGTCTACTTGGACAACTTATGACGAATGGCAAAAATGCGCGTCTGAGCGCCGATAATATATTCATCTATGGCCAATCACCGCCTTTTTTCCTTTTCAAATTCAAACCTCCTACCAAAAAGTCATTTCAGTCATACCTCAGTCAAGTATGCATTATTGTCTGTTGGTTCGTCTGTCTCTACTTGCGTTTCACAAAAAAACACACTTGTTTTTTGAACCAACTCTGCCTTCCCCTACACAATTTTGCCTTTAAAGTTATTTTTAGCCACAATTCTCCACCCCATCCCGTCTCTTTCATTCCAACTAGATTTTAGCACTTGAGTCTCAAGGCTGCAGTTTTTTGAAAATTAGGGACATTTTTGTTTCATGCAGTCGCTCGCTGATATGAACAACACAGTCTTTTGTCAATATCTTTCTTATTAACTATCCGTCTGTATAAATGAAAGCATATTATTTCACTGCTCAAGATGGGCCATCCGGCCAGCTAGGTTTTATATTCCTAACATTATTATTAAGAAAAAGTTACTTTTCAAGGTTATTTGTTTTTTCGAAATATTTGCGAGCATCTTTTGTAATGCGTTCGTCACTGCATTCAAATAAACGGACTAAGTTATCGCATAAGCGTCCAAGAAATGACTGTTGCGTATAATAGCTAAGGTCCCTTTTGTCGATTTCTTTACCTTGTGTCAACTTGGGGACGTGACTTTTCCTCCTTTCCCCACCAATTGCGTCTTTTAGCCTTGCTAGTTTCAAGCACGCGTTCAGTCAGATTTTTCCTTTTGATCTCCGTTCTCATCCCGTTCCAAGGGTAACGTTTTGCCTTCACGTCCAACAATTTAATTTCCATGGCGGGTGATGACCCGCGGCGTGGGCGATCATGTATTCTAGTAGCTTACGCATTAGTTTTTATCCTTACGTTGTATCATTGGAGATATTTTAACGTTGTATCATGGTTAATTTTATGACACATCTCCCCACTTGAAAACATGCCTACGGCAAGTTCTAAAACCAGTGACACACATAGATAAAATCTCTCCTCACGCCTGCCATTACTCTAATTTTGATCACAGGGGTGCCGACTGAGGAAATCTGCACCGACATTCAATTTGCCTGGGATATATCGGATACTGAACTGATAAGGTTGAAGCAATAAAGACCACCTCAGCAATCTTGCGTTTTCATGCTTAGCCTGAGATAAGAATACGAGGGGCTGATGATCCGTCTCGACCACAAAAGTCCTACCATACAGATAGATTTGAAACTTCTTTATTGCCCAGATTAACGCTAAACATTCTTTTTCGCTTGTGGAATATCCTTGTTCCGCCTTATTCAATTTGCGGCTTGCATAAGCGACTGGTTTCAGTTCCCCATCAGGTGAAGATGATCTTTGCAACAAAGCTGCTCCGAGTCCTACATTACTTGCATCGGTTCTTAAGACAAAGTCCTGTGTCAAATCAGGCAGTTTGAGAATAGGCTTGCTAGTGAGTTTTTCCTTTAAGTCTTGGAACGCTAATTCACTTTGCGCAGTCCAAATAATTTTATCTGGAAGTCCCTTGCGAGTCAGATCAGTCAGAGGAGCACAAATAGAGTTAAAATCTTTGATGTATTTTTGATAAAATCCGCATAACGACACGAATGATCGCACGTCCTTTTTTGTTTGTGGTCTAGGTGCTCTCTGCAGTTTTTCCAAGTTCTTGGGATCAGGGGTCATGTTACCCTGATATACAGTGTGTCCCAAGAATTCCAACTCTTTGCATCCAATACAACATTTTGTTGGCCTAGCAGTTAAGTTCGCCTCCCTAAGCCTATTAAATAACATTTCTAGAGCTTCAATGTGTTCTTCAAATGTCTCTGTGGCGACGAGAATATCATCCATGAAATTCGTGATACATGGGTTATTCAGGGGATCCAACAATTTGCGCATCATCCTTGAAAATACACTCGGAGCATTTTTCAGTCCGAATGGTAGCATGTTGAATTCATAATGTCCATCCGAAGTGCTAAAAGCCAAATAAGGTCTCACTTCAGGCTTCACTGGGATCTGGTAATAGCCTTTACTAAGATCCACCTTTGAAAAGTATTTTGCCTTGTTCAGTCTGGCAAATAACTGTTTTGTGTCTGGTAATGGATCCACTTGTCCTTCTGTGACAGCATTCAGTTTCCTGTAATCTATGCACAGTCTGTGTTCCCCAGACGGTTTTCTCAACAAAACGACACTAGAGCTAAAAGATGATTCACTGTGTGAAATAATCCCCTCCTTCAACAAATAATCTATTTCTTCCTTCAATGCCTTCTCCTTCGCGAACGGAATAGAATAGGCTCTCATACAGATTGGGTTTGAGTCTACCAGTTTCATGTCATACTGTAGCAAATTTGTATGGCCTGGTTTATCTGTTAATACATCTGTATGTTCCTCCAGAACCTGTTGAACTCTCTCCCTCTGGTTTTTAGTCAGGTGCTTACTGACTTTTACCTGTGCTGCTGTTTCACAAGGATGTAATGGGTATTCATGTGAGGTGAGTGGTTCCTTTTGCATTTGAGTTGCGATAGCTAAGGTCAGTAAGGGGGTGCTTTCCTGGAGTGGTCTGTCCAGATACTTCTTTAACAGGTTTACATGATAAACTTTCTCCTTCCCCTTTTTGTCAATTTTATAGTTTGTTCTAGACACCTTCTCTAGAACCGTATATGGACCTTGCCATCCAATTTGTAATTTATTCTGGCTACCGGGTAGTAGAAGCAGCACCTTCTCTCCCACAGCTAGTTCTCTGTCCTTTGCCTTCCTATTAAAATATGCTGCATGTTTCTTCCTGGCTTGTTTCAAATTATCATTTGCCAGTTTCCATCCAGCTTTCAAACGAGTGGTCAGTTCGTTCACGTATTGATAAGATGAGGTAACAGTCTCTTTCGCCTTCTCATCTGTCCAGGTCCTTAATAGGGCTACATCTGGATTTTTAATTTTCCATATTTATTTTTCATGGCACCCATCGGGTCCCGTCCATTAGAAGCACCATAGTGAGGACTCTTCTTCCTAGAATCATCACTCACAAATCGACCACTACCAATTTTTTTCTTGGGTTTGTCTCCCCACTTTAGATTGCTTATGAGAGATCTTCGCTCTCTTTTAGTTTCATCCAGTTTATATAATCCTGACCGAGGGATTGTCAGCTTATCCTGGGTTAAATTTCTTCTTTGTACTCGTCGCATAGTAGCCATGTTAATCCATTCAAGTGAAGACTGCGTGTGAAAAGGGGGCTCCCATTACACTTTGTCTACCTTAGTATAATAATTTTTCTTTCCAGGCCTAAGAGTGCCCCGTGGCGTTTCTAGGTCCTGCACATATTTTCTCTTTGTGGGTGTTCCCTCATGAAATACGCCACATGCTTCTACAAAGTTTTCAATATCGACATTTACGTCGGGCCAATAGTATTTGCGAGCAACTTTTTGGCAGATGGTACCGACTTTTTCATGGTCCCCATCTTTTCCAACATGTAAGCTCCTTATTAAATTTGCCCTATATACCTTGGGAAGAACCAACTGTCCGTAACCAGTGGATCCAGTTCCAGTCTTCCTATATAGCAATCTGTCCTTCATAAAATATTCCCCCTTGCTCGGAGGTGTGTGGCATTTGGGCAATTTTTAAAACATGGCTTGAGTGTCCTATCCTCAGCCTGCGCCTTCCTCATCTCCTCTGGATGAGCATTTATAGGTTCACCTTCTTCCTCCTTCTTCTGTGACCTGGTCTGCACTGTCGCCATGATCACAGGTCTCTCGGGATTCCCCAAGAAGACGTATCTACACCCCAATATCAGAGGGTAGATTGGTTCATCTATCACTGCTGCTCTGATTTCTCCTTCCACATAGCGAGTTTTCACCGTTATCCTTGCGATGGGAAGTATCATGAGTGGTATGTCCTTAGTCGCCCCTTGTATTTCCACTGTTTCTGTGGTATACTGACTTGGGTCCATGTTACGTGCAGTCTTTGATATCTTACAATATTATACATAGGTAATTTTTTAGTGCTTAAGGGAAAGTCATTATTGAGTTACTTCCCTTGAAAGTTGTGTCGGCTCTTTCGATCAAACTCCGCGGATAAATCCATTTTACTGCGATTTATTCGTTGTTTGGGTAATAATAGATTGTTCTTGCTTCAGAATATCTATGGCCTGAATTTATGTGTATTGTTTGTCTGAGTAGGACGAGTCTGTCTTATATCTGTATATCTTTACATATCTAAGTCGAACTATATGTTCTGTTGTCTCTAGAGAGGTCGAAGGCTATTCGGCGGATGTGTCGCTAGAGTGTGGTGTGATTTGGCTTCGTCCTGATAGGGACTGTGTGTTTTCCATGTCGGCCTGTCGCCGGGGAAAAAGTGATCTCAGTATTTGTGGGGAAGGTGATAGTCGTCTAAACCTATCGTGTATGCTTTACCCCAGTGTTTAGTCGTATTGCCAAGGAATGGCAGTTTCATATTTCCTATACCAAGGTAATCAAAGATACTCTTATGAACTCTCGATCGAAGCCACCATTTTCGATAGTTACGATTTGAATGTCTAAGAGAATATATTTGACTCGATGAAAACGACTTCGATTCCTAGCAGCACTATATCCTGTAGATTGCAGTCAATTGTTCATGATCAAATCTACAGAGCAATGAAATGTTTTATGAATGACTAACTTTAGGACAGATTCATTATCTGTATCCAAACGTGAGTGACAGCTCACGAGTGAAGCCATCTTGGAACCAAAACATGTAGTGACTTTCAAGAAGAGAAAAGGGATGCCCGTATTATCGCTTGTTTAGTCCAGAGATCACTGCTACACATGAGAACCCGTTATTAGCGGTTCAATATTATTATATGGAAAAATATGTGCTGAACATTATGTTGAAGAATCGTCGCTAGACGAGATTAGGTTTAGAAGCCATCTGAAATATTGTTTATAAGCTGACGTGCTCAGTCAGTGAAGTCAGATGATATATGTATGGGCGATACTGAGTGCTTGGCTACTGACAGTCCATTATACACTTATTCTACATGAGTGCCCATGTAACATTGCAAGACCATTTATCCACTGTACTATGATGTATTATGGCAACCTGTGATTTGTCACTATCTGTGCTGTCGAGTGTGTACGTCCAATTAAACTTTAGAAAAGGTACACAGTCGTTGGTGTCGATGACTTCCAGCCATACATGAGTGTGAGAAAAGAATATTTTTTGTCAACACCACGAACCTTTATCATCATTCGCACATTATACACTCAATCCATGTCTACACACCACTGCGTAGGTCAAGTTGACATTCCATACACTACAGTGGAGCAAACAACACCATAGAGATCTTATCAACTGATGATGATGATGATGTCTGCTTCCATCCACTTATATCTATCTTTTGGTGGATATCATTAACGGGAATAAAAATCCAACGTTATCAACCTTATCAACTGGTGGACCAGCTTTCTGGGTTTGACCTCGCAGAAGTTCAGAAGTCAACAGATTACCGATACCAGACCGTTTCCTGTGGCTGATACGACACACTTGCAGTATTGGTTTGCTCTTTGTCAACACTTCGTCACGTGACCTGTCAAGTGAATGCAGTATGTAGGTCAGCGTTGTTGACATTTTTTACATTAGACATTATAGAGTTTCACAGAACAGTTGGATCAATTCTTGTCAATGTTAACAGGAAGACAGTATTTGTGAACTAAGAAGTCCTATTTTCATCGATGGATCTTCTTGTTTTCCATATATGAACTTTAATATTTAAGGCCAGAATGTTTAATTGAATAAAGTGGCAGTTTGTTTGTTTTCATAAAAATAACTTTGCCATTACTGTAAAACTGAGCCTATTTTGCAACACATACTATCATACACATAATTTATATATATTTATGTTTACATGTTATTTGTTTGTATAGTATGTTAGTTTCTATGTCAGCGGGTTGTGTTTAAGGTTGGGCGGCGTCCTCACAACAGAATATCCCACGTCATAGAGGGTCCGTTGTGGGCGTTTTCTATAGGTGCAATTTTCTTGATTGAAAATTTGCTGCGACAACTGTTGCTTTTGTGTTAGCTGTGAAGTCTGTAATTATTGTTATTTTTGTAATATTTCTTTGTTCTTTAGTTTTGTTTTGATTTGTTTGTAATTTGTTGGTCTAACCTTTTCTATCTTTCAGTTCTATTCACAATTTATATTCATATATTGTGACGTCATTTGTGTTGTTATTCTTTGCAGATTCAGTGATTATTTTCATTGATTTCCCTATTTGATTTATTTTGATTTCTGCAAACGTTCTTGTATTGTCAGTCCTATTTGTACTTTATGTATTCTGTTGGTTGACATATGTTTTATATAGGTATATTTCATAAGACACAATTGCCTGTGCACTGCACTTGGATTATGGTATAAACCAGTACCTGATTATTATTACTATTATACAAGACCTTATTAAAGGCTTGTGACCCACAGATATTGGGATAGTATACTGATTAATCAAGTCATTGAGAACTTGTGGTATTATTATTGATTCAGGTGATTAGTATTATTGTTAGACATCATGTCTACATTAGAATACTTCATTACACAAGGGAAAGCCCTTGATAAGACTGGTCAACAATTAGAACAATGGGCAGTTGCTCAATATGACAAAGCATTAGCTGCAGAAGAGAAAAGATTAGCTGCAGAAGAAAGAAAAGCTATGGCGGAAGAGAAAAGATTAGAAAGAGAAGCTGAGGCTGCTGCTGAACAAAAGAAATTGCAGATGCAGGTGGAGGAAAGGAGATTTGAAGCTGAACAAAAAAAATTAGAAAGAGAAGCTGCTGCTGAACAAAAAAGATTAGACAGTGAAGCTGAACAAAAAAAATTAGAAAGAGAAGCTGCTGCGGAACAAAAAAGATTAGACAGTGAAGCTGAACAAAAAAGATTAGACAGGGAAGCTGAACAAAAAAGATTAGACAGGGAGGCTGAACAAAAAAGATTAGATGCTGAAGAGAAAAAAGCAATAAGAGAACATGAATTTGAGTTAGAGAAATTGAGATTGACAAGTATGAGTAATGTTAATCAGGCATCTAGTGGTAATGGTAAACCTTCTACTTACAAGGTTAAGGTTCCACCGTTCAATCAGTCCAGTGACGATATTACATTCTGGCTGGATAGATTTGAACGTTCTTGTCGTACACATAATGTGGATAAATCACAATACGCTAATCAATTATCAGAAAACTTGAAAGGTGAATCTTTGACTAGATTATGCCTTGTAGGAGAAGCAGATAAGGATAATTATGATGTCATTAGGGCGGCTTTGATAAAAAAATATCAGCTAAGTGAGGAAGGCTATCGCCTTTTATTTAAAACGATGGTGCCTGAGACGGGTGTAGAATTCTCAGAATTCACTGCAAAGGCACGTCTCACAGTTGATCGTTGGATTGAGCTTTCCAAAACAGAAAAAACGTATGAAGGACTTATGGATTTGTTGCTCAGAGATAAGATTATGTCATGTGTGAACAAACCTTTCCTTGAATTTATACATGAGCGTAAACCCAAATCTCTAAAAGAAATGGAAGAATATTGTTCCCAATATGTCACTGCACACCCCGACGTGACTTTTGGCAACACTAAGATTAAGGAGAGTATGCCAGTTGCTTCAGCAACACCATACAATCCCAATTATTCACACAGATTTCAGGGACCTCAAAACAGATTTGATAAAAAAGGTAACCATAATAGTTATCAAAACCAAGGTAACCAATCATTTCAGGGTTCTTCTTCAAAGAACTGGAGACGACCTGATAGCTCTCGACACAGGGGTGGTCATAATTATAGGAATTTCCGTAGAGGAAGTAATTATAGAAACTATCAGGGTTATCCGTCTTGGAGTCAACAAGATCATAATTACAGAGATACTCATTATAATGAATATGATAATGGTAACCAAGGGAACTATGACTCAAACCCAAATAGGGGTTACAATAGAGGTAACAATAACTACAGAGGTGATAATAACCGAGGTAGATCTCAATACAAAAGACATAAACCACATTTTCAGGCAAACTCTGCACAACAAGAGTCCCATGAAGCCTATAAACAGAGTAAAGATAATAATGATGCTAGTAATATGGCATGTGCCGCTTTTGATTTTGGGAGAGCATCTCAGTGCCCCCAATGCAAAACGTTATTTGAGCCAACCACAGTGTCTACTTTAAGCTGTGGCCATCCTCTTCCTGCTCTTCCAGCATCAGTCGCGCATGATGGAAGAGGTTCTCTTGTCTTACATAAGGGTTTAGTGAATAACAATCCAGTCTCTGTGCTATTTGATTCTGGATGCACCACAATTGGTGTTAGGCAGTCACTCGTAGATCCTTCCCGTGCCACTGGACAAGTAGTCAAATGTGTAACATTTGGCGGCACATTAGAGAAATACTCTACTGCTATCATTAGGATTGCTACTCCTTTCTTTACAGGAGATGTACACGCATGTCTTCTTCCGAATCCGATCGCTGACCTCATCATCGGTCGCATTCATGGAGTCAAAGAATGCACTCCGCAACAAATTTCCACGTGGGAAAGGCAAAACATGCAGATTGCTAACGCTGTAGTCACTAGAGCTCAGGCTCTTAATATGCCTCAAACTTCATCTACTGAAGATAATGAAGTGCATAACCAAGATAATCCCTTGGTAATTTCTCGTGACTCGTTTATAAAACAGCAAGAAGATGATCCCACTCTGAAGAAATTCTTCATTCTTGCAACTAAAGGTGATCCGAATAAAGACACAAGTCGTAAATCGTGGATTACAAAGAAGAATGGCGTACTTGTACGTATGGTTCAAGACTCCATTACGTCAAGTCATTCTCAAATCCTGGTTCCCAAGAATTTGAGAGTTAAAATTTTGCAGCACGCTCACGACTCTCAGTGTGCTGGACACATGGGTTTTTCCCGTACTAAGTCAAGAGTCCTTGCGGCTTTCTTTTGGCCATTGGTAAACAAGGACATACGGATTTATTGTCGATCTTGTAAAGTATGTCAGGAAGTTAAATCCAAAGGTCCACGGCATGCTGCACCCATTCAGGCGGCGGACATTCCTATTCGGCCGTTCCAAAAAATGGCCATAGACATTATTGGTCCATTTAAGATCAAGTCTGCCAGAGGACATCAGTTTATCTTGACGTGTGTTGATATGTGCACACGTTGGCCAGAGGCTATTCCTCTGAAGAGCATTACTACTGCTGATATTGCAGATGCTCTTTGGCTTATATTTTCTCGTCTGGGGTTCCCCGGAGAGATATTGTCAGACCATGGCACCCAACTAATATCAGATACCATGTCTCAAGTAATGTCTACTCTGCAGATAGATAGATCTTTAAGTAGTATCTACCATCCAATGTCTAATGGTATGGTCGAACGCCTTAATAGAACACTTAAAAACTTACTGGGGAAGATAACTGAGGATCATCCTCAAGACTGGGACAGAGTTTTACCTGCGGCCCTCTTCGCTTACAGAGAGGTACCCAATGAACATACGGGATTTTCTCCCTTTGAACTCGTCTTTGGCGCGCGTCCGCGTGGCCCTATGTCGTTGCTTCACGATCTCATAACATCTGACAATATTGACGATGACACAAAGTCATCCTACGAATATGTCATCGCGTTGAGACAAAAGATTATCGAAGCATGCAAATTAGCAACTTCTTCTTCTGAATTTGCGAAACAGAAGGCAAGGCAATTTGCCAATAAGAAGAGATGCTTACGACAACTTTGTCCTGGTGACAAAGCATTTGTATTACTACCTTGTAGGGAAAACAGATTACTTATTTCTTGGAAAGGTCCGTACGATATAATATCGAAAATTTCCGATGTCGACTATATTGTCGATATTGATGGGAAGCATAAAACCTTCCACATCAATATGCTTACTGAATTCCATGAACGTCCGGATTATTTGCAACCCATTTTCCAAGCAACGGACAATTCTCCAGTACAACATGGTCATTACTCATCACTGTCCGTGATACAGGATGAGGAAACAAGTTTTTCAGATGTAAATCTTCCTCTTCCAATGATCCCACTTCATTCCAGTGAATCATGGAAGAACGTTACTGTCTCTCCTGATTTGTCTCTAGGAGAACAGCGACAAGTTTCAACTATGTTGCAAACATTTCAGGATGTACTCACTGACATCCCTGGACAAACGAATGTCATTCAACATGACATTGTTCTAACTGACCATACTCCTATTAGGGTTAGACCTTATCCTATACCTATACATTTTCAAGCACAGGTCGAGAAAGAGTTGGATGAGATGATAGATTTGAAAATAATCGAACCATCCACCTCTGCATATTCTTCGCCGATGGTTATTGTGCGTAAAAAAGACAATAACATACGTCTTTGCGTTGACTATCGAAAATTGAATCAAGTAACGAAGTTCGATGCCGAACCTATGCCTTTACTGGAAGAGCTACTTACTCGACTCTCCAAATCTCATTTTTTCACTAAACTTGATTTGTCTAAAGGATATTGGCAAGTTCCTTTATCTGAACGCGCCAAACCTCTCACGGCTTTTTCAACACCTAGAGGTTTGTTCCAATGGAATTTTATGCCTTTCGGTCTTATGAACGCACCAGCTACATTCGTACGCATGATGCGCCGAATCCTATCTTATCGGTCAGATGTCATTGCATATCTAGACGACATCTGTCTTTTCAGCGATACTTGGGAAGATCACTATTCAGGGTTAGATGAATTGCTGTCTACTTTGCGTGAGCACAACCTGACAGCGAAACCCTCTAAAGCCTATATTGGTTTTAGCGAAATTTCTTTCCTAGGCCACCGAGTTGGTCATGGTTTCCTAAAGACAGAGGACCATAATACTAGTAAGATACTTAACATCTCAATCCCTAAGACTAAAAAACAGGTGAGAAGTCTGTTAGGTCTTATTCAATTTTATGGCAGATTCATTCAGAATCTATCCTCTATCATGGCACCTCTCTCAACACTTCTAAAGAAAGGTTCGCCTAATGTGGTCCACTGGTCTCAGGAATGCCAATGCTCTCTGGATAAGATTAAAACACTGTTTTCAACACCACCTATTTTAGTGCTACCCACTAAAGATAAGACATTCGTTCTTCGTAGTGACGCTTCATCCACTGGGATTGGAGCGGCACTAATGCAAGAGTACTCTGGAACTCTGCATCCTGTAATGTATATTTCCAGAAAACTTAATGCGGCAGAAAGGAATTATTCGGTTTTAGACCGTGAGCTATTAGCTATGGTTTGGTCGATCCTCAAACTACAGAGATTCCTTCTAGGCGCACATTTCATAGTAGAAACCGACCAAAAAGCTCTTACTGCTATACAGAGTAAGAATTTGAAGAGCTCGAGGTCTACTCGATATGCAATTGCTCTTCAACCTTTTCATTTCTCTGTGCGAGCTATTCGTGGATCAGATAATGTGATGGCAGACATTCTGTCAAGATGCCCACATGATTCCACATAACTATTAGGGCTTAGACTTCTTGATATGTCTAGTTCTATAGTAGTTCCTTTTCTATATCATGATAGATACACATTTGTAATTTAATAATATAATGATTGTATCACTACATAGCGGTTCATTGATGTTTATTCACCGCTGTGCTTTGATGATTTTTTCTTCATAAATCATAAATTTAAGATATCTAATACGAAATGATGATATGAATTTTTTAGGCATTGTGTAATTGCCAGAATTGTATTATACTTTGATGACACCTTCCTGGAAAAATATACTTGTAGAGAAATAATTTCTCTCAGTTTATGAGACACATTCTCACCAGTCGCTCCATAAGTCGACTTAGCCTCATATTAGGCGTTATAGGTATTCCTGATATTTTCATCTGCGCATTATTCATGCGTTGTGAGCCTATTGTACGTTGCTCCTAGATGTATTTCAAAAAAAAAAAAGTTCCATTTTTTTTTCCCGGGAGGTGTGGTAAGACTGTTACGTGCAGTCTTTGATATCTTACAATATTATACATAGGTAATTTTTTAGTGCTTAAGGGAAAGTCATTATTGAGTTACTTCCCTTGAAAGTTGTGTCGGCTCTTTCGATCAAACTCCGCGGATAAATCCATTTTACTGCGATTTATTCGTTGTTTGGGTAATAATAGATTGTTCTTGCTTCAGAATATCTATGGCCTGAATTTATGTGTATTGTTTGTCTGAGTAGGACGAGTCTGTCTTATATCTGTATATCTTTACATATCTAAGTCGAACTATATGTTCTGTTGTCTCTAGAGAGGTCGAAGGCTATTCGGCGGATGTGTCGCTAGAGTGTGGTGTGATTTGGCTTCGTCCTGATAGGGACTGTGTGTTTTCCATGTCGGCCTGTCGCCGGGGAAAAAGTGATCTCAGTATTTGTGGGGAAGGTGATAGTCGTCTAAACCTATCGTGTATGCTTTACCCCAGTGTTTATTCGTATTGCCAAGGAATGGCAGTTTCATATTTCCTATACCAAGGTAATCAAAGATACTCTTATGAACTCTCGATCGAAGCCACCATTTTCGATAGTTACGATTTGAATGTCTAAGAGAATATATTTGACTCGATGAAAACGACTTCGATTCCTAGCAGCACTATATCCTGTAGATTGCAGTCAATTGTTCATGATCAAATCTACAGAGCAATGAAATGTTTTATGAATGACTAACTTTAGGACAGATTCATTATCTGTATCCAAACGTGAGTGACAGCTCACGAGTGAAGCCATCTTGGAACCAAAACATGTAGTGACTTTCAAGAAGAGAAAAGGGATGCCCGTATTATCGCTTGTTTAGTCCAGAGATCACTGCTACACATGAGAACCCGTTATTAGCGGTTCAATATTATTATATGGAAAAATATGTGCTGAACATTATGTTGAAGAATCGTCGCTAGACGAGATTAGGTTTAGAAGCCATCTGAAATATTGTTTATAAGCTGACGTGCTCAGTCAGTGAAGTCAGATGATATATGTATGGGCGATACTGAGTGCTTGGCTACTGACAGTCCATTATACACTTATTCTACATGAGTGCCCATGTAACATTGCAAGACCATTTATCCACTGTACTATGATGTATTATGGCAACCTGTGATTTGTCACTATCTGTGCTGTCGAGTGTGTACGTCCAATTAAACTTTAGAAAAGGTACACAGTCGTTGGTGTCGATGACTTCCAGCCATACATGAGTGTGAGAAAAGAACATTTTTTGTCAACACCACGAACCTTTATCATCATTCGCACATTATACACTCAATCCATGTCTACACACCACTGCGTAGGTCAAGTTGACATTCCATACACTACAGTGGAGCAAACAACACCATAGAGATCTTATCAACTGATGATGATGATGATGTCTGCTTCCATCCACTTATATCTATCTTTTGGTGGATATCATTAACGGGAATAAAAATCCAACGTTATCAACCTTATCAGTCCACTAGGCTAGACTTCACAACTGAATCATAATCCAAACCTGTATCATAAAGGCACCTTATGGTGACCCCATTACAAATAACATCCTCACAAACTGGGGGGTGATAAGGTTCCTGCTGTCCCCTAGGATTAACCTTTAATCTTTGCGTCCCCGACTTCATTGCAGCAATGTTTGAAGGTTTCCTTCTACAAAATTCGGTGTTATGGTTATCTTTCTTGCACCATTTACACCATCTTTTTCCTTGGTTCAACGGTTTTCTTTCATTGGATTTTTGGTCATTGAACTGTGAGTTTCTGTGTCGGTAGTCATTTCTTGGCCGTTCAAAGTTTGTCCTACCTTTATTTCCCTGCTCTCTATTATCAAATTTATTAAATTGCTGTGGAGCTTTAAAATTGTCTATGTGCTTCTTTTTAGCACCACTTACCTCTGCCTGGGCTGCCTGATACCTCTCAGCGACATTTAAAACCTCCCCCAACTTCTCTGCACCTTGTTCCATGAGGAATTTTTTCATGTCTGGAGCCATGGACTCTCTCAATTGCTCAATCATGATCATTTCTTTAAGATCTTGGGTCTTCCCCAGAGCAGTCCATTTCTCCAAATAGGTTTCCAGTCTGGCAGAGAATTGGTGGTATGTCTCCCCAGACGACAGTTTGGCATTTCTAAATTTCTTACGATAAAATTCACCATTTTTTTCGTACCTCAATAACAAAGCCTGCTTTAACATGTCATAATTGTCCTGGTCTTCTCTGTTCATTTTTGCAAAGACTTCATAAGAAGTACCTCTCAGTCCCTGTGATAACTTTAAACTCCACCTCTCTCTCTCTAACCCATATGTAGTAGCTAATAACTCAAAACGTCCTAGGTACCCCTCTATGTCATCGTCTTTTTCAACAAAATGGTCTAAATGACACCCCATAGCTGATGTTGAGGTTCCCAGACTGGGCGTACCATCCGAGGCAAAAGGGCTGACACCATTTTCAGGAGCCTGGCCTTGTAGCTCCAGCTCCCTTAGTCGTAATTCGTGCTCCCTCTGCAACCTTCTATTTTCTGCCTCCCTTTCGGCCTTTTTATCTTCTGCCTCCCTTTCGGCAGTCAATCTTTTATCTTCTGCCTCCCTTTGCTGTCGTTTCTCTTCAGCCTCCAATGCCTTTGCCTCTTTGTCAGCCTCAATCTGCAACCTCTTAGTCTCAGCCTCAATTTGTAACCTCTTCTCTTCAGCCGACCTTTCAGACTCTACTTTTCTTTCAGCCTCTTTTTCTAATCTTCTTTCTTCCCGTTCAATATACTTATCACATTCAGCCGTTACATATTGAATTAAAACCTGACCATCCATTCCCATATCCTTTGCCGTTAGCACAACAGCTGATCTGAATTTGGCTAGCTTCGTCATACTTTTTAAACAATTCTAGCAATGAGCAAAGTAAAATTTCCAACCACTAAAGTAATTCTAATTGCTCTAGTCTAAAATAATTCTAATTAATTAATTAATCAATTAACTACCACTGGCTGTGAAGATTCACCAACTTTTATTTTCAGGGACACTTTTAATTTTTAAAATGTGTTCCCCTAATTTATTTCTCCCCCCAGGAGATCCTAATATTATTGTTAGGCTAATTATCCCGGGACAAGAGACCCCAATATATGTAGTGGATTTGATGGTATTGTATGATTGTGATCAGCAAACAGAACAGAAGACAATGCTGGCTCAGAGGCTGA
This sequence comes from Oreohelix idahoensis, assembly GCA_024509875.1. Classification (NCBI taxonomy): domain Eukaryota; kingdom Metazoa; phylum Mollusca; class Gastropoda; order Stylommatophora; family Oreohelicidae; genus Oreohelix; species Oreohelix idahoensis. Next base: position 83,839 of record JAMPIV010012827.1, on the reverse strand, counting down.
TCTGCAGCATAGTGTGGATAGATTCTCCGAAGCCTGCGCCAACTTTGGGCTTACCATCAACACGAAGAAAACAGAAATCATGTACCAACCAGCTCCTGGCACAGTTTATACTGAGCCAGTCATCAAGATTAATGGTGAGAAACTGAATGTTGTGAACAGATTCACATACCTTGGTAGCACACTATCCCAGAACATTGTCATTGATGATGAGGTGAACACCAGGATCTCCAAAGCCAGCAGCACATTTGGCAGACTATACACCAACGTTTGGCATCGAAGTGGCATTAGTCTACAGACAAAGCTGAAGGTGTACAGAGCTGCGGTGCTTCCAGTGCTGCTATATGCATGTGAAACATGGACTGTATACAGGCGCCACGTAAAGAAGCTAAACCACTTCCATACAGTCTGTCTCAGGAAGATAATGAACATCAAATGGCAAGACAAGATCCCGGATACCGCCGTTCTTGACAGAGCTGGTATCCCTAGTATTGATACTATTCTGATGCAGTCACAAATTCGCGGGCAGGTCATGTAGTCCGCATGCCAGACCATCGACTGCCAAAGATACTCTTTTATGGTGAGATGCAGAAGGGTAAACGCTCCCATGGTGGCCAAAAGAAGCGCTTCAAAGACACGTTAAAGACGTCATTGAAAACCTTTGACATAAACCCAGACACATGGGAAGCTGCTGCGCAAGACCGAACTGCTTGGCGCACATCTCTTCGTAAAAGTGCAGCAGCATGCGAATCATCCAGAAGAGCAGCAGCGGAACAGCGGAGACAAGCTAGAAAGGACCGTGAAATAAAACCTTCACATGAAGCAAACATTCCCTGCCCACACTGTCCAAGATCTTTCCAGGCCCGCATCGGGCTCTTCAGTCACCTTCGTACCCATAGACTAACCTAACATATTCTTAAATAATTGGATGATCAGAGTGGTCTTCATCACCCGTGATGGACGAACAACCATGATTGTGATATTACTTAGTATGATGCATGAGGTCAGCTGTGAAGGCTCCTGAGATAAAGGTAGCTGTGAATTTTCAGAAGGCCCTTCTTGCTACCACTACGACCTCACACCTATCTTTTTTTATCTAATGAATGTGGCTACGTTAAAACTCTAGGGTACTGAATGTAAGGTGTTGTATTAATATATACAAACACACACACACAGATCTTTAATAAGTCTAATAATATTAATAAAATTTAAAACACACTGAACTAACTCAAGCTGTGTAAAATTTTGATAGTAAATTTTCTTTAAATTTATTTGTTCTGAACCAAGGTTTTATTTTGGTCAGAACATATGAAAGGTTTTGCAATTACTAATGAAATGCATGAAATATATGGCATAATAAATGAAAGGTGTGTACATATGTATTTTACAATACTAGTTAATATTACTACTGTTTATAGTTGTAATTTTATGGGAGAACGTTTAATGGATGTGCTGTTGGGGTGGCCTCATCACTCTTTGTCTATGGCGACTACACATTGTCCATTTATTGATGATATTATAATTGGTGTGTTAGAAATTAAGTTGGTGAGTATTCAGCAGTCCAGACGCTCACGTATCTTGAATGAGTAACTCTGGTGCTGGAATCAGGTGGCCCCACCTCTCCGTGCTTGGGGGCAATATCAGGAGTCTGGTGGCCCCACCTCTCCGTGCTTGGGGGCAATATCAGGCTGCTCTGCCAAAATATAAACTGCACGGGTCCACTCTTGTAATATTCAACACCTCATTTGACACCACTTCGGTGCCAAATAAAAACTCACAGTTCTGCAATAAAGTATTGTTCATGTGTCAGAATTCCATCCTCTAAACCATTTCTGGACACAACACTACACACAACAACACCACATAGACGGGTCAGATCTCTTTGACCATACAACACATCTTACCAAGGTGGTTTCACATAGGATAAGTTCTCCCAGACTACATATTCTGAAATATGTTCATTAGCTTCCTGCCATAGAATAGGATAGGTGATATGTTCCACTGATCTCAACACTTGATCTGTCCTTCATAATCCTTGCTGGAGTTTATGTATTTTATTTGTCTCTAGACCCTGAACTGGGGCGGGGGGTCTAGAGCGAATCCTTACTTGTTGTAAGGGATAGATTTTGATATGGCAGTATCAAATCACTCGAAACATTAAACAAATATTAAAATATACAAAGAAATACTTTCAGTCTTACCAGAATTATGAATATAGAATACAGTTAATTGCCAGCAAAACTCAACTGAGCTGCTGGCTTTAGTATGGCGTCCCTCTAAATATTTCAATTAGCTTCTGGGAATTACACCACTTAATAATTTACTGTGTCTACTTGGACTACTTATGACGAATGGCAAAAATGCGCGTCTGAGCGCCGATAATATATTCATCTATGGCCAATCACCGCCTTTTTTCCTTTTCAAATTCAAACCTCCTACCAAAAAGTCATTTCAGTCATACCTCAGTCAAGTATGCATTATTGTCTGTTGGTCCGTCTGTCTCTACTTGCGTTTCACAAAAAAACACACTTGTTTTTTGAACCAACTCTGCCTTCCCCTACACAATTTTGCCTTTAAAGTTATTTTTAGCCACAATTCTCCACCCCATCCCGTCTCTTTCATTCCAACTAGATTTTAGCACTTGAGTCTCAAGGCTGCAGTTTTTTGAAAATTAGGGACATTTTTGTTTCATGCAGTCGCTCGCTGATATGAACAACACAGTCTTTTGTCAATATCTTTCTTATTAACTATCCGTCTGTATAAATGAAAGCATATTATTTCACTGCTCAAGATGGGCCATCCGGCCAGCTAGGTTTTATATTCCTAACATTATTATTAAGAAAAAGTTACTTTTCAAGGTTATTTGTTTTTTCGAAATATTTGCGAGCATCTTTTGTAATGCGTTCGTCACTGCATTCAAATAAACGGACTAAGTTATCGCATAAGCGTCCAAGAAATGACTGTTGCGTATAATAGCTAAGGTCCCTTTTGTCGATTTCTTTACCTTGTGTCAACTTGGGGACGTGACTTTTCCTCCTTTCCCCACCAATTGCGTCTTTTAGCCTTGCTAGTTTCAAGCACGCGTTCAGTCAGATTTTTCCTTTTGATCTCCGTTCTCATCCCGTTCCAAGGGTAACGTTTTGCCTTCACGTCCAACAATTTAATTTCCATGGCGGGTGATGACCCGCGGCGTGGGCGATCATGTATTCTAGTAGCTTACGCATTAGTTTTTATCCCTACGTTGTATCATTGGAGATATTTTAACGTTGTATCATGGTTAATTTTATGACACCCAACAGCTACAGACCCATCAGCCTTCTAAGCTGCACGGGAAAGCTTATGGAGAGAATGATCAATACCAGATTAAGCTGGCACCTCGAAGAAAAACAAATTTTACTGCACCAACAGGCAGGCTTCAGGCAACATAGGTCTACAGAGGACCAAGTCACCTACATTGCACAGGAAATCGAAGATGCTTTCCAAGAAAGAAAGCACACTTTAGCAGTCTGGGTAGATATGGAGAAAGCATTTGATAAAGTTTGGAAAGATGGGCTAAGAGTTAAAATGCTTAAATATGGAGTCTGTGGAAGAATGTATAACTGGATCAGCAACTATCTAACAAACAGAACAGCTAGAGTGCAGGTGCACGGACACTTAAGCAAAAAGACTACAATGGAACATGGACTTCCACAGGGTGGGGTCCTTTCCCCAACACTCTTCCTCATATATATAAATGATATAACAGAAAACATCCACAAGAATGTCCACAACTCCCTCTACGCTGATGACCTGGCCATGTGGACTTCAGAACAATACATCACCACAGCAAGAGTGCGCATGCAGGATTCACTGCTAGCCCTTGAAAGTTGGTCCAAAAAGTGGTTGCTCAAAATAAATGAACAAAAACTACACACACTATTTTTACCTTGTCAAATAAACCACAGCAAGCAAAGCTGCAACTAAATGGGCAGGCAGTATGAGAAGATGAAATACCAACATACTTAGGAATCACACTAGACCGCCGAATGACATGGAAATCACAGATTAACAAAATACAGCTAAGGGCAAAACTTCGCATGGCCATCATGAAAAAGCTAGCAGGTACCACATGGGGTGCTGATGAGAATATCCTCAAAAAGCTGTACACAGGCAGAGTCAGACCTGCTATGGAATATGGCATCACAGCTTGGTCGACGGCAGCAAAGTCAAATTTTGACAGAGTAAACAGACTCCAAAACCAAGCAGCACGTATTATAACAGGGGCCCTAAAGTCTACACAAATCAACCATATGGAAAACATCACAGGGCTACAGTCAATGGAGGATAGACGTGACAGCAGAGTCTTAAAACAAGCTGAAAAATTTAAGAGGCTCGAAGGACACCCCATGTACCAAAGAATGAATAGGCTAGGAAGAGGCAGGCTCAAGCGAACTAACTTTGTCGCCCAAGCAAAAGAAAAAATTAACAATAATACCATACTAGCAAGCTCAGTTGCAAAGAAAATCCCAACAAGCTCAACTATCCCACTGTGGAAAATAAGATGCTTTCCTAAGTTAAAATCTGATATTCCAGGCATTGAAGGTAAGGGAACACAGACAGAAACACAAAGAAAGTGTATAGCAACCAAGTATATTGACCAAACATTTCCAGCAAAGCTTTGGACACATGCATATACTGATGGTTCGGCAACAAATGCAGTTGAAAATGGGGGTGCCGGCATCCTCATAAAATTAAAGAATAGAATTCACTCTATGGCAATTGCCTATTGGAAAATACTGCAATAACTTCTGTGCTGAAGCAGAAACCCTGAAACAGGCAGCTGAAACTCTTATTGAATGCAAAGCACAGGCAGAAAAACAGATAGTAATCTTTTCAGATGCCCTCTCAATAATATCAGCGCTGAAGAGCCACCAAACTAAAGGATTGAAAGATCTGATAATCTCCCTTGAAAGACTAGCCGAATGCTTCAAGAAGTGCACTATCCAGTGGATACCAGCCCATTGCAACATACCAGGAAATGAGGAGGCAGATAGACTTGCTAAGGAAGGAGGTGCCTTACAACAAAATAATATAGAGACAACTTAAGCAACGGCAAAGACTACTATAAAGGCTACATTCAAGTCCAAATGGGAAAGAGAGCACCCGGGACATTTGAAAAATGATGCATATCATCAACTATCCAGAAAAGAACAGGTCATCATTTATCGGCTACGCACTGGTCACAACAGATTGAGATACCATCTGTACCACAAATACAAAATTGGTGCAACAGATCTCTGCACCTGCGGTACCAGCCCAATGACAGTCGAACACCTGCTGCAATACTGCCCAACCTACAGTAATGAACGGAGTAGCATATGGCAACAACCCACTTCTGTCAACGAAAAACTGTTTGGAGATGTTGGGAGCCTTGGGTTGACTACTGCCTTTATTAGAGTCATAAATGTGGAAGTCTGAAGGCGAACGAGGAAGAAGAAGAAGAAGAATGTCTGGCTGTTAACGGGTCATGTCGACAACATCCGGTTCGTGCGGTCATCGCACATTACCGCACAAAGCCGATATAGCAGGAACGAAGCTGGCGTTCCGTTATAAACTTTAACAGGTTGCTTGCAACCCTCTCAGCAGCAGACTTAGCAATTCAAGCAACACAAAGCCTTATACAGATCAACATTTAATACTACCGAACACCCAGACAGTGTTCGTAGACTTTCTGAAAAACCATATATAAAAACAATGTCTAAGTGAAAATCAAAAGCAAAAATAATAACACTTACCATTCAGAAAACATGCGCCCGCCACAATCATGATCAATCAGCTACAGGTACCCATTCATACCACGCGCTCATGGTTACGCCATCTTGCGAGACACTTACAGCCACGCTAACAACCCCCGCTAAACTGCGTGGTTGTACATTCTATAGTAACATTACATTATAATACTAACTATTATAGAAATAATGGCTTAGCGAAGCTATATAAAGCGGTACAAATAACCAATGGAGATCCTCCTATCATCAGTACTAGCAATCAGAAACAGAACAGAAGGCAGCAGGCCAGACATTATAGAGGAAATACTACAGGTTAATACATATCTACAAAATATAGGATGCAGTGCAACACTAACATGGATACCATCACATGTGGGGATAGCAGGAAATGAGCTAGCAGACAAAGAAGCCAAAGGGGGGAGAACTAGCCATAACCAAATTGAAGTAGGCTTAGGGAAGTTTGAAATTAAGAGCTTAATTGCTCAAAAAATAACTAAAGAATGGATAACAGCATGGGACCTAAGTAAAAAAGCAAGACACTCATATAAAATCCTTAAAAAACCAAGCAAAAAATGTCAAATAAAAGATGAACTAAAAATACCAATTAATAAAAAATTGCTGAGACTCAAGCTGGGAACTGGATATTTCATGATAGAGGAACCCACATGTGAAGAGTGTCAAGAACCAAACACAATTAGGCACTTTCTAGTGGACTGCAAAAAATATGACCAACAGAGGCAAAACATTAAGACATACTGTAGTAACCACAAGGTAGAAATGAGTGTAGAAAATCTCATAGGCACAAAGAGCCCTTCAGAAATGCAAAAGTTAATAAAACACTATATTACAAAAACTAAAGCTAACATATAAAAATCAAATAAGGAATTGAACCAGTAGTCCAAACTGGTGAAAGACTCACCCCAGAAACATACAGATTAACCAAATAAACCATCCAGTAAAAATCAAAAGCATACTAACTTAGAAAATAGCATATATTGGAATTTTTTTTAAAAACCATGTTGAACTATAACTACAAAAGGAAAAATACCGACTAGAGATAATATAATATAAAACAAATACAAACAAAAACATATTACAATAAAAGAAACACGTCCTGATATAACCAACAAATCCATGTACATGGTAGATGGTTGAAAGGGGCGTGCTACAAAATGAAGTAGCAAACACATTAATAAAAAAAAAAAAAAAAAAAATGGAGATCCTGATATAACCAACAACTCCATGTACATGGTAGATGGTTGAAAGGGGCGTGCTACAAAGAAAAGTAGCAAACACATTAATTAATTAACAATGGAGATTTTACACAGTATAAAAGACTAGAAACTAAGAAAGCTAACACCAACTAGCTACCGATCTTACTATTACTTACACCACATATCAGTCTAATATTACTGAAGAAGCACTGTAATTAATAAATATAACAATCTAAATCGCGCCACAATTAAATATTATTCAAACCAACTACGTGTCGGATTTACATAAGATCATAGAAGGTTTCCTTAACTATTATATTTCATCTACACAAATGTAATAACTGAATTCGCCAGTTCTAGTACCGGCCACGTGTTATATTTCCTGAACATGGACCCACGCCATGTTCGAATAGATTTAGATCTAACATCAAACCGCACGCGAAATACAACACCACAGAATTAAATAGATACTCATTTCAAATAATACGGCACAAAGACGGTAAACCTAGTATCCTTTCTAACACTGTAAAGACTTTAGAATGTTGCAGAATAATACTATATCTACTTACAAGTTTTAGGCATGTTCTTGCTTGAACTAGACTTCAGATCAATAGCTTGTTCTCTCTCCGCGACCGCGATTGGAATGATAAAGAATTTTTCAAATGACGCTGGCGCCTGGACGCTTCTCTTCTCTAATTGGCTGCTATACGTAAGCGGCTATATTGATGTAGTTAGATTTAGTTGTAAACAAAGATGGCTGGCACTTAACGACACAATGGCGGTGAACAACAGGCGAGATGACTATGACACTGTCACAATAGGGGAACAACAGAAGTGATTGCGTCATTAATAGGCTAAACTGCCCATGGTGGACTTCCGGTGTCGTGTATTGCGCTTCGCACTAATGACCTGTCATTGAAACACCATTTTTTGGTGATGCGTAGATGGCAGGGAGGATAGTGTGATTCGCTTGCATGGCTAAGCGGGGTTGTCGCACGGAAGGTCCAGGGTTCAAATCCTGGGTAAGCCACTCACGCCTGTTGTTTTTCTGTTGTCTAGTGTTCTACTTCTTTATTTCCTACGAGTGCCTGATAACATACCTTTATATTTGTTTCATATTAATTTATAGAGCGGCACAGCTTGGCTAAGATTAGCACAAGATCTCGTTTACGCGGCGGAGACTTATGACATAAGCGCTTTCTGTCTTGTACTTGTTATGACAAGAGTACTTTCTGATAAAGTAGTGATGGTTAAATTTTGAACACGCTGTTGTATGAGTTTTCCGATCTGTCTGTAAATTTGTACACAAGGGCATCGGACATCTTATTACCATATATGAGGGAGTTGACCTCTGCCTTACGTTCAAAATTATCCGATGTCGGAATATTTTGAAATGACCTCATAACCTGCCTGTTTGAATATGATTGGAGTTTGTTGATAGCTCATAACAATCGAAGGCGTGGGAAGGCAGGGAATATAATCTGACCATTTTCTTAAGCTATTTCACTTCATAAATCGCTCGCCACGTTACCAGACTTTGCTATAGTGAAGAATTAGAATTCAGAATTCCTTCTTTAAATACCGTACTCCTTTTATTGGAGTATGTATCAGGACTTACAATATAGCCTAGGAAATCTCTAACATTTCAAATAAGGAAACCGGGACTGAGGAAACTGAAGGACCACACACGATGTCAGAGAGGGGACTTATTAAATTAATGCCACCCCAGACGTGTGTAAGAGGCCGATTCAAGTCTCTTTTATTCTTTTGAGCAAAACAGTCTGTGAGCTAGGATTGGCATAAGATGTGATTTACATATCCTATTTCATTACTAACATGTGAAGTAACATATATATATATATATATATATATATATATATATATATATATATATATATATATATATATATATATATAAACTATGTGAATTTTAATATGTGAAACTCGCTAGTGAATGTCACAGTCATTTGAGGCTGGCAACCTTATCGTATAGAATGATGATTCATGAACCACCACTGCACAGGCTGGTGATTGCTTTATTGCTAGTTTCGTAAAGAGAACTAAAAGCATAAAGTAGTTCCAGGTTCCATACGGAGCAGGGAGGGAAAGATGAAAGAAATGATGTACATTCTAAGTATAATACTTACATATTCAAAGCAGTGTAAATGTCCCTATAAACATAGTCACTTTAAAGTTACTGGAAGTTTTCAAGCTTTAAACCAGTGTAAGTGTCTATGTGAAAATATTCATTTTAAAGTACGTAATGGAAATTTCAAACCTTTCAATCAGAGTAAAACATAAATGAAAATATATTCAATTTATACTGTGAACACTTTTCAGTCAGTGGAGATGTATATGTAAACAGACTCTGTCTGTATTATTAACCTTTTCATTTAAATATAAAGCAACTATGAAAGCTATTCTATTTAAATGTAAAGAAAGTTTTATCCCGAGGGATTAAATTTAATTCCCATCCAGGGTGAAGTCTGAGTAATTGGGATGGTGGTCAAGATAGGAACTCATAACTATGGGGTGGAAAACGCCATACTCAGAAGAGCGTTTCGTTCTATTCTTTTACCATAGTTATTGATTTTTTTTAAAGTGAACTTTATTTTCATTTCTTTGCAATTTTACAAATCAGTGTACATTTTACAACAAGTAAGAATGAAATTCATAAATGTTATAGAAGAATTTTGCGCATTTGCTATAAAGAGCACAAAACAAATGTCTATGTTAGAGAGAAGATAAACACCTATGCAGGCCATCAAGAACCACTTTTGTCAATAGTGAAACGTCGAAAGCTTGCCTGGTTTGGGCATGTAACTCGTCATGACTCCCTTTCGAAAACGATCCTCCAGGGAACAGTCGAAGGTAAACGGAGAAGAGGAAGGCAAAGAAAATCCTGGGCTGATAACATCAAAGAATGGGCAGGACACGGCTTCTCCACACTTGTACGCATTGCTGAGAATAGAGAGCAGTGGAGGACCCTGTCTGCTGATGCTTCCACCATGGCACCCCTACGACCCATGACGGGTTATGGGTTGAGATGATGACGAAGAATGAAATTACAATGCAATAAAAGGACTTTCAATTAATTTTACAGGACATGTGTATGTTACAGCAGTTAAAACATTAGAGATAACTTAAATGAAAAATTACATGGCACTATAAGAAATTCCTTTTACCCGCAGGTACTTCCGTACACATGCTTAATGGATTTTATAAGGGGTCGCACGCACACACACACAAGCAGAAGGTATGGCTGTGTTCCGGGCTAAGCCGGTACCAGCAGGTGTTCGGATACAATGTTGATTGAAAAAGGCCCAGTTTTAGGAGGATGGTCATTATGATTCAGGGCAGGTTTTAGATAATGTGCAACAGTTGGGCGTGCTCCGCTGAGTAGCCACGAGGGCTTAGCAGACACTGTCTCAAAGATAGGGACGGCAGTTTTTTTTTACCCGTACTCAGTGCGGTGTGAAAGCCGTATTAGCTTTTCAACATGTACAAAAATTTTTTACTCATTGGATGCATTGTCGTGATAAGAAAAGGGACCTTACAAAAATGCCAATCATACTTCCACCAGGAAATTTACGAATACCTAAAGGGTTATCTTAAAAACCAGACAACAAAAGACCCTGTGGGGCATGTATATTACCAAAAAAGTTGGGGAAAGGGAAAAAAAAAGGGGGGGGGGGGAGAGATTGAATGAACATTGTTGGTACATGTGTCAAACAAATAGACTCTTGAAACATTTCTTTGTTTCCCTAAGCGAAACACAAAACACACTAGGCATATTAAAATTTTTAACAGGTTTCAAGTCTCTTCTTTCATCATTTTTCTCTTTTTTTTTCATTTTATACTGATGTTTATTCATTCTATCAAGTGCATTTATCAAAGTGTCTCAAATAAAACATCACATTTTGTATATTGTAAATATAGTGTCGTACATGGGAGGTGACTGGAAATACATGGAAGAAATATTGTCTACTTCACCCTCGGCATGTCGTACCAGGTGACTAATGGTGATTGCATTCTGAAGTAACTTCAGTGGACAGTCTGGCTGACAGGACAAAGGACACTTGAAAATTTTGTCTGGGCGAGATATTAAATGCCCCCGGGTTGAAAGTATAGTGGCCAATTGTGTGCTGCGTTGCGCTTTTCTCCTTGGCAAGTTTCAACTAACAAGCTGAGCATACAGCCTTGAGCCATAAAGGCGGCTAGGCACACCGGCATTTCGAGAAAGATACAAGGGGTAGTTTGTAATCATGTTCCCTACATCACATCCAATTTGACATTCTAAAACATGTTTAATATACAACATACAATAAAATACATTCATAAACTGTAAATACAAGGTGAGGAAAGTAAATACTAAAGTTGGGCATTTCTGTACATTCATGTAAATTTGACGGTGTCCATTAATAATTTCAAGGTTAAATAGGGGAGGGGGGGGGGAGATTCTAAAGTTGAAAACATATTTATATTCATGTAAAAATTGATTGTATACGTTCCTAAACAATATAATTTAGACTTTAAACTGCGTTAGAAAACGCATCCAGAAGACGGGCGGAATGGGGCGGGAGAGATACTACTGAAGGCCCCGGGTAGGAGGAAGGTCGGTATGTGTTACGGATTGCTTTGTTCTCAGTCGTGTGCAGGCGTCAACTTAGGAACAGTTGAACACGCTTCTGAGTCGCCTTTCAAGAGGCTAGCCCGTACATACCGGTACACGAAAGGAAGGGAAAAGTTGGGGCGTCTAGGCTAATTCCTTAAGATGGAGAGAGCGGAGGAGTGTTGCTCTGCTATACATTAAAATCAGGTGAAATTGACAGTGCTTTTTGCAAAAATACCTGTAAAAGTATATGGGGATTAACTCTTTGACTCCGGAGCAACGCTCAGAGCGTTGGTCAGATTTGACACCTGTGCCAAAACAACTCTCTGAGCGTTGTTTTTAGTCTATCACGAAATGAAATTACGGCACAGGGTGGGAAATAATTGCGGAGTCAAAGAGTTAAAATGGCGGTATTTGAAAACTGCTAAATTCCTAAAACTCCAAATCAAATATCTGTATTGTGACAGTAACATGAGTAGTTTTGTATGTGTATCGGGTGTTGATCTTGGGAGCGTGTTAAGAAAAATAGATCTGTAAAAGTCTACGGGTTGTCCTGTGTGTGAGGCGATCATATCTTGCAATGCTTTCCTCATGGGTATGACTGTATTGCACGTGTAGTAAATATGGTCTTCGGTTTCTTGAATGCGTGTTTTGCACAGCTGGCACTGTGATGTTTGCTTGGATCTGCGAGCTTGTCTTTCTGTTGTGGGTGTCATGTTGTATATGAGTCTAAAGGTAACTTCTCTTGTCTTGGCAGTGATGTGAGGGTTGTGTAAGTTGGTGAAAGTGTCAGTATAATTTTTCTTTAAGTATTTCTGTCCTCTTTTAATTCTGAGATGTAGTGGGGGTGCTTGTAGTTTGACTAAGTGTTTGTAGATTGCATTTGTTTTCTGGTGAATTAAGTTGTCGTGTCCGTGAATGGCTTGTATGCATGACTTATAAAATGATGGTAGTGGGCCGAAATGGTGCGGCATTGAGTTGTTTAGTGGTCTCAGTCTGGTAAGTCTGAGCCCCATGTAATAGTATGCTAGCGCGTGTTGCTCTAGATGTTTGATGATGCTCCCTACGTGTTTGATTCTAAGCGCTTGGATCTTTGTCTGTATGTCCTGGAGTGCAATCCCTCCCTGTTTCTTTTCTTGTATGAGTGTCTTATGTTTTATGCTGTAAATTGTGCGACTAAAAATAAATCTTCTGATCTGTTTGTTTATGTCTGTAATAGTCTGTTTCGGGGGGGGGGTCAAAAACTGTAGCTACGTATAGTAATTTGGGAATGAGATAAGTGTTTACAATCGTGCTTCGTCCAAAAATTGTTGTGGTTTTGAATTTGTATCTATGTAGCATGTCTGTCATTTGTGATGTTAGATTCTGCCATGTGTCTTTGTGTGTGCGGTTTGGTTGTGAAGGAAAAGTGATGCCATAGATTTTGATGTTGTTTGTTGGTACAAGCCCAAAAGGAAAGTCTGTTTTGTTTTTCCATTTGCCTATGCCCATTATTGTTGATTTCTGTACGTTGAATTTAGCTCCGCTACCTTTACTTAAGTCTGTGAATGTGTTTAGAATGTTTACAATAGACCTGTCGTTTGGTGGGAAAAAGGTGGTGTCGTCTGCGTAAGCAATCAACTTCTGCTCGCCTTTCCCTGGTATAAATGTGCCCTTAATAGAGCTGTCCTTTCTAATTTTCTCTATTAAGGGTTCTAGTGCTAGAACATAGAGTAGGGGGGAGAGAGGACACCCCTGCCTAACGGATCGCGTTAGCCTGAAAGTGTTGGTAAAAGTATGATTCACCAAAACCTTGCTTTCGGGCTTCGCGTAAAGGATTTCAATCCATTTCCTAAAATTTTCACCTATATTGCAATGCAGTAATGTTTTGTGAAGGTATGAGTGTGATATTCTATCAAAAGCTTTCTCTTGATCGAGAGATAGGATTGACGACTGACAATCCTTCTCGTGTGTGTAGGTGATTATGTGTTTGATGAAATGTGTGTGCTGGTGAATATTTCTGTGTTTAACGCTACACTGCTGGTCTTCGTGTATGAGGGTGGTCATGAAAGGTTTTAGTTTGTTTGTTAGCGTTTTTGTTAAAATTTTGTAGTCTACGTTTAGGAGAGATATAGGTCTGTAGTTTTTAAGGAGTGTTTTGTCTGAGTTGTCTTTGGGTATGAGAGTGATGTATGACATGTTCAAGCTTGGCGGGAGTTCTTTGTTCCCGAAAGCTTCTTCCTTTCATATAGTGCTGAGCTGGATGCAAGGTACTAACTCTGATTAGTGTTCCACACCTTTTAGATTCGAACCCGTCTCATCAAACTGTGTTCCAATTTTCACACATTTCACCAGTTTTTAAAAAAATTTCACGGATTTCACCGGTTACTGCTGGAGAACTTTGATACCGACCAGCGTATAGTGGCAAGTGTCCGTTCTGCTTTAAACTGAATAAATTAGATCTTTTGCTTTGTTGCAAATTTTAAGTCTCCATCCTGTTTTCGACGATGGATTCAAGCAAAATTACCACCACCTACCTCACTACTTCGGACTCCATGGATAGAGTGAGCTTCCATAAACCAGGAACCGTGGTTCTCACGGTTTCTGGCCCCCAGGCAGCAGCAAGAGCTTCATCGGCCTTCATGACGAGTGTGCTCATCGGCCCTAGAGGAATCCCGACCAACGGGATTGATTCCTTGTATCGTTTTGAGAACCCGATCAGGTGGTACCTGACCCTCTCCACGCAAGCCCACGGACTATGCTACAAGAAGCTGCACGGCAAGAAAGTGCAGCTCTCCAACCCGGAGCTCACAATCACTTGCGAGCATCTAGAGAAAGAGCGGTCCAAATTAACTTTTAATTGGGTGCCACCCACCATGAAAGTTGATGCCGTAAAACGCATGGCGGCCAGCATTACTTCCGATCCAGAGGCTGAGGTTTACAAGATAAGAAACGCTCCTGACAAGTGGGGCGTGTTGTACTGTCCCTCTGGGGACATACCCCACTACGTCGACCTCAAAGTCGAAGGGAACGGCCTTGAAGTACAAAAACTGCTGATAACTATCCAGGGGCGACGAACAGTGTGTCCTCACTGTGGCGAGGACACCCATTGGGCCAATCGGTGCTCGCAGAAAGCAGTCAAGACTCCCGCAAACACCCAACAGCCAAGGCTCAAAGGGTGGCCACAGCTGCCACGAAAAGAACCAACAGTGCCAACCCAAGGCAAAGAGGGGCCTCAAGATTTGCAGCCAACAGAAAAACCACCTGCAGAGGAGGATTTTCAACTCGTCAGAGATAAGCGTAACAAACGACAAAGGCGACATTCTACACCTGATAGCACCCAAAATGATGACACGACAAGACAGAAGCCGTTAAAACCATCCACCGCGGCGAAAACTACAAAAACGAGAGAAAACACAACACCAGCATCCACCGAGACACCCAAGACTAAGGACATTAGCAGATACATTGATCCAACAGAAGAGCAGACAGAGTTATCCCAGATCCTTTCACCTGCCAGACTTATAATCGACATCACAAACGACGCAGACGAGGACCAGGACCAAAAAGACATTCTACAAATGTAAACTATCTTCCACAACGGGTATGTTTGCCAATTATTATAGCATTTTTTTTACTTACAATACTACTCCTATGTATTTTAGTTTTTAAAATGGCAGACGAAATAATAGTGTTAAGTGTAAATATTAGTGGCCTCCGCGCCAAACTACAACACATCATACCACTCATACATAAACACAAACCAGATTTTATACTTCTACAAGAAACCAACATAGATGTTACGAGAGGATATATGACTTGTAGCAACTAGGTAGTGAGCTCGGATAAAAGTTGCACATTTTAGTTGTTGAAATACAATAGAGATATATTATAGTTTTTGCGCTTCACGGTGTTGAAAGCGAGGAGTATAATTTGCTTAGTTTTAATGTGACTTGTCGGGTTGATAAGGTAGCACGTGACGACATTGTAATTGTACCCATATGTTGTTATATTTGGTCCTAGACGGACGGAAGTTTGAAGTCTCCCAGTAGAAGGATATTTATATCAAGGATTTTCTTGATGAATAGGTGTTTGGGTCAGCCTATAATTTGTGGATACAATATTATACCTCAGTGATGAGAGGGATTATGTTTGAAGAGGAGAATATATATTAGAAAGTATCCAAGAAGGTCACCTTATTCGCGTAAGTTGAGTTGTTCAATACCGGATTGTCTATCTAGGAATCACGAGTAGATAGCTTGACTGTAACACGACGTAAGGAATAAGTTTCAAGTGACGAATTATGATGTATTAATTGAATTCTTATGAACTGTATTTTACTTGGATGTGATGTGCTATTAAATTGTATTTGTTCGGACTCTGAACCCCACGGACTTATCAGTTGATATTATTGAAAGTTCAGACCGTTGGCCCACTATTCGTGTTTGTCAGCACGGCATTAGAAGCTCTACCATTTTGAAGTATTTATCAAAATTAATAATACAAACAAGACAGGGGTCAAAAACCGGCACACATAGAAGTTAGCGGAGAATACCACAACAAACGGTGGTAACAACCAGAATGAAACTAATAACAATGGGACAATGAAGCTGTAGCGAGATTTGGTAAACACTTGCTTGGTTGTAGCGCGACACGCCCACGCGACACCCACCCACACAGTGCAAGGTCAGCGCGGCGGTCTTTCCTTGAAGTTTGTAGACAGCGGGAAATGTGACTTACGTTTAGCTGGAACGGTATTTAAAGAATGAGGAAATAAGCTATATAGGAATGAATGGCGGACTTTCAAAGTATGCATTTACTGAAAATTAAATTATTCACTACAGGAGAACGCCTGGTTGGAATAATATTAAATAAATGTAACTCAACAAAGGAGATAGACTAGGAATTATATCCAAAAGGATATTATTCAAATATAAATAGTTTTACAGATAATTAATATTTTTCACCTTCATCACATCGGCTAAAAGTTAGCTAATAATCTTTAAAAATTTATTACACTAACAAGCCTCAACGGATTTGTATAAAACTTATATGTAATGAAAGCCTCATATGGGGAAAAGGGAATGATACATAGGAAGGACGGAAGAATATAAGTGTGTAGTGAACAGAAGAGAAAAACGAGTACAGGAAAAGCACAGATTGTTTCAAATAGCTTCAAATCAGGAGATGAAACTAAAATCTTTTGGGGAATTTGGGAGCTGCTTTCTCGTACGCGCGAGAGATTGAAATATAAGGACAGAGCGGCGCATTGGAAATCACACCCCTCCGGTGATGCAGTGCTCCAACTGCCAGCAGTTCTCGCACACAAAAAAGACGTGCAGGAGAGATGCAGTTTGCCGGTATTGTGCGGGTAGTCACCAATATGGCGACTGCCCCAGGGCAAAGGAGGACTGCAACTACAAGGAAACTAACGAAAACCGTATCTGTGCAAACTGCCACGGAAACCACGGGGCAAGGTACAGAGGATGCCCTGTGTTCCAGGAAACTAAGAGCATCTTGAAGGAGGCCGTGTCTAAAAACATACCCTTCAAAGAGGCCAAACACAGAGTGAATGCGGATGCTACAGAAAAACAGCGCACGATTGACAGAAGACAGCTACACAAGCTGACCGCTGAAATCAACGAAATGAAAAGGAAACAGCAGAACGAAAGCAGAAACAAGCAGGATCCCGTAGACGACAAGGACAGCGGTGAAGACATAATAGATATGCAGAGCGCCAGAGAAATGTTACAGAGCGCCCAGGCAATGCTACAGGAAACAAAATCCATCAAACACGAGATAGAAGTTGACATCGCCAAACTCACAGAGCTAAAGGCAGAGAACGAACAAATACTCAAAAGAATTGAAACAACCATCAAACACGAGATAGAAGTTGACATCGCCAAACTCACAGAGCTAAAGGCAGAGAACGAACAAATACTCAAAAGAATTGAATCAGAGAGAAGGATCGTTGAGGATATCCTTACAAAAACTAGAGAACAAAACAAAGAAACGAAAGACAAAATGAAAATCGACATCGTACAGCAAATGTTACTCAATCAAGACAGAGCATTAGCAGCCAGAAACGCTAGAACAGCTACTACCAACGATAATTGAAAAAGCACTGTCACAGATACAGGAGAGCAAGAAGACAAAAGCAACAGAAACTAGTAGCGTAGAAACACACAAAACTAAACGAGCCAGATAGTTGAGGCAGGACATAAAAAACACCATGAGAGCGACACGGCACCACAAACGGACAAAGAGGAATCCAGACAGCCAGCAAGTGGTCCTTTTCAGGACCAGTCACCTCCAGGACTACGAACGAGATACCAGTGAAGACGATAACACCCTATATACCCCAATTATAACCAAACTTCAGGTTGAACAGGGTATCACAGCAACATAGTAGAAGAAAACAACAACAACAACAACAATTGGAAATCACACACTAAATCCAGAAGCCAGAGTGAGAAACTGGAAGACAGCATCTGCTAGAAAAGTTCTATTTTCACGCTGCATGCAGGGCAGATTAAATTAAGCCAATACAGTCTCACCGTGAGCTTATTAATCCTAAGAGGGTATGTAAGTTTATTCAAGATATATGTATGAATAATATCATTTTATTTCAGATTTTATTTCTGATTGATTGTAGCAGATATAAAAAAAAAAGGGGAATGACGCTAACCAGAGATAACCTTCACCGGCATTGTCAGGAAGCATAACCATTAATGGGTTAGCCAAATATATCATGGCTAGTTCTTGCCTGGAAGCTTACGACATACCAGCAAGTACATAAGTGACTTGACATCCATAAGTGGAAGGCAAAGGTTATATCGTACCCATGTATCATAACATATGATTTATTCATGTATTTTGTTAATTCTGCACAGTATACATTATCTTATCATGCTATCTCTGTAACATACTACCATGATTCATTCATTTATATACAAACACTGAAGACATGGTCGCATCATGAACAGCAGTGGGTGGTGAGATTGTTGGAACAATGGCCACCTATTACCTCTTGTTCCAGGTTTTTATGATCAATGTTTATGATCATTCCTGATCGAGAAACTAAAGACTTGAAGAAGTTGATCCAGCTCACTGAAGCCTAGAGGTCAACCAAACTTCAACACCTTAGTCCCCCGTAGTTATAGGGCGGGCTGAAGGAAAGTCTTCCGTACTCCAGTGTGTCGGAGGAACCTCGAGCAGACGTGGCTAATAACACAAGATGAGTGTATATGTATCCATCCAACAAATCCTGTGAGCAGTTTCTAAAACGACGGTCTAATGATGACACTAGATGGCAAGAGATAATGTGACAATCCTTTTGTTGTAAATTCAGTGGAAGATAAATCCAAGACTTTTTCTATTAGTTATTTTAATTTGTAACTGTAAATAATCATACATTTACCATCTTACAACAACCATTTCTCATTACAAGAATATATAGATGTACATAATAAATTGGATAATTGTACTCATTTGACTTGTTAAATTTTTAACTGTTAAAATTTTGAGTTACCTTTTCAAATTTAATTATATTATCACATAGGGTTACAATAGCGAAAGTAGCATCTTATACTTCTGAAGCCTAAATCTATTGTCCAGCTCAGAGTATTCACAGCTGTAACTCACTTGTGATACCAGTGTACTTCTCGGGCACTGGAACTTCATACTTTCTGGAGAGAGATTCTACTTCTGCTCTACCACTATCATCATAATAGGAAAACCTTTCGCTACACTGGGGGCTCTTTCGCGGGATATTATTTTTTATCCTAAGCCACTATCTATGTATTCTTCTATCTTGAGCCACAAATAGTTTGTAAAAATAAATTTTTTTGAAAAAAATTCAAAAACTTAGAAATTTTTCGTAATAGTAGTACCATTGAGTACGAAGTAAATAGGAAACGCTCACAAGGTTTTAAGGATTTGTCTTGTTCAAAATAATTAATTGATTTTAATTAAGTTAGTTGGTTAGTGAAGATAAAATTATATACCCTCTGGTAAGTAAGCATCATGGCTGAATTGGTGAAGTTTAGAGCTGCGATTATGCAGGAAGGAAAAGACTTGGGTATGACAGGAGATGCTCTAATTAGACATATCACAACTGAAGTGGATAAATATTTAGATAGAGAGACTAAAAGACTGGAAGCTGAAGCTGAAAGAGAGACTAAAAGAATGGAAGCTGAATCAGAGAGAGAAGCCAAAAGAATGGAAGCAGAGAGAGAAGCCAAAAGAATGGAAGCAGAGGATAAGAAATTAGAGGCAGAGAGAGAAGTCAAAAGACTGGAAAGAGAAGAAAAGAGACAAATGTTGGAAGCTGAGGCTGAAGAAAGAAGGTTACAAAGAGCTCATGAGTTAAGTTTAAAGGAACTTGAACTCCAGGGAGCAGCTAGCAATCATGGTGCTAGCTCACTGATAAGGTTGGATAACGTTGGATTTTTATTCCCGTTAATGATATCCACCAAAAGATAGATATAAGTGGATGGAAGCAGACATCATCATCATCATCAGTTGATAAGATCTCTATGGTGTTGTTTGCTCCACTGTAGTGTATGGAATGTCAACTTGACCTACGCAGTGGTGTGTAGACATGGATTGAGTGTATAATGTGCGAATGATGATAAAGGTTCGTGGTGTTGACAAAAAATGTTCTTTTCTCACACTCATGTATGGCTGGAAGTCATCGACACCAACGACTGTGTACCTTTTCTAAAGTTTAATTGGACGTACACACTCGACAGCACAGATAGTGACAAATCACAGGTTGCCATAATACATCATAGTACAGTGGATAAATGGTCTTGCAATGTTACATGGGCACTCATGTAGAATAAGTGTATAATGGACTGTCAGTAGCCAAGCACTCAGTATCGCCCATACATATATATCATCTGACTTCACTGACTGAGCACGTCAGCTTATAAACAATATTTCAGATGGCTTCTAAACCTAATCTCGTCTAGCGACGATTCTTCAACATAATGTTCAGCACATATTTTTCCATATAATAATATTGAACCGCTAGCAATGGGTTCTCATGTGTAGCAGTGATCTCTGGACTGATCAAGCGATAATACGGGCATCCCTTTTCTCTTCTTGAAAGTCACTACATGTTTTGGTTCCAAGATGGCTTCACTCGTGAGCTGTCACTCACGTTTGGATACAGATAATGAATCTGTCCTAAAGTTAGTCATTCATAAAACATTTCATTGCTCTGTAGATTTGATCATGAACAATTGACTGCAATCTACAGGATATAGTGCTGCTAGGAATCGAAGTCGTTTTCATCGAGTCAAATATATTCTCTTAGACATTCAAATCGTAACTATCGAAAATGGTGGCTTCGATCGAGAGTTCATAAGAGTATCTTTGATTACCTTGGTATAGGAAATATGAAACTGCCATTCCTTGGCAATACGAATAAACACTGGGGTAAAGCATACACGATAGGTTTAGACGACTATCACCTTCCCCACAAATACTGAGATAACTTTTTCCCGGCGACAGGCCGACATGGAAAAACACAGTCCCTATCAGGACGAAGCCAAATCACACCACACTCTAGCGACAAATCCGCCGAATAGCCTTTGACCTCTCTAGAGACAACAGAACATATAGTTCGACTTAGATATGTAAAGATATACAGATATAAGACAGACTCGTCCTACTCAGACAAACAATACACATAAATTCAGGCCATAGATATTCTGAAGCAAGAACAATCTATTATTACCCAAACAACGAATAAATCGCAGTAAAATGGATTTATCCGCGGAGTTTGATCGAAAGAGCCGACACAACTTTCAAGGGAAGTAACTCAATAATGACTTTCCCTTAAGCACTATTTTGCTTTCAAAATATTTGCGAAGATAACAAGAATACCAATGTATAATATTGTAAGATATCAAAGACTGCACGTAACAGTCTTACCACACCTCCCGGGAAAAAAAAATGGAACATTTTTTTTTTTTTTGAAATACATCTAGGAGCAACGTACAATAGGCTCACAACGCATGAATAATGCGCAGATGAAAATATCAGGAATACCTATAACGCCTAATATGAGGCTAAGTCGACTTATGGAGCGACTGGTGAGAATGTGTCTCATAAACTGAGAGAAATTATTTCTCTACAAGTATATTTTTCCAGGAAGGTGTCATCAAAGTATAATACAATTCTGGCAATTACACAATGCCTAAAAAATTCATATCATCATTTCGTATTAGATATCTTAAATTTATGATTTATGAAGAAAAAATCATCAAAGCACAGCGGTGAATAAACATCAATGAACCGCTATGTAGTGATACAATCATTATATTATTAAATTACAAATGTGTATCTATCATGATATAGAAAAGGAACTACTATAGAACTAGACATATCAAGAAGTCTAAGCCCTAATAGTTATGTGGAATCATGTGGGCATCTTGACAGAATGTCTGCCATCACATTATCTGATCCACGAATAGCTCGCACAGAGAAATGAAAAGGTTGAAGAGCAATTGCATATCGAGTAGACCTCGAGCTCTTCAAATTCTTACTCTGTATAGCAGTAAGAGCTTTTTGGTCGGTTTCTACTATGAAATGTGCGCCTAGAAGGAATCTCTGTAGTTTGAGGATCGACCAAACCATAGCTAATAGCTCACGGTCTAAAACCGAATAATTCCTTTCTGCCGCATTAAGTTTTCTGGAAATATACATTACAGGATGCAGAGTTCCAGAGTACTCTTGCATTAGTGCCGCTCCAATCCCAGTGGATGAAGCGTCACTACGAAGAACGAATGTCTTATCTTTAGTGGGTAGCACTAAAATAGGTGGTGTTGAAAACAATGTTTTAATCTTATCCAGAGAGCATTGGCATTCCTGAGACCAGTGGACCACATTAGGCGAACCTTTCTTTAGAAGTGTTGAGAGAGGTGCCATGATAGAGGATAGATTCTGAATGAATCTGCCATAAAATTGAATAAGACCTAACAGACTTCTCACCTGTTTTTTAGTCTTAGGGATTGAGATGTTAAGTATCTTACTAGTATTATGGTCCTCTGTCTTTAGGAAACCATGACCAACTCGGTGGCCTAGGAAAGAAATTTCGCTAAAACCAATATAGGCTTTAGAGGGTTTCGCTGTCAGGTTGTGCTCACGCAAAGTAGACAGCAATTCATCTAACCCTGAATAGTGATCTTCCCAAGTATCGCTGAAAAGACAGATGTCGTCTAGATATGCAATGACATCTGACCGATAAGATAGGATTCGGCGCATCATGCGTACGAACGTAGCTGGTGCGTTCATAAGACCGAAAGGCATAAAATTCCATTGGAACAAACCTCTAGGTGTTGAAAAAGCCGTGAGAGGTTTGGCGCGTTCAGATAAAGGAACTTGCCAATATCCTTTAGACAAATCAAGTTTAGTGAAAAAATGAGATTTGGAGAGTCGAGTAAGTAGCTCTTCCAGTAAAGGCATAGGTTCGGCATCGAACTTCGTTACTTGATTCAATTTTCGATAGTCAACGCAAAGACGTATGTTATTGTCTTTTTTACGCACAATAACCATCGGCGAAGAATATGCAGAGGTGGATGGTTCGATTATTTTCAAATCTATCATCTCATCCAACTCTTTCTCGACCTGTGCTTGAAAATGTATAGGTATAGGATAAGGTCTAACCCTAATAGGAGTATGGTCAGTTAGAACAATGTCATGTTGAATGACATTCGTTTGTCCAGGGATGTCAGTGAGTACATCCTGAAATGTTTGCAACATAGTTGAAACTTGTCGCTGTTCTCCTAGAGACAAATCAGGAGAGACAGTAACGTTCTTCCATGATTCACTGGAATGAAGTGGGATCATTGGAAGAGGAAGATTTACATCTGAAAAACTTGTTTCCTCATCCTGTATCACGGACAGTGATGAGTAATGACCATGTTGTACTGGAGAATTGTCCGTTGCTTGGAAAATGGGTTGCAAATAATCCGGACGTTCATGGAATTCAGTAAGCATATTGATGTGGAAGGTTTTATGCTTCCCATCAATATCGACAATATAGTCGACATCGGAAATTTTCGATATTATATCGTACGGACCTTTCCAAGAAATAAGTAATCTGTTTTCCCTACAAGGTAGTAATACAAATGCTTTGTCACCAGGACAAAGTTGTCGTAAGCATCTCTTCTTATTGGCAAATTGCCTTGCCTTCTGTTTCGCAAATTCAGAAGAAGAAGTTGCTAATTTGCATGCTTCGATAATTTTTTGTCTCAACGCGATGACATATTCGTAGGATGACTTTGTGTCATCGTCAATATTGTCAGATGTTATGAGATCGTGAAGCAACGACATAGGGCCACGCGGACGCGCGCCAAAGACGAGTTCAAAGGGAGAAAATCCCGTATGTTCATTGGGTACCTCTCTGTAAGCGAAGAGGGCCGCAGGTAAAACTCTGTCCCAGTCTTGAGGATGATCCTCAGTTATCTTCCCCAGTAAGTTTTTAAGTGTTCTATTAAGGCGTTCGACCATACCATTAGACATTGGATGGTAGATACTACTTAAAGATCTATCTATCTGCAGAGTAGACATTACTTGAGACATGGTATCTGATATTAGTTGGGTGCCATGGTCTGACAATATCTCTCCGGGGAACCCCAGACGAGAAAATATAAGCCAAAGAGCATCTGCAATATCAGCAGTAGTAATGCTCTTCAGAGGAATAGCCTCTGGCCAACGTGTGCACATATCAACACACGTCAAGATAAACTGATGTCCTCTGGCAGACTTGATCTTAAATGGACCAATAATGTCTATGGCCATTTTTTGAAACGGCCGAATAGGAATGTCCGCCGCCTGAATGGGTGCAGCATGCCGTGGACCTTTGGATTTAACTTCCTGACATACTTTACAAGATCGACAATAAATCCGTATGTCCTTGTTTACCAATGGCCAAAAGAAAGCCGCAAGGACTCTTGACTTAGTACGGGAAAAACCCATGTGTCCAGCACACTGAGAGTCGTGAGCGTGCTGCAAAATTTTAACTCTCAAATTCTTGGGAACCAGGATTTGAGAATGACTTGACGTAATGGAGTCTTGAACCATACGTACAAGTACGCCATTCTTCTTTGTAATCCACGATTTACGACTTGTGTCTTTATTCGGATCACCTTTAGTTGCAAGAATGAAGAATTTCTTCAGAGTGGGATCATCTTCTTGCTGTTTTATAAACGAGTCACGAGAAATTACCAAGGGATTATCTTGGTTATGCACTTCATTATCTTCAGTAGATGAAGTTTGAGGCATATTAAGAGCCTGAGCTCTAGTGACTACAGCGTTAGCAATCTGCATGTTTTGCCTTTCCCACGTGGAAATTTGTTGCGGAGTGCATTCCTTGACTCCATGAATGCGACCGATGATGAGGTCAGCGATCGGATTCGGAAGAAGACATGCGTGTACATCTCCTGTAAAGAAAGGAGTAGCAATCCTAATGATAGCAGTAGAGTATTTCTCTAATGTGCCGCCAAATGTTACACATTTGACTACTTGTCCAGTGGCACGGGTAGGATCTACGAGTGACTGCCTAACACCAATTGTGGTGCATCCAGAATCAAATAGCACAGAGACTGGATTGTTATTCACTAAACCCTTATGTAAGACAAGAGAACCTCTTCCATCATGCGCGACTGATGCTGGAAGAGCAGGAAGAGGATGGCCACAGCTTAAAGTAGACACTGTGGTTGGCTCAAATAACGTTTTGCATTGGGGGCACTGAGATGCTCTCCCAAAATCAAAAGCGGCACATGCCATATTACTAGCATCATTATTATCTTTACTCTGTTTATAGGCTTCATGGGACTCTTGTTGTGCAGAGTTTGCCTGAAAATGTGGTTTATGTCTTTTGTTTTGAGATCTACCTCGGTTATTATCACCTCTGTAGTTATTGTTACCTCTATTGTAACCCCTATTTGGGTTTGAGTCATAGTTCCCTTGGTTACCATTATCATATTCATTATAATGAGTATCTCTGTAATTATGATCTTGTTGACTCCAAGACGGATAACCCTGATAGTTTCTATAATTACTTCCTCTACGGAAATTCCTATAATTATGACCACCCCTGTGTCGAGAGCTATCAGGTCGTCTCCAGTTCTTTGAAGAAGAACCCTGAAATGATTGGTTACCTTGGTTTTGATAACTATTATGGTTACCTTTTTTATCAAATCTGTTTTGAGGTCCCTGAAATCTGTGTGAATAATTGGGATTGTATGGTGTTGCTGAAGCAACTGGCATACTCTCCTTAATCTTAGTGTTGCCAAAAGTCACGTCGGGGTGTGCAGTGACATATTGGGAACAATATTCTTCCATTTCTTTTAGAGATTTGGGTTTACGCTCATGTATAAATTCAAGGAAAGGTTTGTTCACACATGACATAATCTTATCTCTGAGCAACAAATCCATAAGTCCTTCATACGTTTTTTCTGTTTTGGAAAGCTCAATCCAACGATCAACTGTGAGACGTGCCTTTGCAGTGAATTCTGAGAATTCTACACCCGTCTCAGGTACCATCGTTTTAAATAAAAGGCGATAGCCTTCCTCACTTAGCTGATATTTTTTTATCAAAGCCGCCCTAATGACATCATAATTATCCTTATCTGCTTCTCCTACAAGGCATAATCTAGTCAAAGATTCACCTTTCAAGTTTTCTGATAATTGATTAGCGTATTGTGATTTATCCACATTATGTGTACGACAAGAACGTTCAAATCTATCCAGCCAGAATGTAATATCGTCACTGGACTGATTGAACGGTGGAACCTTAACCTTGTAAGTAGAAGGTTTACCATTACCACTAGATGCCTGATTAACATTACTCATACTTGTCAATCTCAATTTCTCCAACTCAAATTCATGTTCTCTTATTGCTTTTTTTTCTTCAGCCTCTCTGTCTAATCTTTTTTGTTCAGCTTCCCTGTCTAATCTTTTTTGTTCAGCTTCCCTGTCTAATCTTTTTTGTTCAGCTTCACTGTCTAATCTTTTTTGTTCAGCCGCAGCTTCTCTTTCAATTTTTTTTGTTCAGCTTCACTGTCTAATCTTTTTTGTTCAGCCGCAGCTTCTCTTTCCAATTTTTTTTGTTCAGCTTCAAATCTCCTTTCCTCTACCTGCATCTGCAATTTCTTTTGTTCAGCAGCAGCCTCAGCTTCTCTTTCTAATCTTTTCTCTTCCGCCATAGCTTTTCTTTCTTCTGCAGCTAATCTTTTCTCTTCTGCCATAGCTCTTCTCTCTTCTGCAGCTAATGCTTTGTCATATTGAGCAACTGCCCATTGTTCTAATTGTTGACCAGTCTTATCAAGGGCTTTCCCTTGTGTAATGAAGTATTCTAATGTAGACATGATGTCTAACAATAATACTAATCACCTGAATCAATAATAATACCACAAGTTCTCAATGACTTGATTAATCAGTATACTATCCCAATATCTGTGGGTCACAAGCCTTTAATAAGGTCTTGTATAATAGTAATAATAATCAGGTACTGGTTTATACCATAATCCAAGTGCAGTGCACAGGCAATTGTGTCTTATGAAATATACCTATATAAAACATATGTCAACCAACAGAATACATAAAGTACAAATAGGACTGACAATACAAGAACGTTTGCAGAAATCAAAATAAATCAAATAGGGAAATCAATGAAAATAATCACTGAATCTGCAAAGAATAACAACACAAATGACGTCACAATATATGAATATAAATTGTGAATAGAACTGAAAGATAGAAAAGGTTAGACCAACAAATTACAAACAAATCAAAACAAAACTAAAGAACAAAGAAATATTACAAAAATAACAATAATTACAGACTTCACAGCTAACACAAAAGCAACAGTTGTCGCAGCAAATTTTCAATCAAGAAAATTGCACCTATAGAAAACGCCCACAACGGACCCTCTATGACGTGGGATATTCTGTTGTGAGGACGCCGCCCAACCTTAAACACAACCCGCTGACATAGAAACTAACATACTATACAAACAAATAACATGTAAACATAAATATATATAAATTATGTGTATGATAGTATGTGTTGCAAAATAGGCTCAGTTTTACAGTAATGGCAAAGTTATTTTTATGAAAACAAACAAACTGCCACTTTATTCAATTAAACATTCTGGCCTTAAATATTAAAGTTCATATATGGAAAACAAGAAGATCCATCGATGAAAATAGGACTTCTTAGTTCACAAATACTGTCTTCCTGTTAACATTGACAAGAATTGATCCAACTGTTCTGTGAAACTCTATAATGTCTAATGTAAAAAATGTCAACAACGCTGACCTACATACTGCATTCACTTGACAGGTCACGTGACGAAGTGTTGACAAAGAGCAAACCAATACTGCAAGTGTGTCGTATCAGCCACAGGAAACGGTCTGGTATCGGTAATCTGTTGACTTCTGAACTTCTGCGAGGTCAAACCCAGAAAGCTGGTCCACCAGTTGATAAGGTTGATAACGTTGGATTTTTATTCCCGTTAATGATATCCACCAAAAGATAGATATAAGTGGATGGAAGCAGACATCATCATCATCATCAGTTGATAAGATCTCTATGGTGTTGTTTGCTCCACTGTAGTGTATGGAATGTCAACTTGACCTACGCAGTGGTGTGTAGACATGGATTGAGTGTATAATGTGCGAATGATGATAAAGGTTCGTGGTGTTGACAAATGTTCTTTTCTCACACTCATGTATGGCTGGAAGTCATCGACACCAACGACTGTGTACCTTTTCTAAAGTTTAATTGGACGTACACACTCGACAGCACAGATAGTGACAAATCACAGGTTGCCATAATACATCATAGTACAGTGGATAAATGGTCTTGCAATGTTACATGGGCACTCATGTAGAATAATGTATAATGGACTGTCAGTAGCCAAGCACTCAGTATCGCCCATACATATATATCATCTGACTTCACTGACTGAGCACGTCAGCTTATAAACAATATTTCAGATGGCTTCTAAACCTAATCTCGTCTAGCGACGATTCTTCAACATAATGTTCAGCACATATTTTTCCATATAATAATATTGAACCGCTAGCAATGGG
The DNA here is from genome assembly GCA_024509875.1 of Oreohelix idahoensis. NCBI lineage: Eukaryota > Metazoa > Mollusca > Gastropoda > Stylommatophora > Oreohelicidae > Oreohelix > Oreohelix idahoensis. The sequence continues at coordinate 55,158 of JAMPIV010012827.1, read as the reverse complement.
TTCTCATGTGTAGCAGTGATCTCTGGACTGATCAAGCGATAATACGGGCATCCCTTTTCTCTTCTTGAAAGTCACTACATGTTTTGGTTCCAAGATGGCTTCACTCGTGAGCTGTCACTCACGTTTGGATACAGATAATGAATCTGTCCTAAAGTTAGTCATTCATAAAACATTTCATTGCTCTGTAGATTTGATCATGAACAATTGACTGCAATCTACAGGATATAGTGCTGCTAGGAATCGAAGTCGTTTTCATCGAGTCAAATATATTCTCTTAGACATTCAAATCGTAACTATCGAAAATGGTGGCTTCGATCGAGAGTTCATAAGAGTATCTTTGATTACCTTGGTATAGGAAATATGAAACTGCCATTCCTTGGCAATACGACTAAACACTGGGGTAAAGCATACACGATAGGTTTAGACGACTATCACCTTCCCCACAAATACTGAGATCACTTTTTCCCCGGCGACAGGCCGACATGGAAAAACACACAGTCCCTATCAGGACGAAGCCAAATCACACCACACTCTAGCGACACATCCGCCGAATAGCCTTCGACCTCTCTAGAGACAACAGAACATATAGTTCGACTTAGATATGTAAAGATATACAGATATAAGACAGACTCGTCCTACTCAGACAAACAATACACATAAATTCAGGCCATAGATATTCTGAAGCAAGAACAATCTATTATTACCCAAACAACGAATAAATCGCAGTAAAATGGATTTATCCGCGGAGTTTGATCGAAAGAGCCGACACAACTTTCAAGGGAAGTAACACAATAATGACTTTCCCTTAAGCACTATTTTGCTTTCAAAATATTTGCGAAGATAACAAGAATACCAATGTATAATATTGTAAGATATCAAAGACTGCACGTAACACTCACCTCACTCTGAGAGTAGCTCCAACCATAGCACGGCAAATGGAGCCATGAGTTTCCACCTGGATCCATTTATTGAAAAAGAGGACGCCATTGAGTCATACCTGGATAGATATGAGAGACTGGCCACTACCTATGGATTGGAAAAGGAAAAAATGGAGCCTTAAGCTATCTCAGGGGTTGAGGGGAGTTTCATACGATGTTTATTTAAAACTCTCAAAAGAAGACCAGGAAGATTATGAAATCTTAAAACAAGCTTTATTGGTCAGGTACAAAAAGAATTCTGAATCTTATAGAAAGAGATTCCGAACTGCTAAGCTACTTCCAGGAGAAAACTATCACCAGTTTTCTGCCAGATTGGAAACTTATCTGACAAAATGGATTAGCTTAGGAAAATGTCAAGATATAAAAGAAATGGTCATGATGGAACAACTGAGAGAATCCATGCCTCAAGAAATGAGAAAATTTCTTATGGAGCAAGGAGCTGAGAGATTGGAAGATATTTTAACCATGGCTGAAAGATATCAAGCAGCTCAGTCAGAAGTATCAGGAAATAAGAAGAAGCAGGGTGAGAACTTCAAACCTTCACAAAACTTTACCAACTATGAACACAGGGACAATTCCAACAAGAACAAACACAGAACTGATTATAAAGACAAAAACCCTCTAGGATCAGAAAAGAAACCTCCAAGAAAGGAAGGAAAGTGGTGTAAATCTTGCCAAATGAGTAACCACAATACTGCGGAATGCAGACGGAAAAACCCTCCTCATCACGCTGCATGCCTTACAACAGAGAACAAGGGAAGGAAGGACCTGGCAGATAGTCAGAAGGACCTCCATCATCCCCCTGTCTGTGAGGAAGTGACTTTGAATGGCACCCAAGTACTGTGCTTATATGATACAGGCTTGGACTTTGACTCAGTAGTGTGCTCTTCTCTGGTGAGTCCGGAACAGATAACCACAGAAACAGTGGAAATCAGAGGACCAGTCAAGGGAGCAGGAACCATGACACTGCCCATAGCCCGAATCAACATAAGATCTCGCTATGTGGAAGGAGCCCAATGGGCTGATCACCCGTTGGCTTGTCACACCGATTACGGAAACAACGGCAGATGGATCTATTTGTTGTTGCCCTAAAGACGCCGTTAGGCGTGATGGGAAACTACAACAGAGAAAATCAATCTGCTGTTGCCCTTAAGACGCCACAAGGCGTGATGGCCTCTGACTGCTTGGTCGGTCTTTGGCTAAGGACGGAAGAAGAAGAAAGAAGATGTGGAAGGAGAGATCAAAGCAGCAGTGATGGACAACCCTATCTACCCATTAATACTGGGATGTAGATATGTCTTTCTAGGAGAACCTATAAGACCCATAGTGATGGCAACAGTCCAGACCAGGGCAAGCTCTAAGAAAGAGGAGGACACTATCATCAATACTCATCCAGAAGAGATGAGAAAGGCTCAAACTGCTGACAGTACATTGAAGCCTTGCTTTGGCAAATTACCTAAAAGCCATAACCCTCCAGAGAAAGGAGACTTATATATGAAAAATGGCCTATTATATAGAAAAGCTGGAACAGGACCTAAAGGACATGGACAGCTTGTAGTGCCAAAATCATACAGGGAGCAGGTTATGAAGCTAGGACATGCTATACCCTTCAGTGGACATATGGGAATAGGGGCCACTGGACAACGGATAGCCTGTCACTACTTTTGGCCAGGGATCACAGAGGACATAAAGAGGTATGTGAGATCCTGTCCAGAATGCCAAAGAGTAGCTCCTAAACATAGGACTGCACCAGCAACACTGGGAGAAATGCCCATCATGGGAACGCCCTTCGAACGTGTTGCCGTGGATATTGTTGGACCCCTCAGTAGGACCAAGAAGAGAAATGCATATATCTTAACCTTGGTCGATACTTGCTCTATGTGGGGAGAGGCAGTAGCAATGTCATCGATAGATTCGAAACATGTGGCAGAGGCACTGTTAACAATATTCACCCGATTAGGTTTCCCACATCAAATATTGACTGACAATGGTTCTCAGTTTAGGGGAAAGCTAACACAAGAAGTATTCAGGTTATTTCAAGCTAGACATTATCACTGTAGCCCGTACCACGCCCAAGGGAATGGTCAAGTAGAGCGGTTCAATGGCACGCTCATTTCAATCCTTAGAAAGTTGGCTAGTGAGAAACCTGAAACTTGGGACACATACTTACCCTCAGCACTATTTGCCTATAGGGAAGTCCCACATAACTCCACAGGATTGGCTCCAGCTACATTGTTGTTTGGACGACCAATCAAAGGTCCACTGGAAGCATTGTTGCGGACATGGACTGATGAAAAAGCAGAAGAAACCGTGACTTCTTCATACCAATACGTCAACGAGTTGACATCTCGATTGAAAACAAGTTGGAAACTGGCAAATGATAACTTGAGACAGGCCAGGAGGAAGCAGGCTGCTTACTACAATAAAACAGCAAAAGATAGGGAACTTGAGGTGGGAGAAAAGGTTCTGTTACTGTTGCCCAGCAGCAATAATAAATTGCAAATTGGATGGCAGGGACCCTACGTCATATTGGAAAAACTTTCCCGGACCAACTATAAGATTGACAAGAAAGGAAAGGAGAAGGTGTATCATGTCAACCTTCTTAAAAAGTATTATGACAGGGAAGCATCAGAAGTTGCCCATATCATGACCCTGGCCATTGCAACAGAAATGCAGGATGAACCAATTTCCTCCATGGAATACCCCCTAACAACTACGGAAAGCTATGCTCAGGTTAATGTGAGTGAACATTTAACTCTTGAGCAGAGGAAAAAGGTTCAGGAGGTGTTAGAAATCCATGCTGATGTACTCACAGATAAGCCGGGGTGTACTAATCTGTTAGAGTATGACATGACGATTACTGACCCTACACCAGTTTGTATGCGGACATACCCTATACCTTATGCTAAAGGACAGGCACTCAAGGATGAGATTGACTATCTCTTAAGAGAGAAAATTATTTCAAAGTCTGAATCTCCCTACAGCTCAAGTGTGGTGCTATTAAGGAAACCTAGTGGTGAACACAGGTTATGCATTGATTATAGGAAACTAAATGCTATCACTGAATCTCAGGTAGACCCATTACCTGACACCAATCAGTTGTTTGCTACATTGAGTAAGGCTCGGTATTTTTCAAAGGTGGATCTAAGCAAGGGATACTACCAAATACCAGTGAAACCAGAAGTGAGGAAACTGTTAGCCTTTAGTACACCGGATGGACATTACGAGTTCAATGTACTCCCATTTGGTTTAAAGAATGCTCCAAGTATCTTCACCAGAATGATGAGGAAATTGTTGGAACCATTACAAAATCCTCATATCACTAACTTCATGGATGATATTCTGATTGCTACCACTACGTTCGAGGAACACATAGTAGCACTCTCCATGTTGTTAGGTAGATTGAGAGAAACGGGATTGACAGCACGTCCAACTAAGTGTCATATTGGATGTGAGACATTGGAATTTTTAGGTCACACTATCTCTACAGGGCAAATGTCTCCGGACCCAAAGAATGTAGAGAAAATGAGAAAAGCACCAAGACCACAAACTAAGAAGGATGTAAGATCCTTTGTGTCACTGTGCGGGTTTTATCAGAAATATATACCCCATTTTAACTCATTATGCGCGCCATTAACCGACTTAACCAAAAAAGGTCAGCCGGATAAAATACAATGGACTGCGGAGTGTGAACAGGCTTATACAGAGTTGAAAAATAAGCTGACAAATAAACCTATCCTTGCCCTTCCCGATCTCACACAAGAATTCGTACTAAGAACGGATGCTAGCAATGTAGGCATCGGAGCAACATTACTACAGCGGGCAGACACACCGCCACATATGCTATTACCAGTAGATTTTGCCAGTAGAAAGTTAAATACAGCTGAGAGAAATTATTCTACCGTTGAACGTGAATGCCTCGCTTTGGTCTGGTCGATCAACAAATTCGCCCCTTTTCTTTACGGGAAACACTTCATTGTGGAAAGTGATCACCAGCCTTTGATGTTTTTAGCAGTGTCTAAAAAATTAAATTCACGACTTTTAAGGTGGAGTTTACTGTTATCTCCATATTCGTTCAATGTGAGATACATTCCAGGACGGGACAATCTTGGACCCCATTTTTTAAGTAGGCATCCTATCAAAGGAGATATAGAGAAACAGAAAATTAAGGAAGAACTGCAGCATGTGTTACCAAAAAGTTAACCGTGCAGGCACTGTTTTAAAGAAGAGGGCTCTGTAGCGAGATTTGGTAAACACTTGCTTGGTTGTAGCGCGACACGCCCACGCGACACCCACACACACAGTGCAAGGTCAGCGCGGCGGTCTTTCCTTGAAGTTTGTAGACAGCGGGAAATGTGACTTACGTTTAGCTGGAACGGTATTTAAAGAATGAGGAAATAAGCTATATAGGAATGAATGGCGGACTTTCAAAGTATGCATTTACTGAAAATTAAATTATTCACTACAGGAGAACGCCTGGTTGGAATAATATTAAATAAATGTAACTCAACAAAGGAGATAGACTAGGAATTATATCCAAAAGGATATTATTCAAATATAAATAGTTTTACAGATAATTAATATTTTTCACCTTCATCACATCGGCTAAAAGTTAGCTAATAATCTTTAAAAATTTATTACACTAACAAGCCTCAACGGATTTGTATAAAACTTATATGTAATGAAAGCCTCATATGGGGAAAAGGGAATGATACATAGGAAGGACGGAAGAATATAAGTGTGTAGTGAACAGAAGAGAAAAACGAGTACAGGAAAAGCACAGATTGTTTCAAATAGCTTCAAATCAGGAGATGAAACTAAAATCTTTTGGGGAATTTGGTAGCTGCTTTCTCGTACGCGCGAGAGACTGAAATATAAGGACAGAGCGGCGCATTGGAAATCACACACTAAATCTAGAAGCCAGAGTGAGAAACTGGAAGACAGCATCTGCTAGAAAAGTTCTATTTTCACGCTGCATGCAGGGCAGATTAAATTAAGCCAATACAGTCTCACCGTGAGTGATACACCCCCCTTTACTCTGATGGTTTCCAATAAATGTAATTAAACGTTAATGTTATTATGTCTTTGAAACCACCGCTGATAACGGCGCTAAGTCTAAATGTTATATAGTCTGTTTGCACCCACTGTTGCGAGTGTAGTGATTTGGTCTATATCATCGCCACACATGCTAATTCAATATATGTGTGCTGCTGTCCTGTCACTGTGTCTGGAATGTTGACCTGGGTGTGTGTTGATATGTTCGCACACCACGGTACGTACATAAGAGTACATGCAGGAGTCAAAAAGGGTTGCAAACGTCTAGAACAGTTCGATACTGTTTATTCCGTACAACACAGACACGATGACATAAATGACACACATTCGACAGCAAAACACGAATCATATAATTTCCACATTGCATTAAATATATATAATACGGCCTGTCCACATCCTGGCCTAAACAGTACTTCAACACGCACTAAAGCCTGCATCATCCGGCAGCTTCATTAATCTTCACAATATGGCCTACAAAAGTACTTCAATACATAGCGAAGCCTGCATCACCCGGCAGCTTCATTAATCTTCACAATATGGCCTACAAAAGTACTTCAATACATAGCAAAGCCTGCATCACACGGCAGCTTCAATAATCTTCAAAATATGGCCTACAAAAGTACTTTAATACACAGCGAAGCCTGCATCACCCGGCAGCTTCATTAATCTTCACAATATGGCCTACAAAAGTACTTCAATACATAGCAAAGCCTGCATCACACGGCAGCTTCAATAATCTTCAAAATATGGCCTACAAAAGTACCTTAATACACAGCGAAGCCTGCATCACCCGGCAGCTTCATTAATCTTCAAAATATGGCCTACAAAAGTACTTCAATACATAGCAAAGCCTGCATCACACGGCAGCTATAATAAGGTTCATATGGCCTAAACAAATCTTCACTGCAGTGTATCACATAGGCTGTACACACAGCGAAATATATAAGTCGACATTTTCTCAAATCCTACGTAGGCATACATTATCCAAAAACACTGGGACTCGACCTACACGGTCCACGCCCAAAACACAACTCCCTCAATCACACACTAGTCCCGCCAAAAAACCCGTCACGAGATTCAGTTGTCTTGAACACCGTTCTCGATAACACATGCAGACTAGCGAGCTATTCACATGACTCAAAACAGTACAGAATAAATACATTAAACAGCGTTCACACGCTTATCTGTACTCTGTCACCCGAAAATAGGAAAAGATAATTCTATCCTAAAGTCAAACAAGTATCCGCTTAATCAAGCGTTGCAACTCGAAATTTAATTTGTTCAAAACATTCTAAAGATTACTTCCCCTTCCATAAGTTCCACTTGCAACAGTTACCACCCGCTCCGGGAAAAAAAATGATTCTATCATTTTTTTTTGAAAAAATTAACTCCCAAAAACGAAAAATTTAGAAGACAATTAAGCTCTAACGTATGCCTACAAAAATATCTTATTTTAAATCAAATTATATCTACAACAAATATCAGCATTAAAGTGTAAAGTAGCAATTAAAGCATACAGCATAACCAGCTAAGTATAAAAAGTAATTAGCTAAATATACAAATATGATCAGTTCCAAAATTAAGTTACGTATATTTAGTAGAAACCAAACCGAAAACAACCAATCGAAAGAGAAAACACAAGATCAATCAACAGAAGAATGATCTGTAAAAAAGGAAAGTAAGAACTCAACAATACCATATACTCATAATTAAGTTGGACAATTACATGTAAAATAAATACAACTATCATAAGTAGATATGTTATATCAAGTCATATAACCACTCCAACAATACAAAGAATAGAAGTATAAGTGTTGAAAGAAGACAAAGTATACACATAGAATCAAGTAAAACGAAGATGAGGTACGAAAGTATAAACAAGATATGAAATCCATACCGAAAAGACAACAGAAAAGAAGGAATGAAATGAAGAATAGTTACCAAAGACAGATAGAAAGCAAAGGCACGAACGCAAAGAAAGTCAATAACAGTATATACTAATAACTGTTTTGATCAGATAACCTATTCAAAAATAAATATATAAACATGATCGAAAGGCACAACACAAAATATCAAAGTATATCTATACTAACACCATCAAAAAATAATTTATAACTAAACAAAAGCTAATAAGTAATTTACCCAAGTTACAAGAGTTATACAAAACTAAAATAAATAAATTATAGGCATGGAACCAATAAGTAATAGCATTGCTATAACTAATACGACCAACGCACAATCAAGCGCTAAAATAAAAAATACATCATCATAAAAAACAACTTTTTACAAGAACTAATCAAACTACATATCAATGATATCACGAAGTCAAATGCTGGGCACACCCAACAAAAAATTACAATGCCAAAAAAAAAAAAAATCATTTTTTTCAACAGTACCGTACAACCATATTTTTTTACGATAAATTACATAAAAACAGTATTTAATTTTTAAGTAATTCAAGACCACTAAAACCTAATAATGAAATCAATATTTTAACAAAATGAGTGAAATATAAAACAAAAATCCTATCTCGAAGAAACCTTTAAATCAACACATGTAAATTTAATTTATTCTTTAAGTTCTTTCTGCTGACAATTACGTTCAGCTCAGTAAAATGCTATTTAGCTATAACTCTATCTCTTACTCAAATCGATAAGATATACATTATAAATAAATCTACCCTTTGATGCTAATATGAAATATAAAAAAAGGTTCTATAAAAATATCTACAAAAAATAAGTTTTTTTAAAAAATAATCTGCTAGGAAAATAATCTGCATACCTGACTGGCAAGAAATCAAGTTTTGGAAAAATCGAAGTTTCACAAAAAGTTAACAAATCCAAATACAAGATCATGTATGATACATGCAAGCTATTTTCAAAATTACATTTCACAACATACCAGATAATACACATCTTCTCTGTATGTTCTATATATTAATTAACCATGACATCAAACTACCGACATAAAAATAACAACAATTAAAAAAAATTATGGCAAACAAATGATGCATAGAAATAATCATTACAACAAAATTATATGTTATTTCAAAACAACAACATGTCATGTACTAATATAGAATACAAAAATATTTACTATCTTCACATAAAAAAAAATAAATCAGACGCGAAGTCTCCCACTCTCTTGTAAACATGCTTGACCTTCAGAAAGCAACACCTCAGATTTTAGTTTGACGCTGACAGGTTTCGGTTGACTACTCGAGCGGAAAGTTGACTCACATTTCTGACCGTCAATATGTCGCAGAAGCCTTGACTCTTATCGCAACGTAGCTTCTGTCAACAAATACAAATAAAATTTCCATTTTACTCAATAGTGAAATTTAATGAGAAAAACAATAGAAATCACGTTTACAATTACCCAACACCGGCTTGTGTAAAAACCCGGTCTCTTCACGATGTCACTAGCTCTCTCTATCACATGTAGATATCATAGAATTCTTGGGGACAACATGACCGACCTTGAATGTCGCCGCTGCCTTACGCTCAAACAAAGTGTTATATTCACAACAACAACCAGAGCAGGCAATAGTATTCAAGCATCCACTGTTATTTTTACTCTGTTTACTTTGATTATAAATGACTCTGGGCTCATGTTGAACAAAATTAGCACAATTGCGCTTATTATTTGTTCTATGATCACAATACTTATTATTACCGTTGCCTTGTTTACAAATAATCACTTTAGTCTTTTGTTGAGGAACATTATTCTGGTGATGTAAGGCAACATTTGAAAAGCTATAATCTTTATCATACTTTCCAACATTCTTACTATCAAAACTTTGAGATTTGTTAAATTGTCTACAGTATCTACGAGAGGGAAAATTATTATTTTCTGATCTCCCTTGGTACTGTTTAATCTTGGGGTTATCTCTCTTACTAGAACTGTTTTTCTTTTCCCCTATGGGAATATATTTACCAATTGTTTCAAACTGACTGTGCGGAGTTTGATAACTGCCAGAAACAATAGTATCTCTATTGTTCCGCATATGGGTTTCATCTTTTTAACAAGTAGTAATAGTCTCAACACCCGCTATTAATTTCTGAGTATTTCCAGTAGTAGACAAATATTTGCTCTTATGAGTCTTGACCTGAAATATATCACCCTTCTTTTCCTGATCAACAGAACTGGTTGTTACACAAGAATCTTTGTTGTTCTGACGCCAAGAATTATTACTGGAACTATCAGTAATATTAGAACTAGGAAAGTTGTATTTCCCACGATAAGATCTGTCTTTACCATGAATGACATCTCTCTGAGCAAAAAGTATATGGTGCTGACTTTTCGCAACTTTCTGTCTATCATTGTCAACATTGACAGAAGACTTCGTATTGTTTTTCAAAACCATATCTAGTAAGCCAAATATTCTTTCCCTTGCTTCCGCAATTTCATTATCTTTAAGTGAAATCGTTTCACTTAACCTTTTATTTAACTCCTTAACAGCCAAAACTTTGTCGCTTTCTTCTGCTAGCAAATTTTCTATTTTAGCGACCTTCTCTTTCTCAGCCGTCAACTCCACTAAAGTCTCTTTCTCGTACTGTTCTTTATTTGCCCTCAACTGAGTCAACTCTATCTGAAGTGTTTCAGTCTGGACATCATCATTGTTTTCCATAATCTCATTACTCTTCTTGGGGGGTACAATATTCATCTCCCCAATTTGATCACTGAGCATCGCATTATCATTCATCACCTCATGAAGCATTTCTATGTAAGTCTTCTCACAGACATTTCTCTCAACCTTCAATTTCTCATACATCTCTTTCTGTTCTTGAAGTTCCCGCGTGAGATTACCTATCTGAGTTTCCAAGTCTTGGACTTTGCTTAAAGCTGAATTTAATGTAGCTTGTGCACTAGAAAGTTCTGAGTTTGATTCAAGTATCTCACTTTTAAGCCTATACACAGTTGCCTGTAGTTCGCTCTCTTTAGCAACACCTTCTAGGAAATTCTCCCTTTGCTGTAGAGCACTTTGTTTGTTTACTTTTGCTTGTTTCTCAATTCTCAATTCCCTTTCCTGCTCATCAGATGTATGGTTGTGGATTATTTTGAACATGCTTTGCATTATATGTCCGTGTTCAAGTTCAATATACTGTTGCACAAACACACGAAGGTGCCGTAGCAAATTCACCAAATCCTTAGCCATTATTGAATTACACAGAAGCTTAAAGTTATGTTCAGCAAATAACTCTAGAGATGCCGATACATTAACCAAAAAATCGTCCATGATCCATACTCCAAGTCGTGCACCTCTCAATCCCTTACCATCTCTACCTACCACCAATGCAGACTCCAACATAGGCCTTATATCTGTAGGGCACATGGTGATTCACTTACTTAATCAACTATATATAGTAATAACTTATAGTTATGACAAATTACTGTCGCAAAAGGTTTGACAATTACCCTTCCAGCTCACAAAGTTAACTATTTGTCAAGAAATGAGCTTATTCCTCAATTCTGTATCACCAATCCTTTTTATAGCACCTTTATCAAGTCACATCATTATCAGGAAAATCGACATATGTCAACAGCCATTAACACCTATGCATCAAATCTTAATCATATGTCAAATTAGACATAAACAACAATAATAACAAAATGAGCAATTAGGGAGGCCTAGCGACATATATGAAGTGACACAATTTACACAAGACACAATCACTTATCTGTCAATGATCCCGCTTCTTTTCCGCCACGACACTGGATATCACATAGACTGCTAAAACCTCCACTGCGGGAAAGCACTGCAACTTGATTCGTTTCTCTTCGGGTAATTTCGTCAATATGATATGTGCTTAACAATGCACAAGTTGACAGGAACCATAATACAGCACACACTGCAACTCTTGACTCTTCTGTAGTCTGAAATGTACACGGCAACTCCGTGTATCATAACGTCTTGAACTTGTGATGGTGACCACTGGCACAGGTAACCCGAATATTGCAGAAATCTGTCACAACCCGTACAAATGCTGGTACAAATACTGTCCAAGTCTAATTGAACTTCCTTGACCACTGCAGACGTTGTTGTCGTCTATAGGCATGAAATAGGACGTCAATTGCTACTGTTGTAAAAGTTGCCTTCTACCACAAATAAAGCGTGCGTTGTTTCTCAAATGCGCCACCCAGGCAGATAATAACTAGGTCACAGTTCTGAAGTACAGGAGATTCAAGCCACGCCTACATAAGGTCAATTATAACAAAGTCAAGTGTTCTACACTCTTGTCACGTGCAAGTCATATGTATTATTTTCAACTTGTAGTGACTGATCCTCTAGATATGTTATGATCTGGTGGACAAAATTTGATTCACATTATCCTCTTGCTTCAAGTACATATCACTGTAGAGGTAACAATTTCTTAATTGTATACGCCACTCAGGCACATCTTAAATCATATCCAATGATACGAAAACTACGCCACTTAGGCTATCGACGCGAATAGTCGTAGATGTCAGATCCTGTTGACTGTAAACCACCAACTGATACTAGGTGGTTTCAGTCTGAAATGTTATTACTGGCCATATATGTACTCGCATTCGCTAGCAATACACGAGTCAATATAATATAATACTGCATTGAATATATATAATACGGCCTGTCCACATCCTGGCCTAAACAGTACTTCAACACGCACTAAAGCCTGCATCATCCGGCAGCTTCATTAATCTTCACAATATGGCCTACAAAAGTACTTCAATACATAGCGAAGCCTGCATCACCCGGCAGCTTCATTAATCTTCACAATATGGCCTACAAAAGTACTTCAATACATAGCAAAGCCTGCATCACACGGCAGCTTCAATAATCTTCAAAATATGGCCTACAAAAGTACTTTAATACACAGCGAAGCCTGCATCACCCGGCAGCTTCATTAATCTTCACAATATGGCCTACAAAAGTACTTCAATACATAGCAAAGCCTGCATCACACGGCAGCTTCAATAATCTTCAAAATATGGCCTACAAAAGTACCTTAATACACAGCGAAGCCTGCATCACCCGGCAGCTTCATTAATCTTCAAAATATGGCCTACAAAAGTACTTCAATACATAGCAAAGCCTGCATCACACGGCAGCTATAATAAGGTTCATATGGCCTAAACAAATCTTCACTGCAGTGTATCACATAGGCTGTACACACAGCGAAATATATAAGTCGACATTTTCTCAAATCCTACGTAGGCATACATTATCCAAAAACACTGGGACTCGACCTACACGGTCCACGCCCAAAACACAACTCCCTCAATCACACACTAGTCCCGCCAAAAAAACCCGTCACGAGATTCGGTTGTCTTGAACACCGTTCTCGATAACACATGCAGACTAGCGAGCTATTCACATGACTCAAAACAGTACAGAATAAATACATTAAACAGCGTTCACACGCTTATCTGTACTCTGTCACCCGAAAATAGGAAAAGATAATTCTATCCTAAAGTCAAACAAGTATCCGCTTAATCAAGCGTTGCAACTCGAAATTTAATATGTTCAAAACATTCTAAAGATTACTTCCCCTTCCATAAGTTCCACTTGCAACAGTGAGCTTATTAATCCTAAGAGGGTACGTAAGTTTATTCAAGATATATGTATGAATAATATCATTTTATTTCAGATTTTATTTCTGATTGATTGTAGCAGATATAAAAAAAAAGGGAATGACGCTAACCAGAGATAACCTTCACCGGCATTGTCAGGAAGCATAACCATTAATGGGTTAGCCAAATATATCATGGCTAGTTCTTGCCTGGAAGCTTACGACATACCAGCAAGTACATAAGTGACTTGACATCCATAAGTGGAAGGCAAAGGTTATATCGTACCCATGTATCATAACATATGATTTATTCATGTATTTTGTTAATTCTGCACAGTATACATTATCTTATCATGCTATCTCTGTAACATACTACCATGATTCATTCATTTATATACAAACACTGAAGACATGGTCGCATCATGAACAGCAGTGGGTGGTGAGATTGTTGGAACAATGGCCACCTATTACCTCTTGTTCCAGGTTTTTATGATCAATGATTATGATCATTCCTGATCGAGAAACTAAAGACTTGAAGAAGTTGATCCAGCTCACTGAAGCCTAGAGGTCAACCAAACTTCAACACCTTAGTCCCCCGTAGTTATAGGGCGGGCTGAAGGAAAGTCTTCCGTACTCCAGTGTGTCGGAGGAACCTCGAGCGGACGTGGCTAATAACACAAGATGAGTGTATATGTATCCATCCAACAAATCCTGTGAGCAGTTTCTAAAACGACGGTCTAATGATGACACTAGATGGCAAGAGATAATGTGACAATCCTTTTGTTGTAAATTCAGTGGAAGATAAATCCAAGACTTTTTCTATTAGTTATTTTAATTTGTAACTGTAAATAATCATACATTTACCATCTTACAACAACCATTTCTCATTACAAGAATATATAGATGTACATAATAAATTGGATAATTGTACTCATTTGACTTGTTAAATTTTTAACTGTTAAAATTTTGAGTTACCTTTTCAAATTTAATTATATTATCACATAGGGTTACAATAGCGAAAGTAGCATCTTATACTTCTGAAGCCTAAATCTATTGTCCAGCTCAGAGTATTCACAGCTGTAACTCACTTGTGATACCAGTGTACTTCTCGGGCACTGGAACTTCATACTTTCTGGAGAGAGATTCTACTTCTGCTCTACCACTATCATCATAATAGGAAAACCTTTCGCTACAGAAGCACGATAGAAATCTGTGTCAGTTTTGGTAATAAGCTTTGTTCATCGGCTGGGAAATCCGACGTAACAATACACACAGACGAACACGCATCACAGATCACAACCCAGTTAGGATTAAGGCATTCTTGTTTTAGCTTAGCCATTCACAAACATCGGACAGGTGGGAAATACTTAGGAAAAACAGGGATACCGAGGGTAAAATAGCCATAGTTCACGTAGGAAACAAGAAACACACATACACGATAGTTAACATACACGCCCCAGCAAACTACAGTCACCAGCCGCAATTTTATGATAGCGTAGATAACTTACTCACACACTTATACAGGGGACACAACATTATATTAGGCGGTGATTTTAACTGTGTTTTAACAGATATGAATCTGGTAGGTGGTGAGGTTAGAGCACAGATAAGGAGAACCAATAGAGAAGACACGCACCAACTAGACATATTACAGACCATAATAGACACCCACAGCCTAACAGACGCATACAGACACGCACATCCCCAAAGCACGGACACCACACACACAAACGCAAACAAAACACTCAACAGAGCCTCAAGATTAGACAGAATCTATATACCATCAACACACCACATAATTCAGGCCAGACACTTACCAGAAACTCTAAAGTTTACAGACCACAAAGCAATACTCACTGTCATTAGTTCTACTCAGGCAAGCACGCATTTCAAACGCTCTCCACACTGGAAATTCAACAACACTTTACTCCAAAACAAAACATACACGGAACATATGACTCAACTCATCCTTATATACGCAACTGATGTGCCAACAGAAAACATACAACACCACTGGGAAATACTAAAAAATACAATACTTGAACGAACGCAGTTAATGTCAGCTAGGATACACAAAGATAGGATAAAGCAAGAGAAACTAGTAGAGGATGCGATACAGTTTACAAAACAAACAGACAGAAATTCACCCACCATCCTCACATTAGAAGATCACCTACAACAACACAAGAACCATAGGTTTCAGGGCACCCTACTACGGACAAAACTGAACACAATCACGCAAGAAACGCCCAGTAAACAATACATGGCAATAGAACAAAACATACAACGCTGCAGACAGATAGGGCAAATAGTAGACCTAAACGGAACCACACAGACAGAAACACAAAACATAGTACAGGCTTTTGAAGATTACTACAGAAACCTGTAGACAGAAGAAAACGTTCAGTCACACATACAAGACACATTTATGCACTTCACAAAGAAACTATCAGATGACGACAAGCAAGGTCTAGATGCCGAGCTGACACTTACAGACATAACACTCGCAATAAACACTATGCAAAAAGACAAATCACCAGGGCCAGACGGACTCACAGCAGAATTTTACCGACACTTCTTTCCCATCTTAGGCCCCCTTCTATAAAAGTATACACAGAAGTTTTTGTACATTGATGGAGCAAGAAGGGAACAGTGGCCTAAGCTTGGTAGACTCTTCTTGACATTTTTGGGAAACGAGCTACACTAAAGTGCTTTAAATTATAATTAGACTGACAATATTTTCGAATATTTAATTCTATGAATAATAATTATATCAATATCTTATGTTTCTACATAATTTTTAATTGTTAAAAACAACTAAGTACGTATAAGTCTTAAAAAGGCTTTTATACTTTAAAAACAGTTGCAAAGCATTTAAAAACCAAAAAAAAAAAAATTAAAAACATCATAAATAAAGAGTAGTTTCCCTTCGCAAAAAAATATGTAGCATTTCTCTTCAATATGTAATAAATAACATATGTAAATTTTTATTTTTAATACTACCTCGAACTCTACTTCAAGAGTTGTTAAAAGATTTATTGTTTTTACCGGCTACTTCAAATTCATAATTTCTGATAAATGTAAGTATTTATTTGGTGTAAACTTGGAATATTGGTCATTTGAATGTTTCGACTCGATTCACTCCCGTAGCGAGGCAGTGTTGCCGTTCGGATTGTCCTGGGTTCAAGTCCCAGGTAAGTTTTATCACTTCTGCTGTTTTTCTTTTCTCTAGTTTGTCTTCAACTTTCTTTTCCTGCAAGTGCCTGCTATTATCTGTTTGTGTACATTTATTTAATATTCACAGGCTTCGCAGCTCTCTCTTTATTTATTAAAATTTAAGTAGCTGTGTCGGATGAAACTCAGCTGTCCCTGAACCGTAGGTGAAAGGATAGTAGCCTCAATTAGCACTTGGTGTCGACCACTTACTTACTTAGTCGTTCCCCTTCTACCGTGAGGTGTAGAGGTTTGGAAGAGAGAGCGCCAGACCATTCTATCAGCTGTCTTCTTCCTGGCCTGGTTCCATTCTAGTCCTCGGTCCTTCAACGATTGTCTAATGTTGTCCTCCCAGCGGACTCTGGGTCGTCCTGGAGGTCTGGATCCCTGGCTCTTTGTTTCCCATGCTTGTCGTGGTAGCCGATCTTCTCCCATTCTGCAGACATGGCCAAACCATCTTAGTTGGGACTGTTCTATTTGGGTCTGCAGCGGATGGGATTTTAGGCTTTGACGGATCGTCTGGTTGCGGACCATGTCTCTTCTTCTTACTTCAACCACTTTCCTCAGATACCTCATTTCTGAGGTTTGGATCTGGCTTTTGTGGGTTGTAGTCATTGCCCACGACTCGCATCCATATGTCAAGACTGGGACATAGGTGGAGCGGTATACAGCCATCTTCGTTTTCTTACCAACCTCTTTCTTGCTGAGGAATCCACGATTTATGGCCTGAAAAGGTCTCCCAGCCGCTGCTTTTCGAGTGGCCAACTCTTCTTTGATGCCTCCCTTTCGGTCTATAATAGCTCCGAGATATTTAAAGTGGTCGACCTGCTCCAGGACCTGTTCTCCCAACTTAATCTGATGTTTTCTTTCTTCTCGTGATATCACCATGGATTTTGTTTTAGAGCTGCTTATGACCATCCCTCTCTTCTCCAGCTCTTCCTTCCAGACTTGCAGGTTGGATTGGAGATGTGCCTCTGATTTAGCAATCAGGGCAACATCATCAGCAAATGTCAGCTCCGAAATATAGACCTGTCTCATCTTCCAGTACCCCACTGAATACTTTCTTGTTCTCTCCTTACATGCCTTGATGACATCGTCCATATGGAGTATGAAGAGGTAAGGTGATAGGATATCACCTTGTCTTACCCCAGTGGTGGTCCTGAACTCTTGTGACTTATGGTTTGCTGTCCTCACATAATTTCTGCAAGACTTGTAGAAGCTCTGTATAGCATGAATCAGAGGTGCTGGAATATTCTTCCTTGCCAAACAGTCCCAAAGTTTGCTCCAGGGGACCCTGTCAAACGCCTTTTCCAGATCTATGAAACATAGATGGATCTCACTCTTATACTCAAGGGCCTTTTCACTCAGCTGTCTGAGTGTGAAGATTAGGTCTTGAGTACTTCGGTTTGCTCGGAATCCGCACTGGACCTCATCCAATTGTGACTCAGCTAGGCGTCGGAGTCTCTGCTCTAGGATTCTAGAGTAGATTTTACCAGGGACACTGAGAAAGGATACTATAACCAACGAGAAACTAATACCCAGAGACCTCCCCAGGAGAAATCGAAATTCTACAAAACCCGATATCCCCCAAACAACAACAATACTGATCAACCCACCAGGCCTACATGGCAGCGCGGCCACCAAGGTCAAGGCAAAGGAAAGACCCCTACATCAGGGACGTCTGATCAGAGCAAGCACACAGGGCCAAACCGCATTGGATGCTTGCATACAGCCTCGCAAGGAAGAGTCAATGACAATGATTCTCAACCTGAGGGGACAGACCCTCAACGCGAAGAACTGTAATTTTGAACGGTACCTCAACTACTTGTCTCTTTGACACTGGATTATCTTTTGACTGTATTGTCGCCAGGCACCTAGTCAAACCCGGTCAGGAGACAGAGGACACCGTCAAACTATGTGGAGTTTTTAAGAGTGACGCACCCTGGACGCTTCCTATCGCACTGGTAGAAATACACTCTGATTTTATCAGAGGTGTTATTAAAGCGGCCATAATGGATGATCCTATCTACCCAGTTATCCTGGGATGTAGATATGTGTTTGTTGGGAGACCAAAAGAGCCGATTGTGGCAGCGGTAACCACAAGAGGGCAAACCAAGAAGGAGAGGGAGCCTGCGCCAAATTTGTTGCCGAATGAACTGAAGGAGGCGCAACAAAAGGGCCCTAGTCTGGAGCCCTGCTTTACAAAACTGCCCATGGCTAAGGACCCCAGACACCACGGAGACATCTTTTCAAAGGATGGCGTATTTTATCGTAGAACGGGCGACCCTGATACAGGGAATAACCAGCTCCTAGTACCGACGCAGTACAGAAGCCAGATCTTAGAAATGGGGCACTCTCTTCGCTTTAGCGGACATATGGGATAAAACGCCACTATTCAGCAAATAAAAAACCACTATTGGTGGCCGGGAATGAACTCTGAGATTATCAGGTACTTGAAGGTAGAAGGGGAACGACTAAGTAAGTAAGTAAGAAATCCTGCGCCCAGTGCCAACGTGTGGCAAAGAAGCACTTGACACCCTCAGTACCTATGGGGCAAATGCCAATAGTAGGGACTCCATTCGAACGGGTTGCTGTCGACATCATTGGACCCCTGGAAAGGACCAAAAGAAGGAACAGGTTCATCCTGACCTTAGTCGACACTTGCATAATGTGGGCCGAAGCTATACCGCTAACATGCACAGATTCCAAGCATGTCGCAGAAGCCCTCGTGCAAATTTTTACACGGTTGGGATTCCCTCAACAAGTTTTGGCGGATAATGGATCCCAATTCCGTAGCCTGTTAATGGAGGAGATCTTTAAGATCTTGAGGGCCAAACACATCCACACAAGTCCCTACCATCCGGCCGGAAATGGGCTAGTGGAGCTTTTTAACGGCAGCCTCACCATGATGTTGCATAAGCTGGGTCAAGAGAAAACGGAAGATTGGGACCTATATATATCTGCTGCCTTATTCGCCTACAGAGAGGTTCCCCAAGCATCTACGGGATTCCCGCCAGCCACACTTTTATTTGGCAGACCTATTAAGGGGCCACTAGAAGCATTACTTCGGTCCCTGACAGACCAAAAGGCTGACGAGACAGTCGTCTCTGCAAGCAAATATGTATCTGAGCTCAAGGAAAGGTTACAACTAGGATGGGACCTAGCCACCACCAACCTTAAAAAACACGCGCAAAACACGGTCAAAGATTCAATAAAGCTGCAAAAGAGAGAGAACTACAACCAGGGAGAAAGTTTTGTTGCTACTTCCAACCGGAAACAACAAACTTCGCATCGGATGGCAAGGACCGTTTACCGTCCTTAAAAAGATCTCACGCACCAATTACAAGATCTCCATTAAAGGAAAGGAGAAGGTCTTTCACATAAATCTGCTGAAGAAATATTTGAAAAGACCAGTGCCGTCCTCCGAGCATCTCCTGGCGGTCGCCATAGCAACGGAAGACAAGGAAGATGACGATAGTAGCATGGAGTACCCATTGCAATCCACAGAATCCTTTAAAGATGTCAAATTCGGCGGCAATCTCTCACAAGAACAACAGACAGAAACCAGGGCGCTACTGAAACAGTACGCTGCAGTCTTAACGGATGTACCTGGTCGAACAAATCTCATAGAATTTGATATGAAATTAACTAACGAGACCCCTGTTCGAACCAGAGTTTACCCCAATCCGTACGCTAAAGCTGATGCACTACGTGGAGAAATAGGCAAGCTGCGTCAGGCAGAAATTATCAGTGAGTCTACATCTCCTTACAGTTCGAGTGTAGTACTGTTGCAGAAGCCCAATAAGGAAGTTCAGCTGTGTATAGATTACCGGTTACTAAACGCTGTAACGGAATTCCAGCCCGAACCTCTCCAGACTGTTTCTGAGTTGTTCACCAAGCTTAGCAAAGCAAGAACTTTTTCCAAGATTGACCTGAGTGAAGGTTATTACCAAATACCAGTTAAGGAGGAAGTTAAACCTTTGTTAGCTTTCAGCACTAGTGAAGGACATTACACATTTAATGTGATGCCGTTCGGATTGCACAACGCACCAGGAGTGTTCACCAGGATGATGAGGAAGCTTTTAGATCCTTTGCACAGTCCCCATATCCATAACTTCATGGATGATATTTTAATCGCATCGGAAAACTACGACGAACATATTGCTACGGTTGCTATGCTCCTCAGGAGACTACAGGAAAGTGGTCTCACAGCCAGACCTAGCAAATGTCTCATCGGGTTTGAAAAGCTAGACTTCCTGGGGCATACTATTTCTCATGGCTGCATGTGGCCTGTTAAGAAGAACGTTGAGAAAATAGTTGCAGCAAAAAGGCCCCAAACGAAGAAAGACACCCGTTCTTTCTTATCACTATGTGCGTATTATCAAAAATATATCCAGAATTTCAACGGACTAACGGCACCCCTGACTGACCTTACAAAAAGGGACGTCCTGATAAGGTTATTTGGGATTCGCAGTGCGAACACGCATACAGCACTTTAAAAGGACAGTTGTCCGGATACCCCATTTTGAGGTTACCTGAACTCAAGAAACCTTTTGTATTGCGGGTCGACGCGTCGGGTCAGGGCATCGGGTCAACATTGCTGCAAGCAGATGACACCAACCCGAATATGTTATTCCCAGTTGCGTATGGCAGTCGAAAACTAAATACGGCTGAACGTAACTACAGCACAGTGTAAAGAGAATGTCTGGCACTGATTGACAGGATAAGACGTCATCATGAGTTTCTTTACGGGACATCTTTTACGGTGCAAACAGACCACGCTCCCTCAGCTTTTCTTGGCGCAAATAAGGAATTTAACGCAAGGGTCATGCGTTGGGCCTTGCTATTAAGCGTTTACTCCTTCAAAGTGGAATATATTCCGGGAAGACAGAATGTCGGAGCTGATTTTATGAGTAGAAACTGGACTACGGAGGAAGAGGAGGAAATAGAAGATACCAATCATCCAAAAGCTACCGATCAGGGCAGCTTTATTGTCATAAATGAAACATGAAAAATGGTTTCATGTCTCAAAGTGGGGACGATTGTGACGGATGAAACTCAGCTGCCCCTGAACCGTTAGATGAAAGGATAGTAGCCTCAAATAGCACCACAGCCCCTGGATTTGTGTGAAACACAATAATCAACGTGGATTCCACGCGGGCTCATTAGCATGCACAATAGCAACGTGGAATTCTACAACGTGGGCTAATTAATATGTAGACAATTATCATTCATGCATCCAGGACATCGCTTTGTCTTAAAGGGGAGGTTAAACCACGCTACTGCCCATCTCTAGAACGATTATAATCAAGCATTTCTCTACACCTTTCTGGCACCCCGCCTAGTAGGAGTTGCCAAAGCTTACGAGGAAAGCGGTTAACGATCAAAAAGGCAGTGGTGGTCCCAGAACGGACGAAGCAGTTCATGCCGTCATTTAACACCTCAGTGTGAACCAGAGAATCGTTCGCAGATCGAGACGAACAGGGATAATCTAGCGGTAAGATAGTTGGGTAATAGAGCGGGGACTGGCGGCGCAGAATCAGAAAAGTTCCCTGATTTCAAAAAAGTTGTGAACTTTCGCGTGTCCCCCTGATCCTTCAATTCTTTAATTATATATTGAGACCACTGAAGAATGCGTTTATCATTTGCGCCAAAGAGTCTGAAGAAAGTACTAGCTATATAGAACAAGATTTCCTGTGCATATCTTCTATATTGGAGACTAAATTCATTCTGTTTGGCCAGTGGTAATATATTAGTTTCAAGTGATCAGTGGTCTAGTTCTTTCATGTTATTTCACTGGATTTTGTGTTAATTTAAATCTATTAAATGAACCCATCTCAAAAGTTTCCAGTTGTAAATTAAATAATAATTCTATACGTTATTTCCCAATATAATAGATGCTTAAATTAATTTTGAAGCCGTTAAGGGATTTATAACAAATTAATACATTTTAGTTCTGTGTATATATATATATATATATATATATATGTGTTTGTGTGTGTGTGTGTGTGTGTGTGTGTGTGTTTTAACCATCAGACTCGCGGAGAGTTTTCTTAAATATGTATAATTGAATACGCGAGTGTATATAATAGTCTTAACTGTAAACTTAGCGCGCATCAGAATATGATTAGTATTGAGTGTATGATTTCATGTATTCTATTTTTTCACATAGGGTGATCATATACCTTTGCGTCCCAGCAATTATAGAGTCCTCCAGACTCGGTTCTTCTATCATCCAGAATTTTATGAACCTTTTAAATATAACCTTCTTGTGGCGACCCGGTGCTGTCTCGCTCTCTAAAGTTACATGAGATAAAGCAAACCCAAGAACATTTAAAACTCATGATGGCCATCGCTAGCGTGCAGGAATGAATGAGATATATTAACTAAACTTATAATTCTCTTTACTTGGTAAATATCCTTATACTGTATTCCTTGCATTGTTCTCTTTAAGTGGGATGTCTTACCTTTGCTTATTTCCCCTCCCTTAATCTGCTTAGTCAAGGGATAACTGGGAAAATACTAGGACTCTGTTCCTACACCCCATACCAAATATTGTAAAACCCCCTATTAGAATAAATTAATATATCTTTTTGGGTTAAATTATCTCTTTCTGATAACCACTTGTCTTTGGAGTGGTTTTTTTTTGTCTATACAAGCGGGAAGGGGATATTGGGATACTACTCCTCAACGCCCCCCCCCCCCTTTCCCTGTTATTTGTATGTTTCTGTAACTATGGTTTTTGACTGTACCATGCTAAATGTTGTGATTTTGGTTTAAATGATAAATAAACGCCATTAACCTTATATTACTGTGTTGGCTGACCGATTACCTCATATATGTAGTTTGTATTCACGTTTGTGTGTTTGTAGCACCAAATTGGTGTGTGTACATGAGTGTTGAGTAACTGGCAAAAATTGTTTAGCCAGGAGAGGTTTAGGAGTCTACAGATAAATAAAATTGTCGTAAGATAGGCAAATCGGAGAAATTACCCGATTTCAGAGTCTGTCCTTACTCTTTTCCAGCACCCTTGTGAATCAACTATCTATTTCTTAACCCTTACTATCATAGAGCCTTCACCATCATTCTTCACTCGAACGGGACCACTATTTCTAAGACCTATCTCAAAATAAAAATTACGACAGTAACCCATGTGCTATTCTGAGAGCAAATAATTTGTATCTCCCGTAACATATCTCTAGGCCTTTTTCTCCGCCCTATGCATAATTTTTTCTTATAGAGCAGTGCTCCGCAATCTTTTTTTTTCCACTTCGCAGCGTAGTTATGTGCCCTTTAAAATTCCACGGCACACTCAATAGCGCACACATTCTCCAAAAGTGGATTTTTTTTCATTTTACATTTTCATCTACCGTGACCTTAGCCGCTGTGGGGCCCGATTGGGACCATTTTATTGGGGGCTCCGGGGTTATTTTTTATTTAATATTAGATATAACAAGTATATGCTATTGCACTGAATTTAAAATAAAAAAGAATGAACGTTTCTTAGCTATGTTTTGACAAAAATTGTATTAAAACAAAATCATTCTAATTAAGAAACATTTGTTTCTGTCTGTTCCGCAAAGTCTTTCACAATGTTACTAAAGCTCTTTTTTTTTTTTTTTAATTAATGCTTCATAAAATTCTGTGAATAATTTTGCAAAGCTCTTGATGTTACATTGGAGCATATTTGATCAGGATAATTAGGGCAAGGGCGATACACATGGCGCCACAACAAAGTACTAAATGAGCTGGCTGCTACAATAGACCTGGCAAAGGCGAACAGCAAATTCAGACTGAGCACTGCAAATGCATACTTTCTGACAGCAGGAAAGTAGTAGCACATCCCAAAACAAGAAAATCAAGTAGCAATTTACTATCTCTTCTTGATTGTTGTGACAGAATTATTTGTGCATGCTCTGTTGTGTGATCTCTCACACCTTCAACCCTACGAAAGTATCATTTCTTCTTCTTCATTTTTCTCTCCGATCGCTTTTATTTGGCATAAATCTTGTCCTTTCATTCATTATTTTACTCTCTATGCTGAATCTAGTAGGGTGAAGCCTCTAACATTCTACTCCCCTACGGACTTATCTGCTTTACACGCAGAATTGTTTACGTTCCGCAAGGTACATGCGATAATACCTGGTAATTATACCGGTCATACGCTGATCTATTCTCTCAGTCTGACCACCCTTTGAAACACGGCGGTCCAACATTTGACCCCAGTAAAAAGCTGATGACTGTGTTGACACAAGCTTATTTGTGCGTACGATGAAAGAAGACATCATTGTCTGACCAGACATTTGTCTGGTGGAGGTACGCAGATAAAGGCGATAAATGGATAACCTGTCGGGGTAGACATCTTGGCAGAAGACATTACGCCAGGAAAACATGGTCACAATATTGTGGGAGGCAGAGAAGTGCAGCCGGAACAATATTACATCTTATTATAAAGAGGTCACGCGTGGAATTTTAAATATTATTTTAAACATGTGGGGGATATTTTGAATTAAAACTTAACCACCCAAACAGTGCTAGAGAGATTTGATTGGTTTGACGTGAGAGCCGGAATACACAATGAATTCTATTGGAACTTTCGGCGAAAACACCATCTGTGATTTGAACTGAGAGATATAATCTAGTGAACAGAAAGCTTCGCAACTTCATACGAGCAACACCCAACAGCCAGGAAGAGCAGGATCGGACCTAAAATTCCTATATCAAAAGTGACAGATCGACAGTATTTGGGCAACTCTGAAACTTTAAGAGTTAACCCACATATTTAAATACACAGACTGTAAAACTTCAGGACCAGGACCTTATAAATACAAGACTTGAAACCTACGAATTGGATCATCAGTCATAAGAGAAATAATATCCCAGACCAAGTGTATCGCAGAACACCCGTCGAAGAGGAATTACTAGTTTCCCAGGCCAAGTGTATCACAGAACACCGTCATAAGAGGAATTTCTCAGACGAAATTGATTCGAGAGCATATGCACCAAAATAGCTCTCGCGTTCACCTGAAAACCTGTGCAAGGAAGATTGTGTATTCCCAAAAATGTGGGGTAAGTTGTGAACATTTCTATCACAAACGTGAATTTAACATGTTTTCTTGCTAGTGGATGAGGCTGGCAACCTCAACATATGAAAATAGTATATTCATGAATATTAAGTCCGTTTTCGCGTGGGAGTTAAGTGTGTGAGACTTGCACATGCCAGTCTAGTCTTGATAGACGCACATGTGAGCGCATCTGAAATAAATGTATATTTTAAATATTTATGTGTACTTTTCTGCATTATCATTGAATGCAGATGACGCGCTTTGCTGCGTCGATTTGTTGCCATACAAATCATACCCTTGAGGCATTGTAATATATTATCCGTCAACGATAGACGTGAATGTTGTGTTCTTGCCCTAATGTAACAGGAAGACACACACAAGTTAATATGTTTATATTTTGAATCATAAGGAAGCATATCCTTGAAGTATCTGGCAAGGCCCCCTTCCGGATATGTATTTAGCCAGAGAAACGGATCAATTTTATGTTTCAAGCCTCAGAGACCTGCAGCACTGATTGTCAAGGCAGAACTTCTATTGAACTATAGATGTCCAGTGGCTAGTGCGACCCTCTGAGATCAGGAGCGAATGTAGATGTCAGAGTGATATATAATTACGTTATGAACTGTCAATCCAATGAAGTTCTCAATCTTGTAAAACCGTTAGCCGTTGACCTAGATGTTATGATGACCGATGCCGTCAATTAAAGGCCAGATCAATGTTCATATAATGAAGTATGATGCCCATACTTGATATTGATGTATTCCTTGCCATGCTACCCTGTGATGAGATTTAATATGATGTCTTCGTCTGCATACAATAAAATCGTATCGTCATTAATGTACAACATGGGTCCAGTGTACATTCCTAACAGTTGGTCAAGCTTATGACTCATCGTTTCAGTGTTGTTGATCTCGTCACCGTTGACCTACCCCTACGGCCGACTTCACTGTATTCGTATTGATGAATTATACGTCGGCCATAGACTGTAAGTCCGACCTTTTTCTGACAACATCACTGTCAGTAATTACCAACCTATACATTATCACAAATAGCAGAGTGCCGGTAACAGCTATCTACCATTTCTTCATCTCTATTGCTACCTGGATTCCTCCCTGTTTCTTTATTCTTTATTTTGTCGGTATCTCGGCCTGTTGTGCTCGTGGTATCTTTATCTCTCCTCCTTTGCTCTTCACTACTAGATCGATACTTCCGTCGATCCGTACTGCTACTTGTCTCTTCTTCTTCTTCTTCTTGCGATCGCATCTTTGATGATTACACCGTCAGACGAGTTCTCATGATGAATTCGACTGTTGTTTGAAGTTCCTCTTTAACTCCATATAGCTTTGAGTTTAGTGTTGAGTCATTGGGCCAGTATATCTTTCTTAACTGGTCATACAGAGGACAGTCCTGTAGAACATGCTCAGCAGTTTGTTCGTTTAATCCACATGTGCACAGTGGTGAAGCAGACAATCGTAGCTTGTGCATGTGTTTATTCAGTTTGTTATGCCCTGTCCTGAGTCGAAAAATAGTTGTCTGTCCCTGCCGGTCGAGAGTGTGATAGTCGTCTTTGGGTTGGTTCTGTTCTCTTCTGATAGTCTGGATAGCTCTCTTTTTCTCAAAGTATGTGACTTCATTATCTTCTTGTTCACATTCTCCTCCCTTTTTTGCAAGTTTATCTGCCTTTTCATTTCCGGGTACACCACAATGAGATGGTACCCACTGAAGTATGGTTCTCTTTTTGGCAGCTACCTTGTTTAGTTCATTTCTCAGATGCGGGAGTTTACCACCCTTGAGAGCTTGCAGGACAGACAGTGCATCTGTGAGGATGACTACCTGGTGGCAGTCAGAGTTGGTGTTATAAATCATATTTGCAGCTTGCTCTAGAGCTTGAACCTCAGCTGTATAGTTGGAACAGAATTTACCAGTGGGAATGTGCCTAGTCTCATAGTGGTTGTCAGGATATGAGATAAAGATACCGGCACCTCCATTCCTAACAGCATTAGTTGCTGATCCATCTGTATAGGCATGTATCCATGATTGATCGGGATAGCTTTCTTGGATCATACTCAATGTAGCAGTTCGTTTTTGCAGATCATTATACTCACATCCACTTGTGAGACCACTGACTGTTGTATTAATTTGGAGGGCACTGCTGGCCTGCTCCCATGGTACAGGGTATAGGGTGGGCTTCAGTGGTGTTGTCTTCATGGATAGGTCTTCTTGATGCTGTCTTATAAGTCTTTTCCCCCGATGCACAAAGCTGCTACGCTTTAGACGTCCCAATGCCAGATCATCTAGTCTTGCCTTCATTGGGTGCATTGGCATACTGTTGTACTTTTCCATCTGGATCATGGTTTTTGTGTCTCTTCTATGGGACAATGTCTGTAATCCAGCAACCTTCTGCATCTCTGTTATTGGTGTAGTTTTCATGGCTCCTGTAATGAGCCTGAGAGCTTGATTTTGCACCTTGTCCAAAGACTGCAGATGTGAGTTAGCAGCTGATGACCATGCTGCTGAGCTAAACTCTAAGTGTGGTCTTATTACTCCATTATAAATCTTCTTTAGATTTCGTTCATTTGCTCCCCAGTTGGTACCTGCTAATTTTCTGAGTATGCCTAGTCGTCTTCGGGCCTTTCCTTCTGCATTTTCAATATGCTTATTCCATGTAAGCCTTTGGTCAAATGTCACCCCAAGATAGGTGGGGTAGCTTTCTTCCTTGATCACGGTTGTCCCTAGGTGTATGTTAGCTGATTTGTCCTTGGGGGCGAGGGAGAACAGTGTTGTGGAGGTTTTGTCTGTGTTTATTGTGATAAGCCATTTCTCTGCCCATGACACTAGCATGTCTGCTGCCCGCTGCATTCTATAATTTGCTGTGGTGACATTTTCATCAGCGCACCAGAGTACTAGGTCATCTGCATATAAGGCAGCTTTAACTCCTGCAGGGAGATCTTTCACCAGGTCATTGATGTAAACAAGGAAGAGTGTTGGGGAAATTACTCCTCCTTGAGGTACCCCCTGATGGAGCAACACTTTTCTGCTCTGCAGACCGTCAAGAGTGACTCTAGTTCTCCTGTTATGCAAGTATGACTGGATCCATTTCATCATGTTGCCTTGGATTCCACTTCTCCTAAGTTTTGCAATGAGGCCATCTTTCCACACCTTGTCAAAGGCCTGCTTGAAGTCGACCCAGATCGTTAGGACCTTTTTCTTCTCCTGGAAGGCATCTTCTATTGCTTGAGACAAGTAAGTAACTTGGTCTTCTATACTGTAGCATTCTCTAAATCCAGCTTGTTCCGGCACCAGGATCTGCTCAGACTCTAAATACCATTTCAATCTGTGGTTGACTATTCGCTCCATAGTCTTCCCAACACAGCTTGTGAGACTGATTGGCCGGTAACTTGCAGCCTCGGTCTTACATTTCCCTTTCTTTAGTATGGGTATTGTGATGGCTTCTCTCCATACTTGGGGTACCGTTCCTTTCAACCAGCTGTGGTTGAATATCTCAAGCAGTTTTGTCTTTGCTGCTGAGCTCAGATTTACTAGCATTTCGTTGCTGATTTTGTCTGGGCCGGGTGACTTTTGAAACTTAAGCTTGGAAATAGCCTTCTGTAGTTCTCCTAGTGTGATGGGTTCCCTCATTGGGGCAGGAGTATCTGTCTGTCCCATGGTTGCCAGTATTTCTTTTCTTATCTCTCTCTGATGGTCTATGTTAATGGGTAAGTTGCTTTCTGAACTGTATCTTCTAGCAAACAAGTCTGCAGCTTGTTTTCCTCTGAAAAGTTTGCCACCTTCATCCAATGTGATAGTCTGCCTTGGTGAGGAATGCTCTTCATTTAGAGACTTGACTAATCTCCAAAGTTTCCTGCCGTCTTTCTCAAGGTTCAGCGATGCCGTTTTAGTTCTCCAGCTTTTCCGCTTTTCTTCTAGCTTTGTTCTCTGAAACTCTGCTACAGCCTTTTTCCATTTGTTGTGAGTTTCAAGTGAAGGCTGAGACTCTGCGTCCTTTCTAGCCTTGTCCATAGCTTCCTGACGTTCTTGGAGTGTGCTGGACCAGTATGGTATGTAGTTACGCCGGCATCCTTTGGGAATGGTTTCTTTTGCAGCTTGTAGTATGCATCTGTTGAAGTCTTTTACCACTTCATTAATGTCTCTGTTCTGTACCTTGAGGGTAGACAGCAGCGTGTTCACCTGATGCCTGAATAAACCCCAGTTGGCTTTTTTGTAGTTCCATCTTGTAATGGCTGGGCCTGTACTGAGAGTTGCACTCTGGACAGTAAGAAAGATTGGGCGATGGTCGCTTCCCCCTAGTTGGTCTCCTACTTCTCTACTAATAGATCCAGCTATATCTGGTGTGGAGAAGGCAAGATCTGGTGTTGAGGTTGTGTGCCATCCTCTGGAGTAGAAGGTAGGAGTATCTGTGGCATTATTGACTAGGATTAGGGAGTGATCATCTTGCCAAGTTTCAACCTCTTCACCTCTGTGATCCAGATGGTTATAGCCCCAGCTCTGGGAGTGGCTATTAAAGTCTCCAACTGCTATAAAGTTGGTGGCTGGTACCTGTATAGAGCTGAGACTCAGGGGTTTGTTGTTCGGACAGTAATAGTTCAGGAGTTCTATTTCCATCTTGTCTACCTTTATCTGCAGCAGCTGATATTCTGCTCCATCCATGAAGGTTTTCCTTTCGTGTGCAGGAATGTTATTCCTTACAAGAGTAAGTACTCCTCCTTTTCGTCTATCTTGTCTGTCGGATCTGAAGCATTGATATCCCCTTATTTTAAAGGTTTGATCTGCTTTCAAGTGAGTCTCTTGGATACAGCAAACACTGACTTGCTTCTCATACAAGATGTTTTCCAGCTCTGTCTTTTTGCTGTATCCAGCCTGCTTGCTGTTCACTCCCTCTGCATTCCAGTGCATCATGACAAGTGGCACTCTGGGTTTCTCTTTTTCTGTTTTGTTTTGGTCAGTAGTTCTCCTCCGCCGTCTGTTGACTCCACAAGACGGTCTAGAGGGTCCTCCAGTAGCTGAGGGTGGGCTCTGTCGAGGCTCAGAGCCCGGCACTGCACCTGCCTGGTGGAGCTCCACAGGGCGAGCACCAGAACGAGATTTATTTGACGGTGTACTCTCCATAGAAAAAAAAAGCGAGTTGCATGATACTGTGGTTTCCGGTGCGCCTTCTGGCCCAGTATCTACGACTTTAGCACCTGTTCAACGGGAGAGTGGGCTCATCCCTAATCTGTTTATGTTCCCAGTAGTAGACTATTCGCAAGCAGCCTGGGGGTGTCACTGCTCTGCGCGGACCTTGTTTACCGAGGCGGCGTCCGAGCTCGTATGGTGAAAATATGGTTGCATTATCTTCAAAATAGCCCTGTCTTTCCCGTGGCTTTTCTGCCATCCTGCAACTTTGAGTTAGGGAGTTCTGAGTTCCAGTCTCTTTCCCAGGCATTTTATCCTGGCCTGGCACGCATACAGAGGACCCCACTTCTGGTTCTAAGTTAGCAGTTGGGGATAGGTGGGGTAGCACACTGTGCATTCCCCGTCATCCAGGGGGCTCTCCAACTATGCAGAGCTTGCACAATGCTGTGCTCTGGTTCGGGGCTCTCCCAAGGAATCCTCACGTCCTGCACAGAGCCACTTCCCGATACCCACCACCTGCCAACCCTCCATTGTAGAAATCTCCTGCATGCGGCCATCCAGTCAAGAGCCAGTATTAAGTCTGGTGCCCAAGTGATCCCCCCAAGATCAGTGTGCAATGCTGGGTTCTCATCATGCTGCAACACAGGAGGGATTGTGATGCTCAGCCATCTCTCTCAATTCTGCACCGATAAGTGACATCGGGGACTTAACTTTGCCTCAGTACTGGGAGGCCCCGTTTCCGGGTACACCACACACAGCCAATTGAGGCAACGGTCGCCATGGGCGTGATAGACGACAAACAGTGAAGAATGAGGCAAGAAAGCATTTAACCCATGAAGTGGGGGTGGATTGGTGCAGACCAGAGCATGTACCACTCGCCGGTGGGTTCTGCATCTACACCTATAGGGTTCCACCCACTCCTCAGCCCATTTAGTCTGGCCCCTCACCCAGGACCTGTCCGGCTTGGGTGACCCTGCCAGGAGTAAAACTCCCGCCGGCATAGCTCCCGGGATCATTGAGGCGCTCAAGCTCTCCAACCACGGCAAGGTAGGCTTACATGTGGAGAGGCTACTTGTCTCGAATCCCTTAACTTCTTCCTCTTGCTCCTCCCTCTTACATAAATTCTCAACCTTCTTATCGACATTGGCATAGAGTGCCATTATCATTTCTTCAATATTTCTTTTATTTCCCCCTTTGTCTTCTTCCTTATTCCTTTTACTTTTAACAAATTTGATATCTCTCGTCTTCATCGGTCTCAGATCAATTGGCGCGACTTCTTTCAATCTGGCAAGACGCCTCACGTAATCAGATGAGTCGTCTGACGATACATCCGACTTTTTATTGTCTCCTCCCATACCTTTAACGTCCGACACTTCCTGTGTCTCACCAGTCTTTTCTGATATATTCTCTAAGTCCTGAGGTTCTCCCTGTAGTTTACGTTGAACTGTAATACGTTCCAGTTCCGTGTCCTCCTTCTGTTCTTCCCTATCCGTCAGAAATCTCTTCTTATACTCGTTCAACGGTATCTCGTCTTCGCTCTCCCAATTATTCGTCAGAAATCTCCTCTTATACTCGTTCAACGGTATCTCGTCTTTGCTATCCCAATCATCCGTCAGAAATCTCCTCTTACATTCCATCAACGGAATATCATCTTCACTCTCCCAGTTATCTTCCTCATCTGCCAGTCCCTCTCTCTCCTCTGAATTCTTCCCATCCTGCGTTTTATCAAGTGCATCTAGTACTCTTGTGACCGTGCCGTTAATCTGTTATTGGCACTAATTGTTAACCAACGAACTAGGTGACTGGGGCAGACCTAGTCGTCGTATTTTCTATTTTGTCAATTTTGTCTATTGACAATCTTCCAAGTAAGGGTATAGCTTAGTACTGGCCATCACCGCCAGAGTTGTTTATTCCTGGATGATATATCCCAAACTTCCAACTCCAATTCGTTCCATCCCTTCTTTGTTGATATTATAGTGACAACTTCGTATAGTCGTTATTTTCTTTATATCCAGTATCTTGTTTACTCTAGCACTCAACAACCCTTTAGAGACTTAACCCAACTTGAGAAGTGTTCCATCAAAACAAGTAATTTATTTACATTTCAGAAGTTCATCATAACAGAGGCATGTGGTACAAATTCCAGGTACAAACATTTCCTAACTGCCTCTTGTATGTCCCATTCCTCCTGGGCACATTCATGTACCTATGCATATATATATATATATATATATATATATATATATATATATATATATATATATATATATATATATATATATATATATATATATATATATATAGTCTCCTCCCTTTGATCAAAGCATCACCTCACTCATTCCATCTCCCCTCTAGCAAGACAAATAGTCTTTATTCGAATCCATTCTTATTTCTCAAACCATTTCCCCATACTTTCCCCCTTAACCAAAACCAAATCACCGCTTATAATTCCTGCTTGAGCATTTATAATGCTCCTAGCAAAGCCAACGATGACACTCTGCCTCTATTTTCCTCTTCCTTTTCAACATTCTCATCCCCAATCGTAATTGATTTACGTCTTCTCCCATCACTCATCCTATCACTACTCTGGCAGTAGTAGGGTATGTTGGACTTAGGTATCATTCAGGAGGCGCGCAGGAGGCGCGCCAGGAGGCGCGTGACTTTTATATAGCAAAAACGCCAGGAGGCGCATGACTTTTATATAAGCGCATTCAGGCGGCGCAAGATGGCGGACTTGAGCTAACAAGGGGAGGTTATATGGGTCAAGATGGCGGACTTGAGCTAACAAGGGGAGGTTATATGGGTCAAGATGGCGGACTTGAGCTAACAAGGGGAGGTTATTTGGGTCAAGATGGCGGACTTGAGCTAACAAGGGGAGGTTATTTGGGTCAAGATGGCGGACTTGAGCTAACAAAGGGAGGTTATTTGGGTCAAGATGGCGGCTTTGAGCTAACAAGGGGAGGTTATTTGGGTCAAGATGGCGGACTTGAGCTAACAAGGGGAGGTTATTTGGGTCAAGATGGCGGATTTGAGTTAACAAGGGGAGGTTATTTGGGTCAAGATGGCGGACTTGAGCTAACAAGGGGGAGATAACAAGATGGCGGACTTGAGCTAACAAGGGGGAGATAACAAGATGGCGGATTTGAGCTAACAAGGGGAGGTTATTTGGGGCAAGATGGCGGATTTGAGATAACAAGGGGGAGATAACAAGATGGCGGATTTGAGCTAACAAGGGGAGGTTATTTGGGGCAAGATGGCGGATTTGAGATAACAAGGGGGAGATAACAAGAGGGCGGGATGACTTTTTATATAAGGAAATACTCATTACGCAGGTGGAGCAGCAGGCGGGATGACTTTTTATATAAGGAAATACTCATTGTGCAGGTGGAACAGCAGGCGGGATGACTTTTTATATAAGGAAATACTCATTGTACAGATGGAGCAGCAGGGGTTGGTACATGACTTTTATATAAGGAATTGAGGAGGAGCAGCAGGTGGGATGACTTTTTATATAAGAAAATACTCATTGTACAGATGGAGCAGCAGGGGTTGGTACATGACTTTTATATAAGGAATTGAGGAGGAGCAGCAGGTGGGATGACTTTTTATATAAGAAAATACTCATTGAGCAGGTGGAGCAGCAGGCGGGATGACTTTTTATATAGGAAAAATGTGCAGGGGCAAGATGGCGGGGTGACTTTTTATATAAGGAAATACTCAGTGTGCAGGTGGAGCATCAGGCGGAGGGTGATGACTTTTTATATAAGAAAATACTCAGTGTGCAGGTGGAGCATCAGGTGGGGTGACTTTTTATATAAGGAAAATGTGCAGGGGCAAGATGGCGGGATGACTTTTTATATAAGAAAATACTCATTGCGTAGGTGGAGCATCAGGCGGGATGACTTTTTATATAAGAAAATACTCAGTGTGCAGGTAGCACCAGGCGGGATGACTTTTTATATAAGGAAATACGCAGTGTGGAGGTGGAGCAGCAGGAGAAGTGGATAACTTTTTAATATAGTAATATGTGTTTATTGAGATAACAAGAAGACGATAATAGGAAGAGGATAATAGTTAGACTTTGAGATTTTTAGATAACAAGAAGACGTTATTTATAGACATATATTAATTCTGCAGGCGTGATACAGGGGTAAGATGGCGGGGTGACTTTTTATATAAGGAGAAAAATGGCGGCGCGCTGCAGGTGCAAGATGGCGGGATGACTTTTTATATAGGGAAAATGTACAAGGGCAAGAGGGCGGACTTGAGATAACAAGAAGGTGGTATATGGCGCAAGATGGCGGGGTGCTTTTTTTATATAAGGAATTGAGGAGGAGGCGAGGAGGAGACCCATGAATTTTTTATATAGAGATATGTTTAGATAACGAGAAGACGTTATTTATAGACATATATTAATTCTGCAGGAGTGATGCAGGGGCAGGGATGATATTTTTGTGTGATGTGGTATGGTTTTGGGGGTGGAAGAGAGATATTTTAGATGTTGAGGGGAGATGTGGTGACGTTGTCAGGATGCATCTGTGTACATTTTTGGGGGTGTAGCAGGCGAGTGGACCAGCATTGAGAGGTGGGAGTGAAGAGACATTGGTGACGAGGTACGGGTGTAATGTAGCAGGTGGGGTTAGGTTAGGGGGGATATTTTTGTGTGATGTGGTATGGTTTTGGAGGTGGAAGAGAGATATTTTAGATGTTGAGGGGAGATGTGGTGACGTTGTCAGGATGCAGCTGTGTACATTTTTGGGGTGTAGCAGGCGAGTGGACCAGCATTGAGAGGTGGGAGTGAAGAGGCGTCGGTGACGAGGTACGGGTGTAATGTAGCAGGTGGGGTTAGGTTAGGGGGGATATTTTTGTGTGATGTGGTATAGTTTTGGAGGTGGAAGAGAGATATTTTAATCTGTAATGTAGCAGGTGGGGTTAGGTTAGGGCGGAGTAGTAGGGTGTGTGTTGTGGAATTGTTTTGTTATGTGTGTTGGTGTGTGTGTGTTTATATGTCTACATCCGCGTGACTTTTATATAACGAAAATGTGTTGGAGGAACGTGGAGGAGGAGAGGTCTTGGAATATAGTAATATATAAGTTCATTAATGGCGGGCGTGTTGTGTGATGATTATTTTACAAACAGTTATACGTACATATTACAGATAGGTAGCCGATATTACAACAGTTAGATGCTATTTAGTTATACATATATAGAAATATAAAAGAGAAAACACTAGATACATTTTATATATTTATTGACAAAGTTAGTTGATCTATGGGTGACATATAACCGCACTTCTTTTCGTATACCCCTTGGAGCTCTCAGAACACAGGTGGTTCGGTTTACTTGGCGAGTCTGTCAATGCACGTTTTGTCTTGTTCGTTCAACGAGGGGGTCAAATGGGAAGATTTCCCTTTTAGGCTTCTAAGTTTGTCACTGCTGGGTTGACTTTTGTCAAACTTTTTTTGGCGCAACGTGTGGTGCAAATCTGCCTCCCGCTCGCAGTATAACGAAAAAGAGACGTTGGATGGGCGGGTTTTTGCAGAGGTGTTTTAACGTGACACCAGGTACGGAAATCACATCTTTGAACATATCTACCCCTAGGTCCGCGTAAAAACTAACGTGTTGTTCTAACGCTGTGTGTGGCTAGTGATGAGAATATAAGACGCTGAGAGGTGAAGTTTGGTCGTAGACAACTACTCACTAGGAAATGCCCGTGAGGTGGTAGAAATACCCCCTCGACACGATAGAAATATGCCCTCGAGATGATATAAATATACCCTCGACACGACAGAAATATACCCTCGACACGACAGAAATATGTATGTGTAATGATAGAAAATATGACCTCGACACGACAGAAATATACCCTCGACACGACAGAAATATGTATGTGTAATGATAGAAAATATGCCCTCGACACGATAGAAATATGCCCTCGAGATGATATAAATATGCCCTCGACACGATAGAAAGACGCCCTCGACACGACAGAAATATGTATGTGTAATGATAGAAAATATGACCTCGAGACGACAGAAATATACCCCCGAGATGATAGAAATGTGACCACCGGTTTTGGGAGAAAACTTTAGATATCACCCACCAAAGGATTTTCGCACGTGTAATAAAGAGGGGTCTCGATAAAATTTACTCTCTCGACCTTCACTCAGCTCTCCAACGGTTTAAGTATTGCATCACTTCTTGGCATGTTCACCTAGTTAGTGGGAGCCGTCACCTACAAAGAGGTATGACCCCACCTGCAAGGGGTGGTCCTGGAAACAGTCTGTAGCAGTGCAGTCTGGCTGATCGAGTGCGGCTCGCAATGGGAAGGCAAAAGCGGTCCCTAAACAATATCGGGTTGTAGTCGGTTGTGTCGATCGAGAGGTGGAGATATCACAGCTTAGAAGGGAGTTTTGAAGCGAGTTGAGGTTTTGTGTTTTCTTTTGTAGTGGTGTGGGTGAGGTCGGGAGGTTTTTTGTGTGATGTATTGTACCGGTAGTGTGTTTGGTTGTAGGTATCTTAATTGTGTGGTGTAGTTTGTGGGGCTGTCGAATCGTGGGGTGTGCTGGGGTATGGGTTTTTTGTGTGTCGGTATTTTAATTGTTGTATCTACAATATGTATAGATCAGAGTGAAGTTTTAGAAACCAGTACTAGTTCTACCATCGAACTTGCGTCCTGGTAGTGTGTGTGTTGTTTATTTTACATATAGACAGGTATACATATACAAGATGTTACAGCAGTTATACGCTAAATAGTCAAGCTAAAACACTAGTCTCAAACGCATTGTAGGTCGCTTGACACCTGCCCAGCCTTATTTGCTCACTAACAGCAACTTGCTTAATGAAAAGCTAATCGATTGTGTTATAGCGGCTTTAAGCTAGGTTGTGAAACGGTTTGAGACACGATTCGTGGTGACAGATGGTTACATACTCAGAAACCTAAGCGATACTCAACGTGCTGTTGAACAAATATTCAGTGTTAGCTTTCTTGGTTTGATAGAGGCTTTAACTATAAATTATCTGTAATGTTTTAAATAGTCTTGTTAAGGTATTATCTCTATAATATTGCGTATGCGTAAGCAATAACAGGAGATTTTGTGTGTGTTTTATTAGGTATAGATACACTACGCAAAAGTGATCTCACCAGAACTTTGTTATCTATGTAGATGTGTCGTAGTCTAGTTACAAACAGCAAGGTGGTTTAGAAGTAACTTTATCATTTTTATTGGAAGAAAATTGTGTTTTTTATCGTTTACATGTTTTGTAACAAATTTGATTGCTCCAAAACTTTCACACAATTAGGTTACTACTTGACTTGAGAAGAAGGTCTTTTTATAAACACTCTTGAGTGAATTCCCATTTTTTCCTATCCGCTATAGAATAAAGAGGAAAATATATTTTTAAAAGTATTACCTGTTATAGAGGCAGATGAGTAAGGTTCGGTATGATGGAGGCGGTTTTGGTTTTGTGTTGTGTTGTGTGTGTAGTGGGTCACGGGGTAGTTTTCTTTATTATTTATATTATAGCATGAGTAATAAAATCTACTTACCCCAATGTTCAGTTAATGTTATGTAAATGAACCGTAAACACTCGCAGTCTCCAACATAAAAAATATTGGGAAAGACCACACTGAACAAAAACAAATAGACAATTTATTGAACACACCCGTAGAGATATATCTTGCAGGTAGACTAAAGTATGGCGGCAACTAAACACGTACTTAGCGTTACAATCTGTAACTGATTCATGGTCGAGACCAGTTTCATACATTTTAAGAAAAACCCAACAACCACGTGTTTGTACCCTCACTAGAAAGAAATCGGATCGATGACCCGTGCAAATCAGCGATCGTGAATTTCTGTTCACGTCACTACGGTAAAATACAAACCATCAATAGTAGAAAACTTATAAAAGAAATATTCCTACGTTCGTGTGTTCGAATCACCGCCAGCTTGCATCAATTTTTTTATTCAACCTATAGATAAATAGATCAACCGTCAAATACTTCTTTAAAAAACACTTGCCCTTGGTAAAAAATAATACCCCTTCTCATAAAAATACTGCCCCTTGTCAAAAAAAATGTCGCCCTCTTCGTAATCAAAGTTCTTCCTATTGTCAAAAAAATGTCACCCCGTGACAATTAAATTTCTCCCCTTTACCTCCCTTTGGTAAATACTTACAGTTGCGGTCTTCAACACGCGCCCCAACGGTTTAAGCACTTCATCACTTCTTATCATGTTATAAATTATTCTATCCAGACACTTTCCTTTCTCTCACACGATCACCTTGTGATAAAAATATTTCTTACCCCTTACTTTCACATTGTCATCACTATCATCTCGGCTCAGACAGGACTATAAACATCTATTACCTACCCGATAAAAGCTACGACAAACGTTATCTACCAGTTGTAATAGCATATATAGTCTGTTGTAACGGAACATCGGATAATTTCTTGTTGCCCTAAGACGCCGCAAGGCGTAATGGCCACAGACTGCTTGGTCGGTCGAGGGGTAAGGATGGAAGAAGAAGAAGAATAATAGTATGATGTAGAAAAATACCTACCACGGTCTTACATACTCTCTGTATGGATGTGTATGACATGAAAATCTATTTCTTTTATAAAAAATTTTAGTACAAATGTGTTTCTGCGAAAAACCGAAAGCTAACGGTTCGACGGTGAAACCGACTATCCGTGTTACGCCAATGTTTAATTACACTACAGGTGTGTTTGGAAAAAACAATTAAACAAAGCCGACTGCATTCAGAAAGATCGAGTGAGAGACGCACGCGTGTGTGTTTCAGAGATCTGCGCGTACGAGGTCGATAGACAATTTCATTACGGAGGATGTTTCAAACAGCTGTGTTTGCTAAATCGAGCCCTTGTCGAAAATATGAGTTATTTTACATTAGATCTGTTTCTCATTCGTATCCAAATATTCAGTGTTTAGTCATTATTTCTATAATAGTGTGTGTATTCGTAAGCAATAACAGGAGGTTTTTGTGTATTTCAAAGTTTAGATACACTACCCAAAAGGGATTTCAGCAGGCAGACGAGAGTATGACACCAACTAGATACGGCTTTAGTATTACACTCTATAACTGATTCATTGTCGAGACCAGTTTCAAACATTTTAAGAAAACGCAACAACCACGTGCTTGTAACCTCACTAGAAAGAAACAGGCGTGATGGCCAGTGTGAAACAGCGCGCGTAAAACTTGACTCGTTTTAAAATCCTCGTAACATAGAGGGTGCCGTTAGAACTAAATATAGCTAGCTAGAAAAACGTAATAAAATAGCTAACAGGCAGAGTTTTCGTTAGTATTGGTAGACGAAAAAACTTATCTACAACGAGATTTACATGTGTAAGACTAACACTGTTACTTATTTCTGTTCACGTCATTGCAGACAACCTCAAAACACAAGAGCTCAATAGTAGAAATTTATTTAAAAAAAAACGTTCCCTCGCTCGTGTACGCGAACCCCCTCCCCGATTTTTTTTTTTAAGGTTTCACTTTTTTATTTTTTTATTTTACAAGTGCGACATCTGGTGATAGGTTTTATATAGTCTCACAATCACCAAAGTTTTTTTTCGCACGTGTAACAAAGGCTGATCTCGTCGAGAAGTGGGAGTGCAATGTTTGATAGAAGTATATAGTTAATGGTCTCTTTTAAAAGAATACTTGTGTTAAAGAGGAAAATATAAAAATCGGATATATGTCATAACCAGACTAAAATATGACGCCAACTACATATTCATTAGTGTTACAGGTTACAATCGAGACAATGCCGAGGTTAGTTTCAATCATTTTAAGAAAAACCAACACGCACGTGTTTTTTTTACCACGCGTTGTTAAACTCGATCGATGGTCGGCGCTCGCGATTTTAGTTAACAAGAAGACGATATATTCATATAATAGGAAGATATATTTAGACAATAAGAAGACTTTGAGCCAATAGGAAGACGAGAATAGGAAGAGGTTAATAGGAAGACGATATATTTATAGATAACAAGAAGACGATATATTTATAGATAACAAGAAGACGATATATTTAGACAAACAATTAGACGATATAGGTAACAAAAGAAGTATACACAAGGTATGTGTGATGCACGTGTTGTTAAGTCAGCCGACCCGATGCTGTAATCAGCATCGGGTTGGCCTCCTTAACCGTTCCAGAGTTCCTCTGGTGCCCAGTTAAAACTGGGTCTGCCCTCCCGGGTTGTGTGCGGTGCATCACACATACCTTGTGTATACTTCTTTTGTTACCTATATCGTCTAATTGTTTGTCTAAATATATCGTCTTCTTGTTATCTATAAATATATCGTCTTCTTGTTATCTATAAATATATCGTCTTCCTATTAACCTCTTCCTATTCTCGTCTTCCTATTGGCTCAAAGTCTTCTTATTGTCTAAATATATCTTCCTATTATATGAATATATCGTCTTCTTGTTAACTAAAATCGCGAGCGCCGACCATCGATCGAGTTTAACAACGCGTGGTAAAAAAAACACGTGCGTGTTGGTTTTTCTTAAAATGATTGAAACTAACCTCGGCATTGTCTCGATTGTAACCTGTAACACTAATGAATATGTAGTTGGCGTCATATTTTAGTCTGGTTATGACATATATCCGATTTTTATATTTTCCTCTTTAACACAAGTATTCTTTTAAAAGAGACCATTAACTATATACTTCTATCAAACATTGCACTCCCACTTCTCGACGAGATCAGCCTTTGTTACACGTGCGAAAAAAAACTTTGGTGATTGTGAGACTATATAAAACCTATCACCAGATGTCGCACTTGTAAAATAAAAAAATAAAAAAGTGAAACCTTAAAAAAAAAAATCGGGGAGGGGGTTCGCGTACACGAGCGAGGGAACGTTTTTTTTTAAATAAATTTCTACTATTGAGCTCTTGTGTTTTGAGGTTGTCTGCAATGACGTGAACAGAAATAAGTAACAGTGTTAGTCTTACACATGTAAATCTCG
Organism: Oreohelix idahoensis; assembly: GCA_024509875.1. Classification (NCBI taxonomy): domain Eukaryota; kingdom Metazoa; phylum Mollusca; class Gastropoda; order Stylommatophora; family Oreohelicidae; genus Oreohelix; species Oreohelix idahoensis. Next base: position 13,202 of record JAMPIV010012827.1, on the reverse strand, counting down.
TTGTAGATAAGTTTTTTCGTCTACCAATACTAACGAAAACTCTGCCTGTTAGCTATTTTATTACGTTTTTCTAGCTAGCTATATTTAGTTCTAACGGCACCCTCTATGTTACGAGGATTTTAAAACGAGTCAAGTTTTACGCGCGCTGTTTCACACTGGCCATCACGCCTGTTTCTTTCTAGTGAGGTTACAAGCACGTGGTTGTTGCGTTTTCTTAAAATGTTTGAAACTGGTCTCGACAATGAATCAGTTATAGAGTGTAATACTAAAGCCGTATCTAGTTGGTGTCATACTCTCGTCTGCCTGCTGAAATCCCTTTTGGGTAGTGTATCTAAACTTTGAAATACACAAAAACCTCCTGTTATTGCTTACGAATACACACACTATTATAGAAATAATGACTAAACACTGAATATTTGGATACGAATGAGAAACAGATCTAATGTAAAATAACTCATATTTTCGACAAGGGCTCGATTTAGCAAACACAGCTGTTTGAAACATCCTCCGTAATGAAATTGTCTATCGACCTCGTACGCGCAGATCTCTGAAACACACACGCGTGCGTCTCTCACTCGATCTTTCTGAATGCAGTCGGCTTTGTTTAATTGTTTTTTCCAAACACACCTGTAGTGTAATTAAACATTGGCGTAACACGGATAGTCGGTTTCACCGTCGAACCGTTAGCTTTCGGTTTTTCGCAGAAACACATTTGTACTAAAATTTTTTATAAAAGAAATAGATTTTCATGTCATACACATCCATACAGAGAGTATGTAAGACCGTGGTAGGTATTTTTCTACATCATACTATTATTCTTCTTCTTCTTCCATCCTTACCCCTCGACCGACCAAGCAGTCTGTGGCCATTACGCCTTGCGGCGTCTTAGGGCAACAAGAAATTATCCGATGTTCCGTTACAACAGACTATATATGCTATTACAACTGGTAGATAACGTTTGTCGTAGCTTTTATCGGGTAGGTAATAGATGTTTATAGTCCTGTCTGAGCCGAGATGATAGTGATGACAATGTGAAAGTAAGGGGTAAGAAATATTTTTATCACAAGGTGATCGTGTGAGAGAAAGGAAAGTGTCTGGATAGAATAATTTATAACATGATAAGAAGTGATGAAGTGCTTAAACCGTTGGGGCGCGTGTTGAAGACCGCAACTGTAAGTATTTACCAAAGGGAGGTAAAGGGGAGAAATTTAATTGTCACGGGGTGACATTTTTTTGACAATAGGAAGAACTTTGATTACGAAGAGGGCGACATTTTTTTTGACAAGGGGCAGTATTTTTATGAGAAGGGGTATTATTTTTTACCAAGGGCAAGTGTTTTTTAAAGAAGTATTTGACGGTTGATCTATTTATCTATAGGTTGAATAAAAAAATTGATGCAAGCTGGCGGTGATTCGAACACACGAACGTAGGAATATTTCTTTTATAAGTTTTCTACTATTGATGGTTTGTATTTTACCGTAGTGACGTGAACAGAAATTCACGATCGCTGATTTGCACGGGTCATCGATCCGATTTCTTTCTAGTGAGGGTACAAACACGTGGTTGTTGGGTTTTTCTTAAAATGTATGAAACTGGTCTCGACCATGAATCAGTTACAGATTGTAACGCTAAGTACGTGTTTAGTTGCCGCCATACTTTAGTCTACCTGCAAGATATATCTCTACGGGTGTGTTCAATAAATTGTCTATTTGTTTTTGTTCAGTGTGGTCTTTCCCAATATTTTTTATGTTGGAGACTGCGAGTGTTTACGGTTCATTTACATAACATTAACTGAACATTGGGGTAAGTAGATTTTATTACTCATGCTATAATATAAATAATAAAGAAAACTACCCCGTGACCCACTACACACACAACACAACACAAAACCAAAACCGCCTCCATCATACCGAACCTTACTCATCTGCCTCTATAACAGGTAATACTTTTAAAAATATATTTTCCTCTTTATTCTATAGCGGATAGGAAAAAATGGGAATTCACTCAAGAGTGTTTATAAAAAGACCTTCTTCTCAAGTCAAGTAGTAACCTAATTGTGTGAAAGTTTTGGAGCAATCAAATTTGTTACAAAACATGTAAACGATAAAAAACACAATTTTCTTCCAATAAAAATGATAAAGTTACTTCTAAACCACCTTGCTGTTTGTAACTAGACTACGACACATCTACATAGATAACAAAGTTCTGGTGAGATCACTTTTGCGTAGTGTATCTATACCTAATAAAACACACACAAAATCTCCTGTTATTGCTTACGCATACGCAATATTATAGAGATAATACCTTAACAAGACTATTTAAAACATTACAGATAATTTATAGTTAAAGCCTCTATCAAACCAAGAAAGCTAACACTGAATATTTGTTCAACAGCACGTTGAGTATCGCTTAGGTTTCTGAGTATGTAACCATCTGTCACCACGAATCGTGTCTCAAACCGTTTCACAACCTAGCTTAAAGCCGCTATAACACAATCGATTAGCTTTTCATTAAGCAAGTTGCTGTTAGTGAGCAAATAAGGCTGGGCAGGTGTCAAGCGACCTACAATGCGTTTGAGACTAGTGTTTTAGCTTGACTATTTAGCGTATAACTGCTGTAACATCTTGTATATGTATACCTGTCTATATGTAAAATAAACAACACACACACTACCAGGACGCAAGTTCGATGGTAGAACTAGTACTGGTTTCTAAAACTTCACTCTGATCTATACATATTGTAGATACAACAATTAAAATACCGACACACAAAAAACCCATACCCCAGCACACCCCACGATTCGACAGCCCCACAAACTACACCACACAATTAAGATACCTACAACCAAACACACTACCGGTACAATACATCACACAAAAAACCTCCCGACCTCACCCACACCACTACAAAAGAAAACACAAAACCTCAACTCGCTTCAAAACTCCCTTCTAAGCTGTGATATCTCCACCTCTCGATCGACACAACCGACTACAACCCGATATTGTTTAGGGACCGCTTTTGCCTTCCCATTGCGAGCCGCACTCGATCAGCCAGACTGCACTGCTACAGACTGTTTCCAGGACCACCCCTTGCAGGTGGGGTCATACCTCTTTGTAGGTGACGGCTCCCACTAACTAGGTGAACATGCCAAGAAGTGATGCAATACTTAAACCTTTGGAGAGCTGAGTGAAGGTCGAGAGAGTAAATTTTATCGAGACCCCTCTTTATTACACGTGCGAAAATCCTTTGGTGGGTGATATCTAAAGTTTTCTCCCAAAACCGGTGGTCACATTTCTATCATCTCGGGGGTATATTTCTGTCGTCTCGAGGTCATATTTTCTATCATTACACATACATATTTCTGTCGTGTCGAGGGCGTCTTTCTATCGTGTCGAGGGCATATTTATATCATCTCGAGGGCATATTTCTGTCGTGTCGAGGGCATATTTTCTATCATTACACATACATATTTCTGTCGTGTCGAGGGCATATTTCTGTCGTGTCGAGGTCATATTTTCTATCATTACACATACATATTTCTGTCGTGTCGAGGGTATATTTCTGTCGTGTCGAGGGTATATTTATATCATCTCGAGGGCATATTTCTATCGTGTCGAGGGGGTATTTCTACCACCTCACGGGCATTTCCTAGTGAGTAGTTGTCTACGACCAAACTTCACCTCTCAGCGTCTTATATTCTCATCACTAGCCACACACAGCGTTAGAACAACACGTTAGTTTTTACGCGGACCTAGGGGTAGATATGTTCAAAGATGTGATTTCCGTACCTGGTGTCACGTTAAAACACCTCTGCAAAAACCCGCCCATCCAACGTCTCTTTTTCGTTATGCTGCGAGCGGGAGGCAGATTTGCACCACACGTTGCGCCAAAAAAAGTTTGACAAAAGTCAACCCAGCAGTGACAAACTTAGAAGCCTAAAAGGGAAATCTTCCCATTTGACCCCCTCGTTGAACGAACAAGACAAAACGTGCATTGACAGACTCGCCAAGTAAACCGAACCACCTGTGTTCTGAGAGCTCCAAGGGGTATACGAAAAGAAGTGCGGTTATATGTCACCCATAGATCAACTAACTTTGTCAATAAATATATAAAATGTATCTAGTGTTTTCTCTTTTATATTTCTATATATGTATAACTAAATAGCATCTAACTGTTGTAATATCGGCTACCTATCTGTAATATGTACGTATAACTGTTTGTAAAATAATCATCACACAACACGCCCGCCATTAATGAACTTATATATTACTATATTCCAAGACCTCTCCTCCTCCACGTTCCTCCAACACATTTTCGTTATATAAAAGTCACGCGGATGTAGACATATAAACACACACACACCAACACACATAACAAAACAATTCCACAACACACACCCTACTACTCCGCCCTAACCTAACCCCACCTGCTACATTACAGATTAAAATATCTCTCTTCCACCTCCAAAACTATACCACATCACACAAAAATATCCCCCCTAACCTAACCCCACCTGCTACATTACACCCGTACCTCGTCACCGACGCCTCTTCACTCCCACCTCTCAATGCTGGTCCACTCGCCTGCTACACCCCAAAAATGTACACAGCTGCATCCTGACAACGTCACCACATCTCCCCTCAACATCTAAAATATCTCTCTTCCACCTCCAAAACCATACCACATCACACAAAAATATCCCCCCTAACCTAACCCCACCTGCTACATTACACCCGTACCTCGTCACCAATGTCTCTTCACTCCCACCTCTCAATGCTGGTCCACTCGCCTGCTACACCCCCAAAAATGTACACAGATGCATCCTGACAACGTCACCACATCTCCCCTCAACATCTAAAATATCTCTCTTCCACCCCCAAAACCATACCACATCACACAAAAATATCATCCCTGCCCCTGCATCACTCCTGCAGAATTAATATATGTCTATAAATAACGTCTTCTCGTTATCTAAACATATCTCTATATAAAAAATTCATGGGTCTCCTCCTCGCCTCCTCCTCAATTCCTTATATAAAAAAAGCACCCCGCCATCTTGCGCCATATACCACCTTCTTGTTATCTCAAGTCCGCCCTCTTGCCCTTGTACATTTTCCCTATATAAAAAGTCATCCCGCCATCTTGCGCCTGCAGCGCGCCGCCATTTTTCTCCTTATATAAAAAGTCACCCCGCCATCTTACCCCTGTATCACGCCTGCAGAATTAATATATGTCTATAAATAACGTCTTCTTGTTATCTAAAAATCTCAAAGTCTAACTATTATCCTCTTCCTATTATCGTCTTCTTGTTATCTCAATAAACACATATTACTATATTAAAAAGTTATCCACTTCTCCTGCTGCTCCACCTCCACACTGCGTATTTCCTTATATAAAAAGTCATCCCGCCTGGTGCTACCTGCACACTGAGTATTTTCTTATATAAAAAGTCATCCCGCCTGATGCTCCACCTACGCAATGAGTATTTTCTTATATAAAAAGTCATCCCGCCATCTTGCCCCTGCACATTTTCCTTATATAAAAAGTCACCCCACCTGATGCTCCACCTGCACACTGAGTATTTTCTTATATAAAAAGTCATCACCCTCCGCCTGATGCTCCACCTGCACACTGAGTATTTCCTTATATAAAAAGTCACCCCGCCATCTTGCCCCTGCACATTTTTCCTATATAAAAAGTCATCCCGCCTGCTGCTCCACCTGCTCAATGAGTATTTTCTTATATAAAAAGTCATCCCACCTGCTGCTCCTCCTCAATTCCTTATATAAAAGTCATGTACCAACCCCTGCTGCTCCATCTGTACAATGAGTATTTTCTTATATAAAAAGTCATCCCACCTGCTGCTCCTCCTCAATTCCTTATATAAAAGTCATGTACCAACCCCTGCTGCTCCATCTGTACAATGAGTATTTCCTTATATAAAAAGTCATCCCGCCTGCTGTTCCACCTGCACAATGAGTATTTCCTTATATAAAAAGTCATCCCGCCTGCTGCTCCACCTGCGTAATGAGTATTTCCTTATATAAAAAGTCATCCCGCCCTCTTGTTATCTCCCCCTTGTTATCTCAAATCCGCCATCTTGCCCCAAATAACCTCCCCTTGTTAGCTCAAATCCGCCATCTTGTTATCTCCCCCTTGTTATCTCAAATCCGCCATCTTGCCCCAAATAACCTCCCCTTGTTAGCTCAAATCCGCCATCTTGTTATCTCCCCCTTGTTAGCTCAAGTCCGCCATCTTGTTATCTCCCCCTTGTTAGCTCAAGTCCGCCATCTTGACCCAAATAACCTCCCCTTGTTAACTCAAATCCGCCATCTTGACCCAAATAACCTCCCCTTGTTAGCTCAAGTCCGCCATCTTGACCCAAATAACCTCCCCTTGTTAGCTCAAAGCCGCCATCTTGACCCAAATAACCTCCCTTTGTTAGCTCAAGTCCGCCATCTTGACCCAAATAACCTCCCCTTGTTAGCTCAAGTCCGCCATCTTGACCCAAATAACCTCCCCTTGTTAGCTCAAGTCCGCCATCTTGACCCATATAACCTCCCCTTGTTAGCTCAAGTCCGCCATCTTGACCCATATAACCTCCCCTTGTTAGCTCAAGTCCGCCATCTTGCGCCGCCTGAATGCGCTTATATAAAAGTCATGCGCCTCCTGGCGTTTTTGCTATATAAAAGTCACGCGCCTCCTGGCGCGCCTCCTGCGCGCCTCCTGAATGATACCTAAGTCCAACATACCCTACTACTTCTGGCTCCCCATCTTTTCCTTTACAGTTTTTAATTCCGATTTTACATTTGCCCTGCCAGTCTCATTTCTTATTCTAGAATTGATGTAACTAGATGGATTCCCTATTCTCGACTCGCTTTCTTGATCATCTTCTTCACTGACAATGTCTGATGTCGAGACCAGTGTAGCTCTCCTTCTTTGTTTCGTTCCTTCCTGTTACGGGTGATATTAATCTTTTAGTATATTGTTGAACGTATTGCAAAGTTCAGTGACAACATAGGCATCGTACTGACAAACACGAATGGAGACGGGCAAAAACATACATGATCTCAGTTCTGACGAATCCAAGCCGTGAGGTGGATGGGTCCACATAATATGGTTGACGTTTATTAATAACAATAGATAACGACATCATGGAAAATGGCATGGCATAGATATAGATACTTCGTTCTGTCCTTGTAGCATCTTATCTTTCTGGGCTTCCTCTGTGCCATGTGTCGCTTCCTGCTGCCCTTACACTCTTGACCACCAATGCCGCATACATAATGACCGTAACTCAGTCTGGGAACGTGGTACAGAGGCCTCTTGAACAGCCTTCACCTTGTCTTCCATAGCTCCTATTCCGTCTGCTGATATAGTATGCCCCAAGAATTCAATCGTCGTCCTAAACAGCTTACACTTTCCTCCATTCAACTTCAGCCCTAGCTGGCGTAGCTTAGAGAATACTTTCTCCAGTCGGCTCAAATGGTTAGTGAAGTCAGCAGAGTACACCAAAATGTCATCAAGGTATACTAGTATCAGCTGGAACACTAAATCATGCATACTGCTCTGCATTAATCGTTGAAAGGTGCTGGCCGAGTTGGCTAAACCCATAGGCATCCTGGTGTATTCATAAAGTCCAAAAGGGGTAGTGAAGGCGGTTTTCTCTTGGTCTTTCTCATCCATTTCTACTTGATAGTAACCACTTGCCAGATCAAGCGATGAGAATATCTTTGCTCCTCCTAACGCATCCAGGTACTCATCTACTCGGGGTAGAGGGTATGCATCCCTCTTCGTCTTGCTGTTGAGTGCCCTGAAGTCTACGCAGAGTCTAAGCCGACCATCTTTCTTCCGGACCAAAATTATTGGGGAGGCCCAAGGACTGCAACTCTCCTTTATTATTTGTTTGTCAAGCAATCCTTGTAGGTGATCCTGTACCTCTTTATAGAAAGCAGGAAGTATTCTCCTGTAAGGCTGCTTAACTGGGGTGTCATCTGTTAATGGGATGGTGTGCTTTACCCTGTCCGTGTACCCTACATCTGTCTCATCTGTGGCAAAAAGATCGGCATAGCGTCTCAACAATGCTCTTACTTCCTGCTCTTCAGTCTCACTGCCCTCAAACCCGGTCAGGTCAATTGGGCACATCTCTTGCTCTGGATTCGTGTATGGTGGACTTGCTGACATTTCTACCTCTTGAGCTCCTACAACTCTGAAATATGTGCTATAGTCCACCCCAGCTTCTGTCAGTATTCCTACTTGTGTCCCGGGAGCTAAAAACAAGTCCTCATCTCCCAAATTTATGGCCTGAATATCACAGGACCCACTTCTAAGAACAGTCAATGTATGACTCATAATCAGCCCTCTGTGTTCTAAGTCTCTGTTTGGCTCAAAGAGAAAAGTACTTTCTGACTGGCCTCCTCTCCTGCATTTGACTGTTATGGCCCTGATCGATCGAGCAGGTATGTGGGTTTGCTTTCTCCCAGCTACCCATACTTTTATAGAGTCTGATTTCTGCGTCATCACCTGATCCCTTGGAGGGTCCCATCTTAGTATGTTCTGTATGTTTGGGATTTCCACAAGGACATTAGTACCTATGATCCCTGGTGTTTTCGTCTGGTTTCTAGGTCCTTGTACTTCCTTGACAACATAAACCCCACAGTTTTTCACTACTGTGCACCCAACTTGTATGTCCACCACTAAGTGTCCAATATATGGAATGGTGGCACCATTTGCTGCTGTCAGGCGCACCCATCTACCCTCATCCAAGGGAAGCCCTCCAAACATCTCCCTGAAACATTGCTCTGTGATGGTAGACACCTGTGAACCTGTGTCAAACACACAATTTACCTCTTTCCCTTCCATCAGCACTACTCCTTCAGGCCGACCTCCTACCATCTTGATCCGGTTTTCTTGGTGCTCTCCCTTCACGTTTCTTTCTTCAAGCTCCTGGGGATTTGGTCCGCTGCTGGTCGACATTTCCTGTGATGGTTGAATCTCTAACCTTCCTTCTGAGTGGCGGTCCTTCTTCCTGCGCTCCACTTTGTGTGATGCCCTAGCCGCAGAGTTACCAAACGGACAGCTCGCCACTAAATGTTGTGCTGACTTGCATTGGAAACATCTTCTAGGTAGAGGACCACATGGACACCTGGCAGCTATATGATTCCCAAAATCAGCGCAGTTATAGCACCTGATTTTCTGGCTGCCATTCCATAAATGATGTTTTCTTTCTACTTCTGTACCTGCGGCTGTCTCCGTGGCGTCTAGAGATGGTCCTCCTGTTAATGACCCCCACTCGCCGCACCAACATCTCAGTCTCCCTATTATTTGGAGAAACAGGCCCTTTCCTTCCAGTTACATTCTTCCTCATGCCAACCTGTAATTGTCTGCCCCTCTACCTGTACTCTTTCTATTTGAGTCACAAAGCTCCCCTTCCACAGCCTGACTCCCAGCCACAGAGGGGTCTAGTTTAGTGCCTGTTGTGGGCATTCCCTCTGGACGTGCCCTAAATTTTTTCACCGAAAGCATCGGATGGCCCTAGCCGGCCTTCTATGCCTATCTTGCATTTCAGCCATCTGGCGCTTCAGCTGTGCGACCTCTGCTCTGAGTTGCTCCACTTCGGCATTTCCTTCATGTGACCTGGGTGCCATTTCTTCGTCGGATGCTGTGACTGTGGCTATCCCAGCTCTTGCTGTTTGACCACTCCCAGTCCATCTCAGAGCATCATCTCTTATGAACACAAATGATACTGCAGGGTCGTGCCGGACCCTGTCCTCCATCATTCTCCGCGTCAAGTCGTCCCTTAGACTGGCAACAAACTGGTCCCTTAGCACTGTTTCGGCAAGCTTGACACCACTGGCTTTCTCCTGCGCCCCTGCTGCCTGCTCAAATATCTCATGCAGCCTATGGGCAAACTCACGCACCGATTCCCGTGGCCCTTGGTACGCTGAATAAAATAGCGCCATTAGTTCTTGGGTCCTCCTCGATTCTCCATACACCCTGAGTATGGCCTGAAGCATTGCCTCCGGGTCATTGTCTCTTACTTGTATCCGCAGCTCCCTGCGGACAACTGGGGTCACACTGTCGAGTATCACATCGGTTTGATCCTCCTTACTCATGTAGCCGGACCTCCACGCAGCTCTAACCTCCCTTGCATAGTCCTCCGCGTTTTGGCCCTGTGCGTTCTCCAAAAGTTCTCACTTTCTTGTGGGTTGACACCAACATGTACTATCCTTGTCCTGCCTGGGGCAGTGGACCTGCTACTGATCCCTCAGTTTGCACCACTGATGCACCGACCACTTGTGTTGGATCTACATCCTCGTGCTCCCCTCTGCTCGTAGCACGTGTGCTCCTCGTGGCCATCTTGCTGCCAGACCGCACTGCTGGGTGTTTACACTATTTGTTCGTTTGCTGTTTGCTCGGTGTCACTGTCTGCCTGATCCTGTCGACGACGCCAATTGTTGATAGGGTGGGCGAGATGATTGTTTGATGATTATATTGTGATATGTTTGATCACTCTCTTTTCACACTCGCACCGACCCGAACAACAATAAAACTCTTGATTCTAGAGGCAGGGGCTGTATTTATTTTTACAACCCATTCAGTGACTCAGCAAACATTAAACAAAATAAACCAACGAACATAACAAAACAAAACACACCCAGCATGTGTCCGATTGCTAATTGTGCTCAAGGCATTTACAGCTTGGCTCTGTGTGTCTTACTTCGTCTGTTTCTCTCTGGGCGGCTGTGGCAAAGTAGGCCCGCTTTTTCTTTTATAAGCCCAGTCGAATCACTCAATTTACTGCGCGCTGCGCGGATTAATTTAGCCGCATCAACAACACTCGCGATTATGCTTTATCATGCACGAAAACACAGATATAAACCTACCGCTATTATCAAATAACACAATTCTACACCACAACTTAATTTTAAGGCAATTATTATGGCCTTTTCATCAATCTTGAAGACTTTTTTTACATACTACGTGCCGCGCGCACTTCTAAAATACATGGGCGATAAATCTGCCCAAAAACAGGAAGGGGGCGGGCGTCTCCTTTTCGGCCCCATCACATTATCATAATATTGTATTCTTCCTTATAATAACTTGGAATGTTATTTTCATTACTACTGAGGTTCAGTATAAGAAAACCATAAATAATGAGAAAAGATGAAAACGCAAACGATGAGGAAGACGATAATAAAACTTATATATAAATATGAAGGATAGTGATCTAAGTAATAATCAATTTTCCACTTTACGATAACCCAATTATTAACAAAGTTATTGAAGAAAATAGAAAGAGACAACAGACTAACAGACACGGTCGTAACCTCTCGGTTTGAAACCAACCTTGGGAAGGTACCCTTTTTTCAAAATAGCGTTGTTATTTGAATGAGAGACGTAGTGGGGTTAGTTTAAATTTGATTGGGTGAGATTCGCATAGCATGCGAGCGTGATAAAACCACGAAATTTCTTAGTTAGGGTACCACTTGTAAAGATATTTCATTGAGAAAGGTTAAGCAGAGCAATACTTGAGCGATTGCCTTTGCAGGCGGGAACAGCAGTCATCGAACCTGTACCCATTTACAGCCAGTAACCTTAAGTTGTGAAATATTTTATTGAATTAGCGGTAAGAGGAACCATTTTATTGATGTAAATTTTTATATTCTTATTTATGTAGAGGCAAAACCCAGATAAGGGCCCTACATAAAAAACTTTGTGTGTTGCAATATCCAAGGGTAAAAGACATGCCAAAAGCCTATTATGGAGCCAATAAGAGTCCAAATTGAGTTGAATATTTATATGCACTGTTATTACTGTAAGACCAGAAAGTTGCTGGCAGAAAACAATATTAAATTAAATCTTGAGAACATAAATAAGATGTCCCATCAAAGAGATTGAACTTATTATTTGACCAAAGAAAAGAAAGTATCCCAGCTGAATATATTGAAGATTTTAAATGACAGGGGCGTTGTAACCATATGGAGAAAAGAATATAACCCCTGAATATGAAATGGTTAATATAAAATTAAAGACTGTAGCTAATTTGGTTAGCTCTTTTAATCTGATCAAGATACATGTTTGATAATGTACGATAATAAGAGGTAGAGATAAATGATGAGAGTGCTTTAGGGAGATTGTTCCTATTGTTCGCAGAGGTTCCATCCCAAAGTAACAAGTGTGTCAGAATCTGGAGTGACAGAGTGTGAGTCAACCTGCTGGTTTGTTCCATCTCAAGCCTGATGGTTGTCAACTGACTCCAGAGAACACTTGGTGTAGAAGTGTTCAATTACCTCAAACAAGTTACCTGATTGCCCACGGAATCAAAGATAAGATTCATTAGGGGCCACATGTCAATTCCAAACTAATTTATTCTCCACCAGTAACAGATAATGTGTTTTTTACGAGATGATGTGACAACCAGTCTTTTCCGACTAGAGACCATACATACATACTTCATTATTGTGTAGCAGGGAAAGAGAAATCTTGGAACATTTTAGTATTAAGATTGATGGACATTTCCATTATTATGTATATAAATTTGTGTACAAAGATCAAATTTTAAGTTTTAAACATTCCTGCCCCCAACAGATTTTGGAGGGACAGGAAATTAAAATTGTATAATAATAATGTAACTATAACTGGTGCCTTGTTAATTTCATCTAGTTAGCTTGCGGGGGTGTTTACATTCATTCATTATTACACTTTCATCCCCCTAGACATCCTGTCAGTTAAACTTTGAATTAGTTAAGGGAATTACAGCACAGCGTGAGATCTCGGGAGGTAGTGCTAGGTCCTCTGAGAATTCATCACAATATTTCAACCATTAGACTCTGGGTCTTACATAGCTGGATCTCACGCTGTTAACACTTAACCTTTTTTAAAACAACACCTTAACCTCCCCAGCATTACATTGCTACAACGTCCCATTTTTTTTTTATTACTCTTTTAATGTTTTGCTTTCCGCGACTTTTTTTATTTTTTCTTTCTTTTCGGATTGTACCTATGTAGCCCATTATTCCCCTCTCAGACCCCACCCCTCGGTTTGTTTTCGTTCTGGCTTCATTATAATTTCCCCACTGTCAGTAGCGGTCACTTACGATAATATTACTTAAGCTGCACCTGGCGTTTGTCTGACCAGAGGAACGTCCTCTTGCTGGTAACAGTGTTTGATCACGAGCGAGAGGGTTTCTTTGAAGAAG
>JAMPIV010012826.1:0-172521 GCA_024509875.1 Oreohelix idahoensis | reverse complement strand
GTACATTCATGGTTGTTAAAATAAGTGGTACATTTAGTCCATTGCAGATACTACCGTAAGACAATCCGAATGTTAGAGATTTCACTATAAGTCGCCTTCGAGAGTTGAGGTAATCAGTTGCTTCCGAGCTGCCTTTGCCTTTCCATAACTCAAAGCAGAGATGAGGTACCCATTCAAGCTGGTTAGACTGGAGCGTAAACGCCATAGTGATTGCTGTAGATGAATACATAATGGTCATTTAAGAAATAGTCCCACAGATGATACTGCCGTAGGGAAGTAAAATGTTGGACTTCACTTTACGAGTCGGCTTTGTAATGTCGGGTGACCGGCTCCTTTCTCGATGACTAGGCCTTCCATAACTAGAATAGCATGGTCTGTACCCACTACAGCGGGGTAGACTGGAGAGTGACGCACCAGGTTCGAATCCGGAATGTCGCCATTAAAGTAGGAGTTTAGTTTAATCCTGTGATGATGTCACCATGATACAACGTTAAAATATCTCCACCATTTACGATGAAATGTGGTTACAAAATAATGCGTAAGATACAGGAGACATGATCGGCCCATGCCAGCCTTTTCACCGCCATTTAAAAATAACGAGTTAGAAAGTGCAGGTCAGACGATAACGTTTACCCTTTGTAGACGGGTAGAGTATCGGACGGACACAAAAAAAAGACAAAAATCTAGGAACCCCTGAACCACGTGTTTGAAGTTCGAACAGGGCAAAAAGCCGCAAGTGGGGGTGGAAAGAAAACAAAATTCACGTCCCACTAGTTGGACATCTAACAGTAAGGGACATTGGAACAAGAAACGGACATTAGCTCATTGTTCGAGTCTAGTCATTTCTTGGGCGTGTTTCGGATACTTGGTCTTTATTTGAATGCCGCGCAAACAAACACATGAAGGGAAGGTTCTCGAACAAATTTCAAAATTTAATACTTGAGAAAAAAATATGTGTTTTTTATTAATACAAAATAGAGTTATAGAAAATATACAACTAGCTAGTTTGATTAGCCCATCTTGAGCAGAGAAATAATAATATTGCTTTTCATTTATACAGGACGGATAGATAATAAAGAACGATATTGACAACACAAAAGAGGAAAGGGATACGACAAACGACTGTATTCGTTCATATCATACAAGCGAATGCATGTTTATTAAACCAATGTCCACTAAAATGTTTTCCAAAATCTTGGCCTTGCTCATTGTCTGTGTTTGTGAGTGTCTCTTGCTGGCCAAACGTAAAAATCGAGCTGTAATTAAAGAGAGGGAGTGGGAACTGTCGGTGGAGCATTGTGTGTAGCTAAAAATTTAACTTAGGCCATAGCAGATTTCGTGTAGGAATGGCATGTAAAAAACAAGTGTGTTTTTATGAAAAAAAAAAACACAGTAGAGACAGACGGACATAACCCTCCTGGAAACAGGACCGTTAATACATTACATTGACTGAGATTTGGACTGAAGTGACTTTTGGTTGTTAGATTTGAAATGTTAAGGGGGGAAGTCATGGGAACGTCGGCGATTGGTGCATTGGCAATCGAATTTCATTATTGTAGCGGGATAGAGAGGTGGACATGTTTGACATTCGATGACATAAGTCTGTTCAGAGACGCAGTTTTGAAAATCCATGGTGTGTTTGAATAGTTGAAAATAAACTATATAGTGAGGGACGCCATCATACCGCCAGCAGCTCAGCTGATTTTGCTAAGCATACTTTAACTGTGTTCTCACTATTCTGAAATTTCTGGTAAGAATGAACAAGGTAAGTTCATTCAGTACCTTATTTAACTAGTTCGAGTGATATGATACTGCCATATCATAAAAATGATGATGACAAGCAAGTGCTCGCTCTAGACCCCCAGCCCAAGATTTAGGGTCCATAGAAGAATACAATACAAAAAAATATATAGGAACGCCTAACTGAACTTGAAAAAGGATCTTATTGTTGAGATCAGTGGAACATATCACCTATCTTATTTAATAGCAGGAAACTATTGTGAACATATCTCAGATGCAAATGTTAGTCTTGGCGGGAACTAGTACTATATGAAACCAACTTTAGGGTAAGATGTGCTGTGTGGTCAGAGAGATCTGACCCAGTCTAATGTGGTGTTATGTTCAGTGTGTAGTGTTGTGTGCAGAAAGTGGTTTTGACAGTAAGCCATAGAGTTCTATGACACATGCACACATACTTTTTGTTTCAGAACTGTGAGTTTCTATTTTGTAGGCACCAAAGCGGTGTCCAAAATGACATGTACAGTAAATATGATACAAGTGTGCGACCAGAGCAGTTCTATCATTGTGTCAGAGCAGCCGTTATATTGCCCCCAGCACGGAGAGGAGGTGGGGCCGCACAAGACCTTTTGTACAGGATCGATGCAGGCGAGATAAGTCATTATCTGGCCTGCCTGGGCACTTTCACCAACACATTTTCAACTAAATTTATCCCTAATTTGTCAGCCATTAAATATAAAGCCATGACATTGGGGGGAAATTAAACTATATATCTTATTATAGGTCCTTAAGTCAACGGACAATGTTTGGCAGTCATAGACTGGAGGTGATTGGGACACCATCCCAACAGCATATCTAGTGTATAAGTTCATCCTGTGACATCAGCCACCTAATATATTTATTACCTCATTAACCAGTTCATTTGAAATAATTAATTACACATTTTTGGACCATTTTGGGTATATGTCATAGATTTTTGCATTCCATTTATGACTCCATAATATTTCTTATGTTCTGACCAACTAAACATTTTGGTTCAGAACAAAATAAATTTATCAAAAGATTTAACTTGTAAAAACTAAAACAGCCTGAGTTAGTTCAGTGTGTTTTAAATTTTATTAATAAATTTATTAGACTTCTTAAATATCCTTCTCTAAATATTACGTGTGTGTGTGTGTGTGTGTGTGTGTTAGCTACCACAACACATTACATATGAGTACCCTAGTGTTTTATCGAAGCCACATACATTAGTAAAAAAAGATATGTGTGAGGTCGTAAGTGGTAGTAAGAAGGGCCTTCTGTAATTCACATCTACATTTATCTCAGGAGCCTTCACAGCTGACCTCATACATCACACTAGGTAACATCAACCATACAATACCATCAAAATCCACTACATATATACCTGCATTTGGTACCTTGTCCATTTTCAAGGAATAATATAGCTTATGTAGTAAATATAGGCCGATCTCCTGGTGTCTACAGAATTAAAATCAGGGGAACAAATTAATTCAAATAATTAAAAGTGTTTCCCCTTTAAATTGAAACAGTGCAAATAAAAGTTGGTGAATCTTCACATGCCAGTGGTATATTAATTTGTTAATGTGGCTAGGAATTAGGATTACCTTTAGCACTATAGTTTAACTAATTGGGACTTTAGTTATTATGATTGTTAGATTTTACCCATGATCATATGTTAAAAAGTGCTAAATAATGGCGGAGTCTTAGTAATTCAGATTGTTGCTGCTGTGCTACACGCGATTAGAATATTAGATTGAATGATGATTGTTAGGTTTTAATTCAGAAACATGTAAACTGTTTGAATGCGACAATTATATTGCGCCTTCATTTGATTTGAAAAAAGGTCAATTCCATTAAATATTAAGGTTTACATAATAACGATTAGCTGATAGTGAACTAAAGTGCTAATCTAGTTCATTTAAATTCGGCCTAGCGAAAGGGGTTAGCTAGACCGACACAAGCTGATTTAAGAGGTGATGCAGATTAATTTATTTCTTAAGCCATTATTTATAGCATTTGAGGCGATTTTTACAAGTCCGTAAAATATTTGAAGGAAAACTCGAAGGGGAAGATAAAAAACTGATTATAAGGCCAAAGGGAAACAGCAGAAGAGTGTAAAATTTATAATAGCCGAAATGGGTTAGGCAGAAATAGCTAAATTAGTTCACCCAAAGGGAGCACGAATTACAAGACTTAGTAGAGGGACTGGAAAGAATATCTATGAGGCATAGCTATTGAAAATGGTGCCAGCCCTATTGCTCAGATTGTACAGAAAAAATTCAAAGAAGTTTTTCAATTTTACTATCGTGACTTTCAATATGTGATGACAAGCCATATCCCATTCAAGAGTAACGCAGTTCAGGTTTGATTATTACTTACCCAGCACTAATGTTATCAGATTCTGAGAAAAATTTGACCATTATCACTGCAATCTCATTGGCAAGTCCCTTTCAAATAGGAGTTTTTTTCAACACTATCCTTTAACTAAATTATATAAAACCACAGACCTTATTTGCCCCCAAGGTTTAAGACGAAGGGGGGCTTTAGTGTATGTACTGACAAATGGAAATTGTTTTCTCAGATTAGCCTTCAAACTTTTTCATAATGCCCACACCTTTGTTTTGTCTTAAAGTGTTACCTTATCTACTGATTAAATAACATCCCCTTACAAATTGTGCAGTGGGGGTGATTGAGTTCCCCCCCTGTCCATTTTGGTTAACATTTAATCAATTGGTACCACCTCCTTTCATTTTCAAGCATATATTATACACCAACGATTCCCTAAACCCTACTTGATCACAACCCAATTAGTTATTCAACAATTCTGGTCAATACTTTATGGTTGCGAGAGTCAACTATCCTTGAAAAACTCTACCGGTTGTTGCGTTGATTTTTGAAGCATTATAACTGTACTGTCAAAGTTTCAGTCCAAACAATTAGTCATTTCTTGGCCTAAATATTTGTCCTGAAATTATCCTATAACCCTAATGTACACAATTCCAAATTTAAAATTTTCAAAACATATAAATTTAAACCAGTCTGCTTTTGCTGTCTTTTTTCACCCACTCTACCCCTGCCAAAGAGACTGGTCACCTTTTTACAAACCCTCAGACCGACATTTAAAACCTCTCCCAAAAGTCTCAAACATTGCACCACTTAGTTCCATGAGAAAAAATCTTAAAAAATGGAGCCCACCTCACTCTCAAAACCTCCTATCATTGATCATCCCTATACATCTTGGGTCTTTGCCAGATGAAAGTCTCATTTCTCCAAATTGAGTTTCCCCACTACACACAGAAATTTGGTAACCCTTCACCCCCAGACAACATCAGTTTGGCAAAAATAGTAGAAAAGGGGGACCATACCCCCAAAATACCCATTTTATTCGTTACCCCCCATATAACAAAAACCTAGCCTGCTTTAACACCTGACACCTTGTCCTTGGTCTTCTCTGTTCATTTTTGCGAAGACTAGAGACATAAGAAGTTACCCTCAGTCCTGTGATCATCTTTTAAACTCCACTCCCCCCAACAGAAATCTCCCTCCCATATGTACGTAAGCTAATAATTCAAAAACGACTGAGGTACCCACTCGATTCATCGTTAAACTTTAGTTAACAAGGAATGGTCCTAAATGAGAAACCCCATACCAACTGAGTTTTAACCACGAGGCACCCTGACCCAATCACAAGCTGCAAACAAACTGATGCAAAAGGGCTGGCACCATTTTCAGGAGCATGGCCTTGTAACTCCAGCTCCCTTAGTCGTAATTCGGGCTCCCTTTGCAACTTTCTATCTGCTGCCTCCCCTTCCGCAGTCCATCTTTTTTCTTCTGCTTCCCTTTGCTGTCGTTTTTTTCTTATCTCAATCTGCCCCCCCCTAGGAATCTTATCTTCAGCCTACAATCTGAAGGGCCTCTTAAGTATCTCTATCAGCCTCAATTTGTAACCTCTTCTCTTCAGCTAAACCTCCTATCTTCCCTTTCAATATACTTGTCACATTCAGCAGTTTTACAAAACTGAATTAAAACCTGACCATCCCCATTCCCATATTTCCTTCGCCGTTAGCACAGCAGCTGATCTGAACTTTGCTAACTCAGCCATCACAACAAAATTAACCATGCTCAGGGTAAAAATTCAACCAATAAAATAACTAAAGTTATTCTAATAACTATAGACTAAGGTAATGCTAATTAGCCAGTTAACTAATTAATTACTACTTGCTGTTAAGATTCACCAACTTTTATTTTCACTTTCAATTTTAAGGGACAACCATTAATTTTTACCAATTTTGTTCCCCTAATTTTAATTCTCCCACCAGGAGATCCTAATATTACTGATAAGCTAATTATCCCTGGACAAGACCCCAATATATGTAGTGGATTTTGATGGTATTGTATGGTTGATGTTACCTAGTGTGATGTATGAGGTCAGCTGTGAAGGCTCCTGAGATAAATGTAGATGTGAATTACAGAAGGCCCTTCTTACTACCACTTACGACCTCACACATATCTTTTTTTACTAATGAATGTGGCTACGTTAAAAGTCTAGGGTACTGATATGTAATGTGTTGTGGTAAATTACACACACACACACACACACACACACACACAGATATTTAAGAAGTCTAATAATATTAATAAAATTTATAACACACTGAACTAACTCAGGCTATTTTAGTTTTTTACAGTTAAATCTTTTGATAAATTTATTTTGTTCTGAACCAAATGTTTAGTTGGTCAGAACATAAGAAATATTATGGAGTCATAAATGGAATGCAAAATCATATGACATAATAAAATGGAAAATGTGTAATTAATTATTTCAAATGACTGGTTAATAGTAATTATATTAAGATAGTCACCGGAGAACTTATAACTAGATATGCTGCTGGGATGGTGTAATCAATCCCAGTCTATGACTGCCAAACATTGTTCGTTGACTTAAGGGATAAATATATAGTTTAATTTCCCCAATGTCATGGCTTTATTTAAAGGTGAATTAGGGATAATTTAGTTGAAAATGTCGTTGGTGAAAGTCCAGCAGGCCAGATATAACTTATCTCGCCTGCGTCGATCCTGTACAAAAGTCTTGTGGCCCCACCTCTCCGTGCTGGGGCAATATACGGCTGCTCTGACACAATGATAGACTGCTCTGGTCCACACTTGTATATATTACTACAGCATTTGACACCGCTTTGGTGCCAAATAGAAACTCACAGTTCTGAAACAAAAGTATTGGTCATGTGTCAGAACTCTACTTCCTGAACCACTTCTGCACACAACACTACACAACAACAACACCACATAGACTGGGTCAGATCTCTCTGACATCACAGCACATCTTACCAAGTTGGTTTCACATAGTATTAGTTTCCCACGACTACATTGCATCTGATATAGGTTCAATAGCTTCCTGCTATTAAATAAGATAGGTGATATGTTCCACTGATCTCAACACTAGATCCTTTTTCATAGTTTCAATTAGGCGTGCCTATATATTTTCTTGATATGTATGTCTCTAGACCCTGATCTAGGGCTGGGGATCTAGAGCGAACACTTACTTGTCGTAATCATTTTTATGATATGGCAGTATCAATCACTCGAATTATTAAAATATACAGAATAAATATTGTTCATTCTTACCAGAATTCAGAATTGAGAACACAGTTAAATTTACTAGCAAAACTCAGCTGAGCTGCTGGCTGTATGATGGCGTCCCACTATATAGTTATATTCGTATGGAATCAACACCATCAGGGATTCAAACTGCGTCTCTGAACAGACTTATGTCGAATGGCAAACTTTCACCTCTCTATCCCGCTACTATAAAATGCGTTGGCCAATCGCCGACTTCCCCCCTTATTTTCAAATTAACAACCAAAAGTCACTTCAGTCAAATCTCAGTCAAGTATGTATTACGGTCTGTTAGTCCGTCTGTCTCTACTTGTTTTTTTCATAAAAACACACTTGGTTTTACATGTATTTCCTACACGAATCTGCTGCCTAAGTTATTTTTAGCTACAATTCTCCACCACATTCCCTCTCTTTAATTACAGCTCGATTTTTACGTTTGTAGACTCAAGGCCAAGATTTTGGTAACTTTTAGTGACATTGGGTTAACAGTGCATTCGCTTGTATGATATGAACAATACAGTCTTTTGTCAATATCTTCTTTATTATCTATCCGTCTGTATAAATGAAAGCATATTATTTCTCTGCTCAAGATGGGCTTTCAAACTAGCTAGGTTTTATTTTCATAACTCTAGTATTAAGAAAAAACATATTTTTTCTCAAGTTTAAATTTTGAAATTTGTTCGAGAACCTTCCCTCATGTGTTTTGCCGCGGCATTCAAATAAAGACCAAGTATCGAAACACGCCCAAGAAATGATTGTCTCGATCAAGAGCTAATGTCCGTTTCTTGTCCATTTCCTTACTTTATGTCAACTAGGGACGTGAATTTTTTTTTCTTTTCACCCCCACTTGCGTCTTTTTGCCGTTCGAACTTCAAACACGTGTTCAGTCATATTTTTCCTTTTTTTTGTGTCCTCCGTTCTCTCCCGTCTACAAAGGGTAAACGTTTCGTCTGCACTTCTAACTCGTTAGTTTTAAATGGCGGTGGGAAAGGCTGGCATGGGCGATCATGTCTCCTAGTATCTTACGCATTATTTTTAACCCTACATTTCATCGTAAATTTTGGAGATATTTTAACGTTGTATCATGGTGACATCATCACAGGATTAAACTAAACCCTACTTTAATGGCGACATTCCGGATTCGAACCTGGTAGCGTCACTCTCCAGTCTACCCCGCTGTAAATGGGTACATGACCATGCTCTTGAGTTATGGAAGGCATAGTCATCGAGAAAGGGAGCCGGTCACCCGACATTACAAAGCAGGAGCTAGTAAAGTGAAGTCTCTAACATTTTACTTCCCTACGGCAGTATCAACTGTGGGACTATTTCTTAAATGACCATTATGTGATTCTTCTACAGCAATCACTATGGCGTTACGCTCCAGTCTACCCAGCTGTGAATGGGTACCTCATTCTGCTTTGAGTTAGGAAAGGCAAAGGCAGCTCGGAAGGCAACTGATTACCTCAACTCTCGAAGGCGGACTTAGTATATTGAAATCTCTAACAGTTCGATTTCCTACGGTAGTATCTGCAATGGGACTAAATTTACCACTTATTTTAAACAACCATGAGATGTCCCCCCCCCCCCCCCCCTACCATTTCCCGGCGCTCCATGAGAAGACAAAGAGAAAGTATATCTACTGCTTCCTCTGGCATGTCGTAACAGGCGACTACTATAAGGTGGTGCATTTGGCTGGCAACCTCATCATAGAAAACAAATTGATGCCGAAACCACTGCTGCAAGTATCCACTAGTGCATTTGTGCTGGCTTCCTGCAAGGTCAACGGCTGCAGTGATTGCTCTGTTGCTCCATAAGGAGCAAAAGAAAATGATTATCATGAACCATGATCAGTAAAGTGTAACAAGATGTCACCAAATGGCTGGTCAGGTAGTACTCTTCTTGGGTTATAATTGATTATGATAATCAGTCCCTCAGGTGATAGCCCTCACCTGTGTTTCTTTTCCTGGAGTCCTGAGGTGATAACCCTCACCTGTGTTTTTACCTGGAGTCCTGAGGTGATAGCCCTCAGCTGTGTTTTTACCTGGAGTCCTTAGGTGATAGCCCTCAGCTGTGTTTTTACCTGGAGTCCTGAGGTGATAGCCATCAGCTGTGTTTTTACCTGGAGTCCTGAGGTGATAGCCCTCAGCTGTGTTTTTACCTGGAGTTCCTCTCGTCGCGTCCTTTTATCTTCTGCTTGTTGTGAGAGCTTCTATTCGCCAAGTCTGAGGTGGAGCTATAGGGAACATTGTTACTTGGCGCGATCGGCCACTTCATCCCGCCAGGTCGCTGGAGATATGGCCAATACCTTCATGTCTCTTTTGCAAACTTCTTTGAACATCACCTGCGGTCGCCCGACTGTTCCTTTGCCATCTGTCAGTTGTCCGGAAAAAATATATTTGGAGATGTGACCATATGCCATGCTGCGGACAAGGCCAAGCCAGAGTAGTCTACGCTGTATAAGCAGTGTATACATGCTTTGAAGGTCAGCACATGACAACACCTCGACATCTGTCACTTTTTTCTGTCCACGAAATACCAAGGATGTGGCGTAGACACAGTAGATAGAAGATACTGAGCCTTCTTTCTTGTTTAGCTTAGGTTATCCATGTTTCGCTACCATATAGAATGACTGGTGCAGGGGTGACATAATATCTATCGTTTTCTTCTTTCACAAGAGCTGCGGTAGCGCAGTAGTCAGTGCACCGGCTTCCCTGCTCAACGGTCCTGGTTCGATCGCGAACGGCTAGGGATAGACCCAGCCTCATGAATTCGGTGCCACAGCAACTCTGGAAAGGTTAAGGGCGGCCGGCGGGATGCTGACCACATCTTTCCTAGTATACCGATGATTGTCCCATCTTGGGTCGATCTCTTATCCGCTCCGGCAGTATTTAGCTACCTTTATGAGGCGTACGAATTGTGTGCCCTGTTCAGTGCGTGACACCTTTTCTTCCCCTACCTTCAGACAGGTAATTGGTATTTTCGAGTCATTGTTTGCACTTCTTCCTGTAATAATTCGTCTTGTCTGTTTACCTATTCATCCTTGCTGAAAGAGTATACAGTTGATGCAATCTTGACTGACAGCCATGTTCGTAAAATTCTTGTGTACCAGACATAGGGCTCCGGATTCATACTGATATGGCCCAGCGAGCTCGCCTATCGCCGATAAGGCAAATGTGACCGTCTAATTACTGTCGTGAAGAGTCACAGCCCAGATGGTCAAACGAGGGTCGGTGTTTGCATAAGTACGGGGCGATAGATTATCCGTCTGTGGACATATTACAGCCATGCACCTGAAAGACGGAATCTTGTAATAGCTGCTGCACAGAATTGTTACGAAGACATTATTTGTGATAATGTAGGGAGTAGTAGTTGCAATCATTACCGCGAATCGATGGACATAACAATTCCATATTTGGAAAGTGACCTTTTAAATAACACACAGAATTTTCATATGAGAAAAATTTTTGAATAAACTCCTGCCACGGATTGCCTCCCCTGCTTTGCACTACTGGTCCAACAGTGGCAAAAATTCAAGAGTATCTAAAATGGGTCGTCAAAGGTGTCTACTTTCGCTCAACATTACTCTTGGCGGAGATGTAGATAGAAGTGTAATGACGCTTCTATCCGAAGGGAGTATTCACAAGATAATTCAGAAGTCAAAAACCATGCGGCATAGGGCTAAGCAATTCATTCATTCATTCATTCATTCATAACCCTCCACTCCCAAAGGAGCATAGGCCTTCAACAAACACATGCCAAGTCCTCCTGTCACGTGCCATCATCTCAAGTTCTTTCCACGTTCTCCTTATCATTTTCACCTCTGTTTCCAGCTCTCTTCTCCATGTGCTTCTTGGTCTACCTCTGCTTCTCTTGCCCTGGGGGTTCCAGAACAAGGACTGCCTTGTAATGCTATCAACAGGATTCCTCAGTGTGTGTCCTATCCATCTCCATCGTCTTCGTCTCATCTCTTGTTCCACTGGCACTTGTCTAGTTCTTGTCATCAGTTCCACGTTGGTAACCTTGTCATACCATTTTAATCCGTCTATTCTACGCAAGCACCCATTTATGAAAGTCTGTAGCTTTTTGGTAGTTGTCTATACAATAGGACTGACTTCACATTTGAGTTGAAGATTCTTATTTTCGTGTTGGATCCGATTTCTCGTGATCTCCATATATTTCCCAATGCAATGAAAGCTCCTCTTGCTTTTTGTATTCTTATTTTGATATCACTGTCTGTCCCTCCAACTTTGTCTATATTGCTACCAAGATATGTGTACGATTCTACATCTTGTATTGGTGTATCTTCACGTTCAACCCTGTTATCATTACCTGCATTTATTCTCATTATCTTTGTCTTTTCTCTGTGTATTTTCAGACCCAATTGCTGTGACCTCTCATCGAGTGTTTTCAATTTGTCCTGCATCTGATTACGGTTATGGGACAGAAGAGCTAAGTCATCAGCAAAATCCAGATCATCCAACTGCTTAATCAGAGTCCACTGGATTCCATTTATGTTGTGTGTTGTCGATGTTCTCGTAACCCAGTCTATTGCTAGTAAGAAAAGAAATGGAGACAAGAGGCATCCCTGTCGCACTCCTGTTCTTATCCCAAACGGTTCTGTAAGCTGTCCTTCATGAAGAACTCTGCATGTCATGTCTTCATATGTTTTCTTTATTAAATTAATGATCTTCAGAGGAACTCCATAATGCATCATCAATTTCCAAGTGATTCTCTGTCTACACTGTCAAATGCCTTTTCGTAGTCCACAAATCCGATGTATAGGGGTGCGTTCCATTCCAGACTTTGTTCATGGGCTAAGCAATGGTTACCTTATATCTGCCCGTCGTGTTTTGTGAAGGATTTAAGCAATTGTTTTTAACCCGTTCAACCCACAGCTGATTTAATTCAGCAAATTTCCTGTTATAAGGGTATAGCTCTATGTATAGATCTATTTAGAATTAAATATATGTATATATATATATATATATATATATATATACATATATATATATATATATATATATATATATATATATATATATATATATATATAATGGTAATGCTCATACGTTTGCTTTCATACATGTAATAACTGAATCAACTATGTTTGTTTAGTTTTATAATAAATATGTAACAATTTTAATAGTGAATTAGTCTTTAACAGGTTAAAATAAATATGGGAAGGTTAGGGAAATCTTTAGATGAAAGCTTTCATCATCGAGCTTAGAGTAGAGGAATGTTTTTGATACTATTGTCCGTTTTTCTGGCGCCGGTTAATCAGAACTTAACTTTTAGGTGAGTCCTGCAGCTGTGGTTGTCGTCACTTCGTGGTGATAAGGACACGTCTTCACACAACTTGTCCGATTTAGGCGGTTGTTGTGGATTCCCTGCTTTTCGCTCACAACTAGCTTCGTTCCACGAACTTTTTAGACAAAATAGGAAAACAAATGCCTCTGCTAAGTACATTTGTGGGCTGCCAATTAACAGGCGCATTCTCGCTGTCCACCCACCAATGTTAATCTCTCAGGAGAACTAAATTTCAGAGTACACAGTGTAGCTGAGGGAAGATAGATGATTAAAAATCACCAATATTCTTCCAGGTATTAAACTGGGAAAAATGTGTCTGGACGGCGCGAATAATGAGTTGCCTGAGTTACAATTAACAAAGTGCATATATCTCACACCTCTACACCTCACGGTAGAAGGGGAACGACTAAGTAAGTAAGTAAGTATATGTCTCACAAAATATTATACACTTTAGGCACATGTGATGCAATCATCAGTCATCATCGCTCCAGTCGGGGTCACCTCTGCTGTCGGTTTTCTGCTGCTAGCCAGAAACAATCACCAGCATTTGCTGTAGTGGTTTACGAATATACTAGTTTCATATGTTGAGGTTCCTAGCCTCATTTATAACCACTTAGCAAGAAACACATGTCAAGTTCACATTTCTAATATCAATGTTACATTTACCCCAGTTGGGTTATACACAATCTCCTACAACAGTTTAGAATGGACACAAGCAATTTAGGTGTTATGCTCTCGAATCACTTGGTCTGGAAATTTTAAATCCCTTTTATGACGGCTAAATCTGCGAAGCACTTGGTCTGGGAAAGTTTCTCTACGACGGGTGATCCAATTCCTTAGGTATCCAGTCCTAATATTTAAAGTCCTGGTACCTTAAGTTTTCAGAGTGTGTACTTCCACATGCGGGTTTACTCTTAGGTTTTCAGAGTTGCCCAAATACTCGATCTGTCACTTAAAAGTATGGAATTCTAGGTCCGATCCTTCTTGCTTTGGCTTTTGAGAGTTGCTCATTTGAAGTTGCGAAGCTGTCTGAGTTCTGTGTCTCTGATTTCGCTAGATTATATCTCTCATTCTCAGTTCAAAACACAGATGGTGCTTCCGCCGAAATTTCCAATGCAATTTAATGTTTATTCCGACTCTCACATTAATCCAATACTAAGCTCTTTTGCACTATGTGGGTAGGGGTGTTTAAATTCATAATATCCCCAGCGTGTTTAAAATATTACATTTAATATTCCAACGCGCGACCTCTTTCAAATCATGCGATAATATTTCCGCCAACTCACAACAAATCTGGGAACCTATTTGATGTCCAGATGCTACCTTCAAATATTGACCCGCCAAACAGATTACCTGCGATAATCACACACAGGGATGGTTTCGTGAAACGATTATCTCATCATCGTCTGTGATCGTTCTTTCTTCATACAGTCAAACAAAAGGATCGCCGGACGCTTAGACAAATAATATGGTTTCCTCAGACATACAGACCGCAGCCAAGGTGTTGATTATCTGATTGTCGCTGGCCCCGGAAATAAGTTACGCGCTATCTCTCTTCATGTTTGCCATCTGTATCAAAAGGTGGCGAGCCGGCTTTTCGTGATAAGAACATCGCTCGCTATCCGGTTCAATAAACGCGGTATTATCAGAGTCATTATAGACCGAAATGGAGGCATCAAAGAAGAGTTGGCCACTCGAAAAGCAGCAGCTGGGAGACTTTTTCAGGCCATAAATCGAGGATTCCTCAGCAAGAGAGAGGTTGGTAAGAAAACGAAGATGGCTGTATACCGCTCCACCTATGTCCCAGTCTTGACATGTGGATGCGAGTCATGGACAATGACTACAACCCGTAAAAGCCAGATCCAAACCTCAGAAATGAGGTATCTGAGGAAGGTGGTTGAAGTAACAAGAAGAGACATAGTACGCAACCAGACGATACATCAAGGCCTAAAATCCCACCCCTGCAGACCCAAGCAGAACAGTCCCAACTAAGATGGTTTGGCCATGTCTGCAGAATGGGAGAAGATCGGCTACCACGACAAGCATGGGAAACAAAGAGCCAGGGATCCAGACCCCCAGGACGACCCAGAGTCCGCTGGGAGGACAACATTAGACAATCTTTGAAGGACCGAGGACTAGAATGGAACCAGACCAGGAGGAAGACAGCCGATAGCATAGTCTGGCGCTCTCTCTTCCAAACATCTACACCTCACGGTAGAAGGGGAACGACTAAGTAAGTAAGTATTATCACGAGTCACCTGGCGTAACGTAAACAGTCTGGGAGTGGCTCAAAGCAAAATGTAATTGATAAAGATAGTCCCATAGCAGATACTTCCGTAGGGGAGTGGCGTGTTAGAGACTTCACCCTACTAGATTCAGCATAGAGTAAAATAATGAATGAAAGGGCAAAAAATTATGCCAATTAAACGTGGTTGAATGAGAGAAAGAGAAAAATTAAGAAAAGAAAGGATACTGCCGCAGTGGCTGAAGGTGTGAGAAAGCCACCAGAAGAACACGTACATACGTTTTGTCACAACGCCATCAAATCACACTTGATTGGAACTATTGGGCGAAATTTCTGATAGAAGCCTCGTCTAATAGTAAACAACAACGTGCGTGGGACGAAAGTTGCAATATAACCTGACATTTTAGTAGGTTGAAAGCACTGAGAAATTCAACTCGCCAAGGGACAACTCAGACAGCTAGAGTAAAGAATAGGATCAGAATTCCAAATATAGGGCCGGACCTTGTTTGCGCATCTTGAGGTCTTATATTCCAGGAAAACTCACCTTTATTAACACGGAACATCGGAATCCTAGGAATCTGAACACAAAGTCAGAGAGGGAGCTTATTGTAAAGTAACACGCCGGAAAGCGTGGAAGAGGCATCTTAAACAAGTTGCATTAACTATTTCGCTGAGCCAGACGTCTGTAATCTCAAAGAGATTTTGTGGTAAGTTGTACATTTACATGTATACATATATATTACGCATTATTAATGCTTGAAATAATATGTATACAAGCTATATTGACAAGTGAATATTAATATGTGAAATTGCTAGTGGATGTCCAAGTCATACGAGGCTGGCAACCTCAGCATATAGAATGATGATTTCATGAATCACCACTGCAACGGCTGGTGACTGCTTTATGCGTGTTTCTTATAGAGTACCGAAAGCAGAGGTCTTCCCAAGTTCCATATGGGGCAGGGTGTGAATGATGAGAGAAATGATGTACATACTTAATATATTGTTAACCTTTTCAAACAATGTAGAGGTAAATGTAAACATATTCAACCTAAATGTAATGAAAGTTTTACGCTCACTGGGATTAAGAGTAATTCTCAGGGTAAAGTTCTGAGGGATGGGATGGTGGAATGAAAAGAGGGGGGCACATGAGTGTGTCAAGAAAACTCAATAATCAAAAGGGTATTTGTTCTCTTCTTTTGTGACACTTGTCGGTGGTACTAATTGAGGGTACTATCTCTGTAACAAGTGAGAGTATAAGTGGCCTGAAGTCGACGCTATACACCATCATCAGACGGGTCTTAGAGATGCTGGACCAGCTTTGTTATTACTTCCTGATGATTCTTGGAACGTGTCACAACTTTCAGACTTGACCAGTGACGAGAGTGAACCAGTCATCTATCTGCAAAGAACTAAACATCAGCAGGAGCAGATTCCATCAAACTATTGGCAGCTAAGTGCAAACTTAAAAGCTGCCAAGTGAACTGTCCATTTTTCGAAAACCGTAACATCGCCCTGTGATGATTACTTTTTTTTAAAAGAATTATTCATTTTTAAACTGTTAACCATAATGGATTATTAAATTTGTTATTTGTGTATATACAAATTAACGTTTATTTAATCATCTTGAATGTGCTGCACCCGTATGTCGCAGTCAATTACTTAAATACACTTAACCAGAGCTATACAATAGTAAGAAGAATTTCACTGAGTAATTTATTTGGGGGCTTGAATGAGCTAATTATAAGACAATCCTTCACAAAAGATGGCGGCAGATACTAACGTTAACATTTCTGGGACTCATTCAGCATTGTTCTTGCTTTCTGGATATCTTGTGACGAGGTAGAAGCATCATTATCCTTCTATTTACAACTCTGTCAAGGATAATCTTGTGCGAAGGTAGGCACCCTTGAAGATCCACAGTAGAGACTCTAAGTTTTGGCCATTTTTTAGACCACTACTGCAGAGCAAAGGGGAGGCAACCCGTGACAATGATCAAGAAAATACAAGTGTGGGCCTAACACCATATTCCCAATATGCCTTAATGGGCATGTAACGGGATTCCCCTTCTTTCACAGGTTTTCTAAGCTCTAATTGTCTGCTTTAATACACTATGTGTAAATGATACAGGGGGCCGCTGTAAAAATGAAAGATAACGCAAAAAAATATAAAAATTTAAATAAATAAATAAAAATTAGTATTGACTCACTTTGACAATTTGATGATACACAAAAACACTGGAAGTTTCGGGGTTTTACTCTTCGTCAGCTGCAGTCAGTGGCAGGAGACAATTATAAGACATATAAAGAAAGGCTTAGAGAAAAAGAAAAAGGATACTGCCATCAATGTTCTCACCCAAACAAACACGTATTCTTTGTTCTTTTCATATTTCTGTTCTTCGTTGTTCGCTCTCAAATAACCACATCTATTTCTCAAATAACCACATCTATCTCTCAAATAACCACTTCTATCTCTCAAATAACCACATCTATCTCTCTTATAAAGCTGGCAGTCCGCCTCAGGCATCTCTCGTAACCACACAGTTTCTCCCTCAACTGGGTTGGTGAAGGTCATGCTGCCGCCCTTCTCCTCTCATGTAGCCAACAGTTTTGGAGCACATGTTCTACTATTGGCTTGTCCTCCCCAACATGGGTACATAACTGTTGGCTTGTCCTCCCCAACATGGGTACATAACTGGCTGTCCAGTTTTCAGTTTGTTGTACAGATACCATTTTCTCCCGCCATGCTATATA
This sequence comes from Oreohelix idahoensis, assembly GCA_024509875.1. Taxonomy (NCBI): domain Eukaryota; kingdom Metazoa; phylum Mollusca; class Gastropoda; order Stylommatophora; family Oreohelicidae; genus Oreohelix; species Oreohelix idahoensis. The sequence continues at coordinate 154,824 of JAMPIV010012826.1, read as the reverse complement.
TATCTGCCATCAATGGTACCTATACCTTGTAGCGGTATGGCAGCTTGCGTACCGTGACAATCCCCAGAGCTATGCCAGTGGGAGTTTTACTCCTGGTAGGTTCAACCAAGCTGGACTGGTCTGTGTGGGTAGGGGTCAGACAAAAGCTGGTACCCTGGTCCTCCAGGTTGGGGGTTTTAGCATAGGGCTGACACCCCTGTCTATGTAAAAAAAATAATGAAGTTACGGAAACAACATCAAATGAACAAACTTTGCTGCGGGATGGACATTCGGAGTCTGTGGCTCGTATGACTGTCAGTGGTGAAAGCCGAAAGGAAGCCACTGACATGAAAACGGATGTCCTGACCGCAAAACAGGATACAAGAATAGGATTTTGGAATGTCAGGACAATGTAAGAGACAGGTAAACTAAGACAGGTCACGGCAGAAATGAGAAACTATAGGTTACACATCCTGGGGATAAGTGAGAGCAGATGGACAGGGGCAGGAAAAGTTAAAACAGCAACAGGAGAAACAGTACTTTACTCTGGAAGAGAGGATGGACAGCACAGTGAAGGCGTAGCCATTATTCTACAGAAAGGGATAGAAAGGACATTACTGGAATGGAAACCCATCAACAACAGACTGATACGATTGAGATTGAGAGGGAGATTCACCAACACTACAATAATACAATGCTACGCACCAACGAATGATAGCGATGAGGAGGTCAAGAATGAATTCTATCAACAACTGCAGAAAGAAATGGAAGACACACCTAGATATGATCTTGTTATAGTAATGGGAGACCTCAATGCGAAAGTTGGTACACACAATACATATAATGAAAGAACAATGGGGAAATGCGGCAGCGGAACAGCAAACGAAAATGGGGATAAGCTAATAAGTTTCTGTAGCATTAACAACCTGGTCATTGGAGGAACACTTTTCCCACATAAGGAAATTCACAAGTTAACATGGGAATCACCAAATGGTCGGGACAGAAACCAGATAGACCACATCACGGTTAACGGTAGATGGAGACATGCATTACAAGATGTGAAGGTAAGAAGAGGTGCAGATGTGGGAAGTGATCACCATTTAGTAGTAGCAAAACTGAAAGTGAAACTAAGAAGGGCTGGACCAACTGTAACTACACAGAAAAGATTTGACATCAGCAAATTGAAGGACCCCCTTACCAGAAAAGCTTTTGCGGCCGACATTAAGAAACGATATCAATTTGCCAAAAGCCAGGAAAAGACATTGACTGATGATATAGACCAGAATTTCAACACCATTTCAACAGTATATAAGGAAAGTAGCAAATCATGCTTAGGATTCCAGGAAAGGAAGAAGCAAGACTGGATAACACCAGAAACACTAAACACCATAAAGATGAGAAAGGAAATGAAAAGAAAGAAAACAGAAGCGAAGTCCCCCAGGTTAAAGCAACTATATAGCGAACAGTACAGCCAGCTGGACAGGGAAGTTAAACGCCAAACCCGAGCCAACAAAAGGAATTTCCTAGACGATCTTGCAAAACAGGCAGAAGAGGCAGCACTGAGAAATGAACAAAGCACAGTATACAAAATAACTAAATTCATCAGCGGAAAAACAAGGTGCAAACAATATTACATTAGTAAGAGATAAGCAAGGAAATCTCATCAAGACAGCAGAGGGACAGGAAACAAGATGGGCAGAGCACTTCAGAGAAACTCTGAACAAGGAAATACCAGAGACACAATTGAATTTTCCTGAGGCTGAAAACGATCTAGATGTAAATACAGACATTCCACGAAAAGAAAAAATCATCACAGCAATCAAAGGGTTAAAGAACGGTAAAGCTCCGGGCCATGATAACTTAAATGCAGAGCTATTTAAGACAGACCCTGAGCTAGCAGCAGAACTATTAGAACCACTATTTGCACAAGTGTGGAAAACGGGGACAACACCATCAGAGTGGAACAAAGGAATAATTGTCAAATTGCCCAAAAAGGGAGATCTTGCAGACTGCAATAATTGGAGAGGAATCACTCTTCTCTCAGTTCCCAGCAAAATACTAGGCAGGATAATTATACAGAGAATTTCAAAGGCAGTAGACTACAAACTGAGGAAGGAACAAGCAGGATTTAGAAAGAACAGAAGATGTGTAGACAATATATTCACTCTCAGGAACATTATAGAGCAGTGCTCAGAATGGCAAAGACAGCTTTACATAAATTTTGTTGATTTTGAAAAGGCTTTTGACAGCATACATAGGGACAGTTTATGGAAAATACTGAGGGCTTATGGAATTCCAAGCTGCATAGTGTCAATCATAAAAAGCCTCTATGCCAACTTTACGTGTAGTGTTGGGCAGAGCAACCTAACCTTCGAGGTGAAGACAGGAGTACGACAGGGATGCCCCTTATCAACCACTCTTTTTTTAACAGTCATAGACTGGGTGATGCGCCAGACAACAGAGGGCGGTCCAAGAGGAATAAGATGGACTACATTTTCTACATTGGAAGATCTTGAATATGCAGATGACATTGCACTGCTGGCACATTCACATCAACACATCCAGGAAAAAACGGATAGACTTAATAAATTTAGCCAGCAGGTGGGCTTGAACATCAATTTAAAGAAGTCTGAGGTCATGACGCTCAATGTGAGCAACCCTGAGCCCATATCAGTAAGGAATCAGCAATTGGTATAGACAGATACCTTCACATACCTAGGAAGCATAGTAACACCAGACGGTGGGGCAGGCAAAGACATCAACATCAGAATGAATAAGGCAAGAACAGCCTTCTTTAGCCTAAATAACATCTGGAAATCCTCCCAATACTGCACAAGCACAAAATTAAGATTATACCAGAGTTGCGTGCTTTCTGTGCTTCTCTATGGTGCGGAATGCTGGAGAGTCACAGAGAAGGAAATGTCTAAATTGTCCTCTTTTCACACAACATGCCTAAGAAAAATTCACAGCATCTTTTGGCCGAATACCATCACCAACCAAGATCTGCTTACTCTGAGCAAGCAAGAGGACATGCACACCATCATAGCTGGCAGACGCTGGAGCTGGGTTGGTCATGTCCTCAGAAGAGACCCCGATGCCATCACAAGAACAGCTATGCTTTGGACCCCTGAAGGAAAGCGAAAGAGAGGCCGACCAAAAACAACTTGGCGGAGGACTGTGGAGGCTGAGATGCAAAGAATGAACCAGAGTTGGGGCACTGTACGAAGGATGGCCACCGACCGTGCAAAGTGGAATCAATTTGTTGTTGCCCTACAAGACGCCACTAGGCGTGATGGCCACTGACTGCTTTGACGGTCGGTGGTTAAGGATAGAAGAAGAAGAGATCCTATATATATATATATATATATATATATCTATATATATATATATATATATATATATATATATATATATATATATATATATATATATATTATTCATCACTGTATGGTGTAGAAACACAGATAATGAAGAAAGAATTGAGGCTCTCAAGATGTGGATATACAGAAGAATGTGGCACATCTCATGGAGAGAGGTGAAAATAAATAAAGAGGTGCTAGAAAACCTAGGAATGAAAAGAGAATTAATGAATGAGATCAAAATTAGATAACTAAAATTTTTTGGCCTTATAAAAAGACATAACACCTTATTGAAAATCATAACAGAAGGCAGAGTTGAAGGCAAACTTGCATGACTTCGCTTTAAGTGGAAAGATAACATCCAGAGTTGGACAGGGAAAGTCTTTCAGATTACACCATAAAGACAAGAGACAGAAGACGTTGGAGATCGAATGTAGCCGACGTTCAACGTGAAGATGGGACCTGCTGAAACTAAGACGCACCTGGGTATATGACGCACCCATAAGTTAACGACATTTGGAGGAAAGTGGGGGGGGGATACATTACATACAGTTATTTATTATCTTATTATCATCACCATTTTCCTTTGCGCTTCTTGCGAAGCGTGGGGCGGCTACTGTAGCGGGTTCCCGTGTTTACCCTTGGGTCAGCCACAGCAGGTATGTGCCTGCTTTCAGTATCACACATTATTCTCATAGGTCGCATTAAAAAAAAAAAAAATTCTTCAACACAGAAATTGTACCCCTCGCTGCTGATTGGCCAGTCATCATCCCCTTTGTCTGTCCAAACAATACCCCATCTCTCGTTTCTGATGTGTGCTATTATTCCCCAGACCTAAAAGTCTTTTATATTCAAACATGCGCCTTAATGTACCGACTAGGTTGAACATGACACGCTTCGCCAAAACGAGGCAAAATTTTATTTAAAAATAACAAATGTGCTTCAACTGCCGGTGACGTAAACAAAAAAGGTCTTGCACAAAAGGCGCTTAAAACCAGGTTAACTTAAACGCATTTTATATCAAACTTCCGCCACGATAACTATGCATGTTAAGGTGTGTCTATAACTTTACGAGCCCCATGAGTTTCCCCGGGGGTCTGTTGACAGACAAAGACAGAAGAGGACCACATCTCCTTCAGGCATATCTGTTACGGTGTTATTTTAAATGACGGCGTCTGCTGGGGTTTAGCCATGCGCAACGTTTAGGGGTCATTAACATTTATAGAATATGTCGATATTTTACGGTATACTGAACGCGAAATATATGCGGAGATTATGACGCATTCGCGTTGGGAAGGTCACGCTGGGTGACTTGGTTACATGGCCCTTGTTACGCTATCCGTCAAGCAAGAAGGTCGTGTCTTGTATTTCTTCCAAGGAAAAAAGGCTGAGTATATAGCCTATATTATATAGATGAATCGATGTAGAACTCAGGGTCAGTTCGGATATTAATCTAAGTATGAGATTAATTAAATCAAATTAAATGATGGAAGGAGAATCGCATTATGATTCAAATTGTAGCTGTCAAGAACTCATGTGCTCATTTCTGGCTGTTGATTACAACAGCGCACGTATATAGCCACGATGTTCATCTGACATATTGTTTTGACACGGACGGACATGAATACTATGCATGTAAATTTCTAATGAACTATATCTGGATGTATACCTACGTGAATGTCTTATGTGTGAACTGTAAATAAATTCATGGACTCTGAATTGAGGACTTTATCACATCGATACGTTACAGCTATTTGCTGCATTTGCCAATGTTGATGATTATGCAAATGAAGAACTCTTCTGATAAGAAAAATATGTATATATAATGATGAGCTCCGAAGGGAACGAATGTATTCTTGGACATTCAACAAATGATGAATCAATATAACGTTGACCCTTACTCCAAGATGATAAACGGACGAAGCACGCATTCGCGATTAAACAAAATACATAACCAGCTCTAAACCAGCTCAGCCTTATCGGCCTCCCCTATATAAACGACTTTATCAGCTGGCGGCCAGATGTGGCGTGGATAATTTCAAAGATTACCGAGTTGAAAGAACTAAATTCCTTTCGAGCGAAAATGAACACTTTTTGTATCTACACCGATGACGTCACACCCCCTTGACAACAGGATGAATCAGCTGTAGTGATGGCAGCCGCCTTTCAACGTCTTTGAAGAAAATTATTTATAAACGCTTAATCGAACATTGGAAAATAGATTCAATCAACATGAGCATGAAATATAAGTCCTACTGTCCGTTGGCGAAGTAAGCATTGTATGAATCTATCGAGGCAAAAAGATAAGTACCTTATTTGAAGGTTACAATAAGTTAATCCTATTTGTCCAATAACGCCATGTTCTTTTTTTTCTTCTTTGTATCCATGTTAAATATTGTTTCTGTCTTTTTACATGTAGTGGGAAGTAGGATAGGAATCGGAATTGAACTTATGGCTTTTCGAATGTCAAGCTCAATTCCGATCGTTCCTTAAGGCCGTGAATTAATCGCATTTCGCGAAGAACGCGTCGGATATCGGTGATTGTTTCGTTCGGACCTGCATTAATTCACCTTGCATGTTAGGTGTATAGTCATGTTATAACTGGTGTATTCTAGTGTATTTAGTTCTAATTTTTATTCAGTTACAGTCATATGTTCGTAATCTATCCTGTTTATTCTAATCTGGCTATCTTTAATTTTATTTAAATGTATTGTATTAACGTCAAATGAGTCCTGTGACGTCATCATTCATAGTACCAAATATGTTCGTTTCCTCAGTTAACCTTCACCCTTCTACATTTCCGGTTATTAAACTAGGTTTTATAATATCATTTATTTTTGTGAAAATGTCACTTTTGTATTGTGCTACTGTTCTGTAATCCTTGGTTAACCCATTGTATTGTTTGTATTCATTTCATCCATTTATAATTTAATATTAATGCTATAATTTCTTCATTAATAATAGTGTAGATGAATATTATTAAATTTTTTTTGAGTTTAAGGAGGAATTAGGGACTTTGCACCAATTTGCAGTGGTGGTCCTAGAAATGGGCAATGCACTATCTAGCTCATGATTATGGCATAATATATAATGATTAATTATTATAACTTTATAACAAATTAAGACATATTAAATATAAATTAGTACACTTTCTCAGTACTACATTGGGAACTTGGTGACAATTAAGATTAAATAACCTAATTATTTAGGAATAATACACATAATTATTGAATATTAATATTAAGTGCATGATATAATTTCAGCACCTTATATAACTAACTATCATAACTATTTATGATAGCTATTAGTGTATATATATAATATTTTTACAAAATATTATAGATTTGTGGAACTTATACATAACAATACAGGAATATTGCAATTTCTTATATTAATTATTCATTCGTTGAGTAATTATAATTATCGACATAGATTCTAGTGGTGATTACAAGACATAAGTAATTGAATACTTAAATAAATTAACTTTAAGATGCTTAACTTAGACTATTTTATTAAAAATGGTAAGGATTTTGGAAAAAAAGGAGAACTTCTCGAGGCTTATGCATTGGCTGAATTTACAAAATATAAGGCAGAAGAGGAGGAAAGAAAAGCTATTGCTAAAGCAGAGAGAGAAGAATTAAGACAAGAAGAAGAAAGAAAGATAGCAAGAGATGAAATCCTACGGATTGAAGAAGAGAATAAATTGAAACGACAAGAAATCATATTGCAGCAAGAAATGGAATTGCAACGGCTTAAATTGGAAACAGCAAAACTTAATTCGCAGGGTGCTGCAGCAAGCCAAAATGATAATGCTCAATCTGGATCTTCTTCCAACCGACTTAAGGGCAATTATTACTTTAAACTACCACCATTCAGATTACACGTGGATGACCTATCATCATGGCTGGCGCGCTTTGAGGATATATGTAAGGTCAATAACCTTGACAAAACTGCATGGGCACTTAAACTTAAGGAATTTCTGGATGGCGAACCTGCAAGTGCAGCACAAAATATTGATCCTACATTAGCCACAGACTATGAGGCCATTAAGACTTTGTTATTACGTCGTTTCCATTTGAACGAAGAGGCATGCAGATTACGTTTCAAAAGTTTGTTGCCAGATAACAATAAAGATTTCACAGGTTTTATTGCTAACATACGCAATACTTTTTAACAGATGGGTGAACTGGCAGGTGTCAACAAATCTTACGACAAGTTAGTCGATTTGTTATGGAGGGATAAAGTGTTATCTTCTGTCAGCCCACCATTCTTTGCTTATCTGCAAGAACGGAAACCAGAAACTATTGATGAGTTAGAAAAAATTTCTTTAAATTACTGCAACGCTCATCCGAATGCTAACATCTCTGGCTCGTTAATAAGAGAACCACTTCCTGTAGCCTCCAATATGGCATATCATAGTAATAACAAACCAAGAACACACAGTGTAGACAGAGGTAGGTTCAAAGGAAACTATGACATTAATTTTCATAAGGGACAAAATAACTTTAACAATAACTATAATAGAGGAAGACAACAAAACAGAAATTATTCACCTCAGTCAAGATACAACAGTAATCCACGTAACTCAAGTTATAATCGGTCATATCAATATAATAATGGTAAAAATTGGAAGAATAGCGATAATTATAACTCGGGACATCGAGATAACAATTACAATAGACGACAACGGGATAATTCAACTAATTATTCTCGTAATCGTTCTCATTCTCGTGGATCTTCACATTATAACCATAATACCGGGGCAGCAGTTACAAATGATATCACCCCTAAGGTTCAGGTTCCACCTAACGATAATACAATGAATTCTTCTGCTGCATGCTTTGCTATTAATTATAACGTGGCGAATAGTTGCCCACAATGCAATCTTATTTTTCAGGAGGCAAAGGAGACAGTACTAAACTGCGGACACATTCTACCAGAAGTAGGTCTTGCAGCCAATGATGGAACAGGCTCTCTGATTTTTAACAGAGGGATAGTTAACGGTTCTATAGTTTCTGTATTGAGAGATTCGGGGTCCACAACCATTGGAGTGCAACAGTCGCTTGTACATCCTAGCTGTGCAACGGGGGAATATGTCCGTTGCATGACTTTTGGGGGAACTATTGAGTTTTACCCCACAGCTATTATCCATGTTAAAACACCTTTTTTCACAGGTAACGTGAAGGTATGCATGCTGAAAAAGCCGATTGCAGACCTTATGGTGGGTCGCATACACGGCAGCAAGGATTGTTCACCAGAAGATATTATTGAATGGGAGAGACACAATCTATGCACTGGAAACGCCGTGACAACTAGAGCTCAGACTATACTCATGGAGAGTGTCAATGATAATAAGATGGATGCAGAGAAACAGGAGGATATTGAGGTCAATTCACCTATTGACAGGGAATCATTTGAAAAAAACAAAAAAATGACAAATCTCTAAATAAATTTTTTAACCTAGTTAATAAGGTTTATAATTTAACATCAGGGAATAATAACAAACATTGGTTTATTGTTAAAATGATATACTGATTAGATGCTTTAGTGATAAATCACAGGTAAAACAACAAGTGATGGTACCGGCTGCTTTTAGACGGTACATTCTTCAACACGCGCATGACTCGCAGTGTGCAGGACATATGGGATATACTCGAACACGATCTCGAGTATTGTCTTCATTCTTTTGGTCAGGAGTATCACGGGATATTTCGCAGTATGTACGTTCTTGTACTACATGCCAGGAAGTGAAAGCACGTGGAGCTTTTCACACGGCGCCTATTCAGGCTTGCGATATCTCAGTACGACCTTTTGACAAGATGGCCATAGATATAATTGGTCCACTTCTACCATCTGCGAGAGGACATAGATTTGTTCTCACGTGCATTGATTTATGCACACGATGGCCAGAAGCCATTCCATTGAAGACAACCACTACCACAGATGTAGCTGATGCATTACATCTAATTTTTTCTAGAATAGGGTTTCCTAGAAAATTATTATCTGACCATGGGTCGCAGTTTATATCCGATACCATGAAGGAGGTAATGAAAACCTGGAACATTGATAGGAATTTGAGTAGTATTTATCATCCCATGAGTAACGGTGCAGTTGAAAGACTTAACTGTACGCTTAAGCAACTTTTACATAAGGTTACTGTTAAACACCCTCAGGACTGGGACAGAGCACTCCCAGCTGTCCTGTTTGCTTACCGAGAGGTGCCACATGAACAAACTGGCTTCTCTCCCTTTGAGTTAGTTTTTGGTGCCCCTCCGAGAGGTCCTATGGGACTGATAAAAGATTTATTAATTGATGCAGAGATGACTCAGGACACTCAGTCATCTTATGAGTATGTGATTAATCTTCGGAATAATATTATTGAGTCTTGCCAATTGGCAACAGCTTCTTCTGAGGCTGCAAAAGCTAAGGCTCGATCTATACAAAATCGATCTAGACGATTACGCCAATTATTCCCAGGCGATGAGGCTTATGTATTACCCCCTCACAATAACAATAAGTTATTGATCTCATGGACTGGTCCTTATAAGGTTACTGATAAAATTTCAGACGTTGATTACGCCTTAGATATCAAGGGACACAGAAAGATATTCCATATTAATATGCTCAAGCAATTTCATACACGTCCTATACACTTACAGTCAATTTTTCATGAACTAGATGACAATACTGTATCTACTTGTCATTATTCTAATCTTTCTGTTATACAGGAGGAAGAATCTTCTTTTCCTGAAGTGCAGATGCCTTACCTGTACTTATTGTCCAATCTACTGAATCTTGGCGTGATGTGACCATTTCTTCTACGGTTACACCGCAACAGCATCAACGCGTTGCTGATCTTCTACAATCTTTCCCAGATGTGTTAACGGATGTACCGGGTTGCACATCTGTAATTAGTCACGATATTATTCTTAACGATGATACACCAATTCGTGTTCATCCTTATTCTGTACCTCTACATTTTCTGAGTAAGACATCTCAGGAACTCGAACAGATGATATCATTAGGTATTATTGAGACTAGTACATCTCCATTTTCTTCTCCTTTAGTCATTGTCCGGAAAAAGGACAACAACATACGTTTATGTGTTGACTATAGGAAACTTAATGCGCAGACAGTACCGGATAGCGAACCACATCCTATCCTTGACGATTTACTTCCTCGTCTATCCAATGCTACACTTTTCACTAAAATTGACTTAACCAAAGGTTATTGGCAGATTCCACTAACCGAAAGAGCCAAATACTACACAGCATTCTCAACTCCACAAGGTCTTTACCAGTGGAACGTGATGCCTTTTGTGCTAATGAATGCTCCAGCTACCTTTATTCGCATGATGCGAAAAATTTTAGCAGGTAGATCAGATATAATTACCTACATTGACGACACATGTTTGTTTAGTTCATCATTTGAGGAACATTTTTTGGGTCTTAAATCAGTTTTGGAAATATTGCGGGATAACCATTTAACCGCTAAACCAACTAAAATTCAAATAGCGTGTAATGAGATAACATTCCTGGGACACATTATTGGATCAGGACGTATCCAAACAATTCCCAGTACGGTTTCTAAAATATTAAATTTATCTGTTCCTCAAACGAAGAAACAGGTTAAGAGTCTGTTAGGGTTGATCCAATACTATAGCAGATTTGTACCTCACCTATCATCCATCACGGCTGTCCTGTCATCGTTACTAAAGAAGAACATGCCTTGAAGGATAAATTGGACAGACGAATGTGACAAAACTTTTCGCACTATTTTAAAAATTTTTTCATGCCCACCTGTTTTAAGATTACCAGATGCTTCTAAAAAGTTTGTTCTACGTACAGATGCGAGTAATTACGGACTCGGGGCTTGTCTACTCCAATATCATGATGATGTCCTTCACCCTGTACTTTACATCTCACGCAAGCTGAAACCTCCGGAGACTAAATATTCGACTGTAGACCGAGAATTGCTCTCCGTAATCTGGGCAATTACCAAGTTAGAAAAATTTTTGCTGGGATCTCCATTTCTGATCCAGACTGATCAGAAATCTGTGGCAGCATTACGTCGTTCAAACCATAAAAGTGCTAAGCTTGCACGATTTGCTATTACGTTGCAACCATACGAGTTTGAAATACAGTCGATACCTGGAACTGAGAACGTCATAGCCGATACGTTGTCCAGACATCCTACGGATTCTGAATAAATATTACAATTTCAAGAAAATGTTCTGACTGATCAAGCATTACATTTGCAATTAACGGTATTAATTCCACGTCAGAATATACAACACTTCATTTGGACTTCCTACTTAAATAAGGACATTTCGAAATAAACTATTTTGATCAAAATATCAAGTTTTACGGATCGTTTGAAAATTTGGACTTCAATTCCACTTTGGGTATCACTCATTTCGATTGAAAACTGTTAAAAAGGAACAATCTCTGATGTAGAAGGGACAGATACGTTGATGACTTATTCAATTTACTTTCAAAGTTTAATAAAGGAACTAACGATGATTGGATAATCATATCATAATTCGATAATATGAACCTTGTGTCTTAATGAACTTTCATACAAGTCAACAGGATATAACAACGATTGGATCTTCATGTCCGATATTGTTAAATTTTCTAGTTATTAAATTAATATATAATAAAATAAAGTTAAAGTGTGATGAAATAAAAAAATAAAATATACAAAGAAAAGATGAAACAAAATAATATCACACCAATTAATATTTTAATTAGTGTAATTATCAAGGTAATAGATATTAGATTATGACATTTCATATTTATAGTTAAAATGTATGAATTTTTTTTTTCTGTTCTTTTCTGCTGATTGTGTCAATTTAATTAGGTATCTATCCTTACACTTCATTTTCACACGCATTCTAATTTAATGTATACTTTAATATTTGGTTTTAATTGTCCGTACTTCTCAATTTTTATTTCTTTTACTCTCTTATACTATTTCTCATTCTCTTCAATTAGATAGTAATTAGTTAGTACCATACGTACATACTATAATTAATTATTTTAATTTTAATAACACCTCACATTATTAGTTAGTCGATACATACAACAAATTAATTAGTTAATTAGTTAGTAACAGTGACATTTCCTTGTTTAATATAAGGTATATGTATGATATGACGTTAATTTCATTATAAGATATTACTGACATGACCACGACACTGTTCTAGATAGAACATCGTAGGTCATACGTCGGGTTTTGTTAAATGTTTGATAATTTGATTAATATTATTAAAAAAAAAAAAAATCTATCTAATAGATTTTTTTTTTTCCCGCGTCTGACAGGAAATCTGTTACGGTGTTATTTTAAATGACGGCGTCTGCTGGGGTTTAGCCATGCGCAACGTTTAGGGGTCATTAACATTTATAGAATATGTCGATATTTTACGGTATACTGAACGCGAAATATATGCGGAGATTATGACGCATTCGCGTTGGGAAGGTCACGCTGGGTGACTTGGTTACATGGCCCTTGTTACGCTATCCGTCAAGCAAGAAGGTCGTGTCTTGTATTTCTTCCAAGGAAAAAAGGCTGAGTATATAGCCTATATTATATAGATGAATCGATGTAGAACTCAGGGTCAGTTCGGATATTAATCTAAGTATGAGATTAATTAAATCAAATTAAATGATGGAAGGAGAATCGCATTATGATTCAAATTGTAGCTGTCAAGAACTCATGTGCTCATTTCTGGCTGTTGATTACAACAGCGCACGTATATAGCCACGATGTTCATCTGACATATTGTTTTGACACGGACGGACATGAATACTATGCATGCAAATTTCTAATGAACTATATCTGGATGTATACCTACGTGAATGTCTTATGTGTGAACTGTAAATAAATTCATGGACTCTGAATTGAGGACTTTATCACATCGATACGTTACAGCTATTTGCTGCATTTGCCAATGTTGATGATTATGCAAATGAAGAACTCTTCTGATAAGAAAAATATGTATATATAATGATGAGCTCCGAAGGGAACGAATGTATTCTTGGACATTCAACAAATGATGAATCAATATAACGTTGACCCTTACTCCAAGATGATAAACGGACGAAGCACGCATTCGCGATTAAACAAAATACATAACCAGCTCTAAACCAGCTCAGCCTTATCGGCCTCCCCTATATAAACGACTTTATCAATATCGTACAAGGTCATTGACATGAGGATGGGCACGGGGGTGGCTCGCAACCTCATCATATCAAACATGTCATCATCTCATTTCATTTGTACAGACTTCTTGCTAGGAGGTCAGATACAGTGAGGGCCCTATGATCCGTAGTCAGCGAAAAGGAACATGATGATGATGATGATGATGCAGGGCCGGATTATGCCAAGAAGGGACCCTAGGCTTTTTGGTGTTTGGGGCCCTTCCCCCTCAATTCATAGGCAATAATTTTAATATTCTTGTTCGAACCCCTTAGCATGGTGATGGTGTATATTATTATTATTATTATTATTATTAGTAGACTGATATGTTAGTTTCTTATCACTGCTTACCCTTTTTAATTAGTAATTATTTTTTATTAATGTTATTGAAACGTTTTTCTTGTTCTTTTTTCTTTCAAAACCTTCTCTAACAACTGGCAAGAAATCAGTTTTTTCTAATAATAGAAGAGTCTATGCGCATGAATGCCAATATTTTCTTTATGTACATAAATCTATGAGGTTTTAATTTTTTTTATCATGCACGGTCCCCTAGGCTTCAGCCTACTTAGCCTTATTGATAATCCGACCCTGTGATGATGATGTTTATGATGATGATATGTTACGAAATACATTTTTACTTATCTTCACCGCAAAACTAAATTATATTCAAACGTGACCCAATAAATGACAGTCCCGTACAATTGCCGGGAATCGCTGAAGAGAAAGAAAAAAATATGACTATTGCTCCTTCAATCATGTCACTAAAGGCGACTAACATGAGGTTGTGTATGTAACTGACAACCTCATCTTGTAAAACAACCTGTTTTATAAACCACTGCTGAAACATAATATGAAAGCTTTGATACAGGCCTCCTGTAAGGGTACCTGCTGTTATGACAGCTCCAAGCTCCATAACCAGCAAGTAAAATCTCCGTACGACGAAAGTTATGCAAGAGTCCAATTATTTCGATTTGCGCGCTTTTTATTATTTATCGGGTTTTCCCTTACAACTAAGAGATTACTGCCAGGATGTGGTATGATATTGTAACGTGTTGAAAATAAAAAAAATAAAAAAAAATTAATTAAATAATTCATATCTATGAATTTTTGTGCATTGCAAAATTGGATATGCTGGCAAACTGACTTTTTGCTATTTAATTTCTCAGTATCAAATCTTCTGTTGTGATAAAAATTGTGCACGTGTTTACATGAAAAAGATATGAAGCTATAAAGAATTATAAATAAAGCGGATCTTTCTGCAAAATAGCACAGATTAAAAAAAGATATATATATATAAATGTACAGTATATAATTTGATAATTTCTATCATCGTTCAACCACATTAAAGCAGTTTTATATGTGGTATCTGGTTTACAGGAAATATTAACGGGCGGGGCTTAACACGGTTATTTTGGGGAAGTCTGGAAAATAAATTTGTTGCAAAAGTACAATTTGACAGGGGTACCGGATACCATACAGACACACACACAACACAAAAACTGGAGCGTAAGGACGTTAAAAAAAAAAAAACCAGTGCTCTGTCGATCGTAAATCTACGCGCTACTTCTGAATGGACGGGAAAAAAAGATGGTAAACTTATTTAATGATTGGAAAATACATGTGTATTTATATATATATGTGTGTGTGTGTGTGTGTATATAATTATGTGTAATTCTATTGATTAATCCACCTGTGCGATAAGAAGTGTATGGATGTGTTAGAAATAGTAGTGTGTTAATGGTGAAACTTACAGGCTCATGTGTAATTCTAGAGGCAAAGCCAGCCTTCGGAAATATTCAAAAATATTGAGAACGATGGCCAAGTGTGTCTGTAGGTTGGAACTGTATTTAAAGAAGTATTTCTTACATGGAATGAGACACATACCAGGAACATAAGGAAGGATGAAAGGGATTGGATTACTGTATAGTTTGATATATTACTTGGTAGTTTCATTCACGACCCAAATTTTTGTATGGAGGCGAATCATGGGAACCGGATGATAATTAAGGATATAGAAGAAAATTATGATCACAGTGAACTAAAATGATTGTTGCTACTATACTATACCTTGTGCATCTGCTAGCACTCCAGTCTGAAACTGTCTATGGTCCCCATCTGTGTCATAGAGGGATGTTGATAGACAAATACAGGGATTGCATTTAACATCGTTTCAGGTTTTATTCGTTAACCTAAAGCCTACGACAAATATAAGAGGCTTATCTTACTGAGGTTACGACTGATGCAGTGCCGGTCTATAGCAGAGGGCCAGACATCTAGTGTAAACCAGTTGGAAGAATTTCAGCCGACAATTCTCTCCAGTATCAGAAGGAGCCATCTACAGTGACTAAGATAAGTTGCCCACAAAGGCAACTGTATAGCTTATTCCTGATCACCAAAATTAAACTCAATTCCATTCGCGATGAACAGAACAGTATGGAGCTTCAATTAGATTGTGAGAATAACATTAGTAATTATTCAGAGAAATATCAAGCAAGCAAGACTGTCTTCATAGTGATAGACATCTTACACAGTGAAAGACTCTACTGAACCTTTTCCTTATTTATTTACTTTTGTAATATGATTTATTTTAAAACTTTTCAAACAGAAAAGAGTAAATGTACAAATAAATTGTAAATAATTACCAGCAGACTTACTGAAATTCTTTAAGTTAAGTTTTATTCATTGTTGGTGAATTTAATTAAATAATTTCCCCTAGCAGAGTCAAGAGTAAAATTAACTATCATATTAACAAGGAAAGGTAGCAAATACAGACTCAGAGTACTACATTACCATCTTCTCTGGGAACTTATACAGCTTGACCCTACATTTGTTGTCTATACACCCTTACTCTTTTCAGCGAAGGGGGTATTACTGATAATACCAGACTCTTATCTGGCACTATCATAGTATCATCTGATACACCGTTATGTCCAGGATACCCTATTACTTTCAATAAAATCTGAACCTCTCGCGACAGGCGCCGTTCACAAATCACGTGACACAATTGTTGACATTTTTAGCTTAACCTCCCTCTTCCCCCCGTCACGTGTGCATAACTAAAACCCGCATTTCAGAAACTCCTGCACCAAAGCATAACATCTCGGCAACCCCCCCCCCCCCCCCCACGCCCCCTCTCTTTGCGTTACGTGATTTGTGAACGTTCCCTTTGCCCGTCTCACAACGCATGTCTGGGGAAACCCCAAAGTACACAATGAAGACCACAGCTAAGGTATATGATGCATGCGTCACCAGCACGCTTCTATATGGCAGCGAGACATGGACAATCTATGTCGAGCTAGAAAAAAAAGGCTCCGTAACTTTCATCTACGGCAGGGTTTATTAACATGTGGATCATTGTCGTGATTTGGTCTGTCTTACATCACGGTCATATTTACCGCTCGCAATAATAGGATAAAACGGACCGATATAATAACCAACGGGAACGTTCCTTTTTATGATATGTATAGGAAACCTTTTTATGCTTGACAGAAATGCCTATTTTGTGTATTTGACAGTACGAAGATATTTAATTTCTTAAAAACTAAAGATATTTCAAAGGAAAGATATAGCTAGTTTAACAACGGGAATATTACTTTAGAGGGTAGTGCAAAGACTTCCTCGAATAGGACTTCATTTACAGAGAAAAATCATTTTAACTGACATTTCTACATCAGGGTAGTCCCAATTTAGTTAGTTAAAGACTGCATAGATTTAAATGCACTTTGCTAGCAAAACCATTAATAGATACACGGATAGATTTAGATTCACTGTTTAATTCTAACTTTAGATGAGCAAAATCGGTCCATAATTAAGAGAGTAAATAAATATTTAAAATTCTCCACATTGAACGAGAAGGCAAAAAGACGCATTGGTTTGAAATTCTTTACTCGGTTTTTTCCCCCTGTCATCCGCGAGGTACGCGGCGCTCCTATATAAGACCTTGAACTTGGCGGATTTACGCCACTACTATTTTCAAAACACTAGCTGAACTGAAAAGAGCGCAAAACGTATGCTGTCAAATACTTTTGCCGCTGTGTCTAGCAGCAGACCTAGATGACATCTTAAAGCCTGTAACAGCTTATATATATATATATATATATATATATATATATATATATATATATATATATATATATATATATATATATATATATATATATTATATATATATATATATATATATATATATATTTGTATATAATTATGTTATTTTCCTGTATATATCCACTTGTGTGTTCGATGATCTGTTAAAAGGAAAAACTACAGGACGAATGTGCTGCCGGGCTTGTTTGCAAACATGTGTGATTTTAGAGACAAAAGCCAGCATTGGAAAAGGTGTAGAATATTTGCTAATTACACTTCTCTAACATTTCTATGTTTTTCTGGTCAATTTTAATGCGCTGTTTTTAAATCTGCAAACCGTTTTTCTCTATCAGGTCGGGATCTCTAGAAATACGCAATTGAAATTTTTTAACAACGCATACAGTATTACAACATCATTTGTACAAGAAATATAACAGTTATGTAGGCTTGAATTTCTTTGCAGTCGACTTTCGTCGGTGAATGGCATGTGGTACATCGCGATGAAGCATCCAACAATAATCGGCAAGCATGGTCACACTCCACTATCCTTGATAACGTGACTCCATTACGGCGATATCTTGATGGAATCGTTCTCCATGTTCATCGCTGACTTCGCCAAGGTTGTCAGGGAAAAAGTCAAGATGCGAATCGAGCAAATGGATTTTGAGGGACATGTTACAGCCCATAATTCTGTATGCATCTATGCACTGCTTAACAATATGCACATAGTCGACCGATTTGTGATTTCCAAAAAAGTTATCGACGATCGATTTGAATGCCATCCATGCGCGAAGTTCACTACCATGTAACAAGTTCTCGAATTGTTTGTCTGCAATAACTTTCCTAATCTGAGGTCCTACAAAGATACCTTCCTTTATCTTTGCATTGCTAATTTGCGGAAACTTTTCTCGAAGATAAGTGAAAGCTTTGCTCGTTTTATCTAACGCTTTTACGAAATTCTTCATGAGCCCCAACTTTATATGTAATGGTGGTAAAATGATGCTGTCTTTGTTAACTAATGGCTCGTGTATTACATTGTTATGCCCGAGCTGCATACGATCCCTGATAGGCCACACCTTTCTTGCATAATGTTCCTGTCTGTTGCGGCTGTCCCATTCACATAGGAAGCAACAAAATTTAGTATACCCAGTCTGCATGCCCGTGAGAATTGCAATGACCTTTAGGTCTCCACAAATCCACCATTGGTAGTCATTGTACTTTATTTTTGCCAAAAGTATAGCCATATTGTCATAAGTTTCTTTCATATGAACAGAGTAGGCGACTGGAATTGATGAAAATAAATTTCCATTATGCAATAACACGGCTTTTAGGCTAGTCTTGGAAGAGTCGATGAAAAGTCGCCATTCGTTGACTATGTGCTCATGACCGAGGTGCACCATTAGACCTTTTACATCTTTGCAATAGCAAATGTCATCATCCATCTCAAAGTATTGAACAAGTTCTCTGTGTCTATGACGAAATTTAGATATCGGAGTATTGGGCGCTAAAAGATTCCATTCTTTGAGTCGCGAACCGAGTAATTCCGCATGTCCTTTGGTGAGAGCGAGATCACGTATTAGATCTGAAAGTTCTGAATGGTTAATTAAGTGAACACCATCATTCACCGGTATATAATCCGAGTCAGAATTAGTTTCTAAAGCAGGTAAACTATCACTTTCTGATGGTTCATTCACGTCCAACGGATATTGTTCTGGTGGAACTGGGATCGGACACGTGATTGGATCATGAGGCACTGGTTTCGAAACCGATTGAATATTTGGATAAACCACAGACTTTCTAGTTTTAAAAGTGAAACCATAGATATTTGTCAAGCAGAAGTAACAACCAGTAGCGTGATTTGTCGGTTCACGCCATATTACTGGCACTTCAAAAGGCATCGACTTATGCTTCGGCGATTTTCGTAACCAACCTGCCAATGTATTTGCACAAGTCAAACAAACTGCATTTGGCATCCAAGATTTATTTGCATCATCAACTTTCGAATCGAAATAAAGTTCATATGCTTTCTTTAGCAATGTTGTAAAGTTTTTCTGGTGAACACGATCGGTAAAATATCCGCACACGTAACAGAACAGATCAGCCGAATTTCTACAACTTCTAGAAGCCATATTTCACTCAGAATTATTTCAAAATACAGTAACTATTTGAAATATAACGTAACATATGTCATGCATCTTTTAGCAGTATAAAAAGTAGAATTATTTTGCATTTTATTAATTTTAAAAATGTTATATAGTAAAAATGAAACGGAGCAAATAACGGTTTCCCAAAAATATATTTATTCACAAATATCTTAAGAACCCGACGTGCTAGAGATAAACGGATTTCAAATTTGAAATCAGCGCAAGAAACTGACCTAAGAACACTTATTCTTATATAAGAAAGAAAAATGTTGTTTGTCAGTGTTATGGCACAAATACGACTGTAAGTTTATTAGGGTATGTGAATGAGTATTTCATACTGGAACGACACACTGTTCACGAACATAAGATAGGATGACAGGATTTGTTAACATGATGTAATCAAGATGTCACTTACTATTGTGTACTTAACCAAATCATTGGATGGAAGCCAATCATGGACTAATTGATCTAACTTAGGATGTATTAAGGAAATGAGTAATCACATTGAACTGGCTGTAGGGTACTGAGGTAAATTGTGTCGTGCAAACTGTTAGCACAATGTCTGAATTATGTTTGTACGTGGTGTTGTATGTGTGTATGGAGTGGTGCTGGACCCTACAAGGAATGCGATTGTATTTTCATTCCAGGTTTTGTCCTGGTATTACCACAAGTTTACGAGACATCTACTTGAGAGGGATTCTGTTGGTGCATACAGTTCTTCATATACTTAGAACTCGACCAAAGTTTCCCAGCCTGGAGTTACAGATTGTGTGATCCTGGCTATAGATGGATGCTTCTCAATATTTCAAAAGCTAAGTGGACGCTTAGTTCCACTGATCAGACTATCCAGCCACAAATTTTAAGACAAAGAAGCCATATAATAAAACAAAGAAACCACACATATTAAAAACATTATAATGATGACTCACTAAGGACCATATTCAATTAATATTACTTTACAAGCCAGTGAAAGTGATACTACTTATGTGAAAGAAAGAAATTGACATTATAACTACAAATTTATCATACTAATAATATTATGGAGAAGAATATTCCTTTTTTATTTATTTGATTGTGTATATAATATTTGAATTCATTTTAATTTTCCTAACTGAAAAGAGAAACGGTATAGGATCAATAAATTGTAAATACTTTCATTCAGACTTACTTAATTATTCTAATTGAGTTAATGTTCTGTTTGATAGATATTACATATTAAATATTCAATTTATCCCTAGACAATTAACCACAAAAACAACTATATAACCATTATTCAAGGTGGGATCTGGAGAGGTAGCAGTTAGATCTTCAGTGACTGTGACGGACGGATGAAATTCAGCTGTCCCTGAATTGACGGATGATAAAACGAGTAGCCTTGAATAGCATCAAGGCCCCTGAATTTGTGTGTAGTTAAATCGCAGCGTGTTTCCCATGTGGAATTCTACCGCGAGTGCTAATTAGTATGCACTATCCAACGTGGATTTTCCCCCACGTGGGCTAATTAATATGTAAACAGTTATCGTGCGAGGATCCAGGAGTTTCGTTTTGTCTTAGGTTTAGTTAGCCACGCCTTCGGCCTATCTCTCGATCCTTGAAAACCAAGCATTTCTCTACCTTTTTCTGTCATCCCGTCTAGAAGGTCGTTGCCAGAGGAAAACGGCAAAGCGGCTACCATCAAAGACTGTGTACTCTCCAGGAATGTAGCAGAGTTTTTCTCATCTACGGTTCACATGTTTAATCGAACCGGTCAAGGGGGCTAGAATCTCTGCCGGACGAGACGAACGGGGGAATCGAGAAGCTTTGACCAGCGGCACGAAACGTAGAAAGTTCTCTAATTCAAATAAGGCGTGAATCTTAGCAAGTAGCTATCACTTTTCATTTCATTAACTATATATTGGCATCGCCGAAAATGCAGTTTATCATTCGTTTGCCAGAGAGTTGAAGAAGTACTAGCTTATAGTAGAAGCTAACAAGTTTTTCTTTGGATTTCTACTATATTGGAGTCTATATTCATTCATTCTTTTGTGCCGCGGTAATATATTAGCCTTGAGTGATTTAGGGGTTTAGTTTCTTCATTTATTTCACTGGATTTTGTGTTTAATTTAAACATATTAAATAAATTAATGAGCAAAGTTTCCAGACGTAAATTGAATAATATAACTATCTGTTATTTCCCGACATAATAGATGCGTAACATAATTTTAAAAGCTAGGCGATCGTAATCGTAATTGTTTAATAACCATATTTCTAATTCACCTCGTATAAATTTTGAGTAATTAACTGTTCATAGCTAGTGTTAAAAAACAAACGATACATTGGCTAGTCACTCGTGTAATTTCTTTAATAGAAATAATTAAATACCGGAGTGATTTTACAGGTCTTACATAAAACGCGGGTGTTAGAATTAATTACAGTAGAATTACCTGTTTTATATTTTCTCTTTTATACAGGTGATCATACCTTTTTCGATCCAACGGTTTTATTTAATATATAGAGAGTTATGTTCAGATGGTTTATGGCATCCCCATTTATATGTTCCTAACAACATAAAAAGAACACTGACAGTAACAAATCTGATGTTAAGAGACCCTTTTAAGTCCACCGTCTAACCCCATGAGATCGGTTAAATAACCAGAACGGTCAATTGTTCACTTGTGTTACAGATTTAACTGGAACGGGACAATGCCAGATATATTATAGTAAATCATATAAAGTTCCCTGGCCTGATGAGGCAGAACTTTCAGCACAAACTTATTATATCAAGACCATACTGACAGTAAACATTTTTCCTACCATCAATTCTAAAGAGAACATTTGCGGCTAATTCTTTTCCCAAGAACAGCCTGGGAAATAACATTCTACTGTTGAGATATTTCCCAGTCATTACGACAGCATCCTTGAAAAACAAACTTAGTCCCTATTAAATATCTGCAGTCTGACGAAGAATCCTTGCCAGGAAAATTATAATCAACACACCATTTCATGGAAACCTCCGAGCGATATTAGCAGTGGCTATACGGAGTTTTCTGGGGCTGGACTGGACAAAATAACAGGACATCTAATAGTCTTTGTTTGAGAACTGTGTGTGCGATTAAATTCTATGGACGTATGCAGCCGACTGAGGGGTAAGTCTGAACGGATGTGAGCGCTCACTATATGAATGCTGAGAGTGGAAAAATAGAACGAAAGAATTTAGTTTTCTTAAGTTTACTACTAATATAACACCTTCTTAATTTTTATCTATTCTCTTACTAAGTCTGAAGGCCCACGGAAAATTTAAACTAAGGACATATCCTATATACCCGTCCCGTCTACCCCACTTCCATTTGTCAATCAATTGTTTGATCTGTTGGGTAAACACACCTCGGATGGGGGGGGGGGGGGGAATCATTTTCCTAGTTGTTATATGTTCCAGAGGGAGGGTCTATGAGAATATATATTGTTTATTTATTTTCCCTTTATGTAACTACAATTTCACCTGATGACATGATAACGATGTATTAACTGTTGTAATCTAATTTTTCTTTCTAAAGATATAATAAATTTTTTATAACCTTTAAGCAACTAGTTTTGGTCAAAACCCTTCCCTGATATATATATATATATATATTATATGTGCCCATAGTTTACCTGTTCGTTTCTACGTATGTACGTATTTATGTCACAAAATTGTTTGTGTGTGCGTACGAGAGGATAGCGTATTAGAATCTGTATCTAGTGAAATAATACTTCTTCATTTAAGTGTGTCGTGCTATATAGGTGAGTTGAGCAATCACTCAACCCAAGACAGTATTTTTCTTACACTCTGTATTCCTTGTAAACAGGACTATTTCTCACACCTTTCTCTCACATAGCTTTCACTATCTCACCCCTGCTCGATTGGGACCATAAAATAAAGCCTATCTAAAACTCACGACAGTGATCAACACGAACATCATACTTGAAGGTTTACATAGCTTGACCCCACTTTTGATGTCGATACACCCTTACTCTTTTCAGAGAAGGGGGTATTTCTTATAAGACCAGTCTCTTATCTGGCACTATCCTGGTATCATCTGATACACCTTTGTGTCAAGGATAGCCTTCATTTTAATAACATCTGAACCTCTCGCGACAATCATGGACTTCATTCATGTCAATGAATGGATTCTTGGAAGTCCATGTACATAACCTGAAAATGTGAATTTTATTTTCACCAGAAACTTTACTCTGAAAATTGTATAGATCTGTGTATTTAAAGAACTATATCCATTTCTTTTTAACAGACTGTTTTTGCATCTCAGTATGACTATTTTTAAGCTCAACGATTTTTCTTTGTAACGAAAATATTTTTTATTGTGCGTCTATTTACATGTTTTTTGTTTTGTTTTTGTTTTTAAGAAGGGGTCCGTAGCGTTCACCGAACAATCTAAGGGATTCTTAACCTTCCCTGGACAATCAAAGCGGACCATGACACAAGAAAGGTTAAGAATCTCTGATCTATGGTGTCTGAGCCACATCCTGGGTATTTTATGGAAGGACAAAGTGATAAATGTCGAGGTGCTGACATGTACCAGCATTCAAGGCATGTATACACTACTTCGACAGCGCAGATTACGCTGGCTTGGCCATGTCCGCCGCATGGAAGATAGCCGCATCTCTAAAAGACATTTTCTACGGACACCTGGCAGATCGCAAAAGAACAGTAAGCGACCGCAGATGAGGTCCAGCGATGCGTGCAAGAGAGGCATGAATGCGCGGGTCATAAATCCAACCACATGGGAGAACGAAGCTGCTGAATGCACCATGTGAAGATTGGGGCACCTCAGATTGGGCGTTAGGAAGCTCTCACAACAAACAGGTGGACAGGAAAGAGTATGTCAGAGAAAAGAACACGCGGAAAGGAATCCGAGTTTTTTTTTTTTTTAAAGCAGAGGAGGGCTTGTGACGGTATTGCCTCCCCTGCTTTGCAGTAGTGGTTCAACAGTGGTCAAAACTCAAGAGTATCTAATATGGGCCTTCAAATTTGTCTACCTTCGCACAAGATTACTCTTGGCAGAGATGTAGACAGAAGGTTAATGACGCTTCTACCACAAAGGACTTTCATAAGATATTCAGATAAGCGAAAACAATGCTGCTTTTGGCTGAGCACGTTAATTCTAGAATCTGCCGACCACTTTTGTAAACAACTAAGCAATGATTAATTTTAGCTCGTTAAGCCCCCAACTCTAATTTACTCAGTGGAATTCTTATTTTACTGATTTAGCTCTGATTAGTGTGTGTGTGTAGTAAATTGACTGAGACAAACATACAGTAATTTTAAAATGATTAAATGGAAGTAAAATTTGTAAAATTACAAATAACAAAATTTAATAATCGCTTAAGTTTTAACAGTTTGAAAATAATTGAATAGTTTAGAAAAAAAGTTTAATCATTGATGGATAATAGAGTCGATGGAACAAAGTTCACTTTGGCAGCTTATACATGGAACTTAGCTGCCAATGACGGTTCTGCTCCTTCTGATGGGTTGGTTCTTTTTACATTGCTCCCGCTCGACGCTGGTCAAGGTTGTCGGGTGTAGCTTGTTTCCCAAAAATGTCCAGGACAGTCTACAAAGCTGGTCCTTCGTCTTAAAGCGTAGGCCACTTGCCCCTTCTTGTTCCAGAGATAGTACTTTCTGCTGGTACCACCAATAACTATGACAAAGAATAGAAACTAAACGCTCTTCTGAGTATGGCGTTTCCCGACAAATACTTATGTGTCCCCTTTCCTCTATTCTTCCATCCCATTTATCTCAGAATTGACCCTCGATGAGAATTAAATTTAATTCCTCGGGATAAATCTTTCTTTACATTTAAATTAAATAGCTTTAGCTTCCCATTACATTTAAATGAAAAGGTTAATAGCTCAGATAGAATACGTTTACATTTACATTTGCACTGATTGAAAAGTGTTCACAATATAAATTTAATATGTTTTCATTTATGTTTACACTGATTTGAAAAGTTTGAAACTTCCATTAATTTTTAAGTGCATGTGTTAACATCGATATGTACACTGGTTTGAAACTGTAAGTATTATACTTAGAACGGGACCCCAAGATGCAGCAATAGTGAATGCAGTCAGCGACCCATAGCTTGACTGCTTGCATCAGGACCAGCGAACCAGAGCTGGTCAAGACCGTACTCCACCTCCACGTGGTGGTACTGGAAACAGTCTGCAGCAGTGTAGTCTGGCTGAGCGAGTACGGATCGAAATGGAAAGGCAAACCAGGTTCCTAAAAAATGCCGTGCAGAAGTCGGATGTGTCGACCGAAAGGTGCAGATATCACAGCTTAGGCGCAAACAGACACAACGCAACCACCGTCCTTTTCAGGGCGAACGAGGAAGAAGAAGAAGAATAGTTAGAACGCCCATCATGTTTTCTTCTTTCCCTCCCTGCTCCGTATGGAACCTGGGACTCTTTTTGCGTTTAGTTCTCTTTAAGAAACTAGCAATAAAGAAGTCACCAGCCTGTGCAGTGGTGGTTCACGAATCATCATTCTGTACGCTGAGATTGCCAGAATCTAATGACTGGGACATCCAATAGCGATTTTCACATATTAAAATTCACATGGTAATATACATTTTGGCGACTGACTGCTTTGACGGTCGGTGGTTAAGGATGTATATATATGTATATATATGTATATATATATATATATATATATACATATATATACATATATATATATATATATATATATATATATATATATATATATATATATATATATATATTTGTTAATTCATATGTTAGTAATAAAATATAGAATGTAAAACCACAGCTTAAGCCAATCCTGGCTCACAGACGTTTTGCTCAGATGAATAAAAGGCACTTGCAGTTGTCTTCTGCCATCAATGGTACCTATACCTTGTAGCGGTATGGCAGCTTGTGTATCCTGACAATCCCCAGAGCTATGCCAGTGGGAGTTTTACTCCTGGTAGGTTCAACCAAGCTGGACTGGTCTGCGTGGGTAGGGGTCAGACAAAAGCTGGTACCCTGGTCCTCCAGGTTGGGGGTTTTAGCACAGGGCCGACACCCCTGTCTGTGTAAAAAATCGCACATGTTACGGAAACAGCAATAAATGAAAAAAAACTTTGATGCGGGACGGACATACGGAGTCTCAGGCTCGTATGACTGACAGTGGTGAAAGCCGAAAGGAAGCCACTGGCATGAAAACGGATGCCCAGACCGCAAAATACGAAACCAGAATTGGTTTTTGGAATGTCAGAACAATGAATGAGGCAGGGAAGCTGAGACAGATCACAGCAGAGATGAGGAATTACAAACTACATATTCTGGGAATAAGCGAGAGCAGATGGACAGGGATGGGGAAAATAAAAACAGCTACAGGGGAAACAGTACTTTATTCTGGTAGATACGATGGTCAGCACAACGAAGGTGTAGCCATGATCCTTAAGAAAGGAATGGAAAGGACTCTACTGGAATGGAAACCCATTAACAACAGACTAATAAGAGCAAGACTGAGAGGGAGATTCACCAACACCACAATTATACAATGCTATGCACCAACAAACGACAGCGATGAAGAGATCAAGGACGAGTTCTATCAACAGGTACAAAAGGAAATGGAAACTGTACCCATGTACGATCTTATTATAGTAATGGGAGACCTAAATGCGAAAGTTGGAACACACAATAATTATAACGAAAGAGTAATGGGGAAGTGCGGCAGTAGAACAGTAAATGAGAATGGGGACAAATTAATAAGCGTCTGCAGTATTAACAACCTGGTCATTGGAGGAACACTTTTTCAACACAAAGAAGTGCAAAAGTTAACATGGGAATCACCAAACGGACGAGACAAAAACCAGATAGATCAATGGCAGATGGAGACATGCACTACAAGACGTGAAAGTAAGAAGAGGCGCAGATGTGGGAAGTGATCATCACCTAGTAGTAGCAAAACTGAAGGTAAAACTCAGAGCTGCTGGACCAGTTGTAGTCAAACAGAAAAGATATAACATCACGAAACTTAAGGACCCCCTCACCAGAAAAGCGTTCGTGGTCGACGTAAAGAGACGATATCTAATTACCAAAAGCCAGGAAAGAACAGAGACAGACGATGTCGACCAGAAATTCAACACCATCTCAACAATATACAAAGAAAGCAGCAAGTCATGCTTGGGATTCCAGGAAAGAAAGAGCCAAGACTGGATAACAACAGAAACGCTAAACACCATAGCGAAGAGAAAGGAAATGAAAAGAAAGAAAACAGAAGCTAAGTCTCCCAGGTTAAAGGCAATATATAGTGAACAGTACAGTCAGCTGGACAAGGAAGTAAAACGTCAAACCTGTGCTAACAAAAGGACATTTCTGGATGACCTTGCAAGACAGGCAGAAGAGGCAGCACTGAGAAATGAACAAAGCAAAGTTTATAAAATAACTAAAGCTATCAGTGGAAAACGAGGTGCAAACAACATAACGTTAGTAAGAGACAAGCAAGGAAATCTCATCACCACAGCACAGGGGCAGGAAACAAGATGGGCAGAGTACTTCAGAGAAACACTGAATAAGGAACCACCAGAGACTCAGCTGAATGTTCCTGAGGCTGAAAGCGACTTAGACGTAAATACAGACATTCCACGAAAAGAAGAAATTATCACAGCTATCAAAGGGCTAAAAAATGGAAAAGCGCCTAGTCACGACAATCTAAATGCTGAGCTATTCAAGACAGACCCTGAACTAGCAGCAGAACTATTAGAACCACTATTTGCACAAGTCTAGGAAACTGAGACAACACCAACCGAGTGGAGTAAAGGAATAATTGTCAAATTGCCCAAGAAGGGCGACCTTGCAGACTACAACAACTGGAGAGGAATTACCCTCCTCTCAGTTCCCAGCAAAATACTAGGCAGGATAATCATCCAGAGAATTTCAAAAGCAGTTGACCGTAAACTGAGGAAAGAACAAGCGGGCTTCAGAAAGAACAGAAGATGCGCAGATCATATATTTGCCCTCAGGAACATTATAGAGCAGTGCTCAGAATGGCAGAGACAGCTGTACATAAACTTTGTTGATTTTGAAAAGGCTTTCGACAGCATACACAGGGACAGCCTATGGAAAATTCTGAGGGCTTATGGAATTCCCAGCCGCATTGTTTCCATTATAAAAAGCCTCTATTCTAACTTTACGTGCAGTGTTGGATCGAGTAATGTAACTTATCAACAACATTATTTTTGACAGTCATAGATTGGGTGATGCGCCAGACAACAGAGGGCAGTCCAAGAGGAATTAGATGGACAACGTTTTCTACGCTGGAAGATTTGGAATATGCAGATGACATTGCACTACTCGCGCATTCACATCAACACATTCAAGACAAAACCGATAGACTGAATAAGTATGGCCAGCAGGTTGGCCTGAACATCAATTTGAAGAAGACAGAGGTCATGACACTAAATGTGGGCAATCCTGAGCCAATAACAGTAAGGAACCAGAAGTTAGAACAGATAGACACATTTACTTACCTAGGAAGCATAGTAACACCTGACGGCGGAACAAGCAAGGACATTAACAACAGAATGAATAAAGCGAGAACAGCCTTTGCTGTTCTCAACAACATTTGGAAGTCTTCCCAGTACAGCACAAACACCAAATTAAGACTGTATGAGAGCTGTGTACTTTCTGTGCTTCTCTATGGTGCGGAATGTTGGAGAGTAACAGAGAAGGAAATGTCGAAACTGTCCTCCTTCCACACAATCTGCCTAAGGAAAATTCTCCGAATCTTTTGGCCAAACACCATCAGCAACCAAGAACTACTTATTCGGAGTAACCAGGAGGACATGCACACCATCATAGCTGGCAGACGCTGGAGTTGGGTTGGCCACGTCCTCAGAAGGGACCCTGATACCATTACAAGAACAGCTATGCTATGGACCCCCGAGGGAAAGCGAAAGAGAGGCCGACCAAAAACAACTTGGCGGAGAACTGTGGAAGCTGAGATGCAGAGAATGGGCCACAGTTGGGGCACTGTACGAAGGATGGCCGCCGACCGAGCAAAGTGTAATCACTTTGTTGCTGCCCTACAAGACGCCACCAGGCGTGATGGCCGCTGACTGCTTTGACGGTTGGTGGTTATGGATCAAAGAAGAGGAAGAAGCAGTTATCTTATTATACGTGTACTTGGGGTAGTTAATTTGAACTTTAATTCCCTTTTTGACTCCGAGTGTTTCCTTCAGTTTCCTCATACAGCGGCTTTCCTTATTAAAATTATAGAGATTTCCTGGGCTGAATTGTAAGTCCTCATGAATACTCCAATAAAAGGTGTCTGGTCTGATAAATGGAAATTCTTAATTCTAACTGGCATGTCTGGTGTCTTTGGTAAGCGTGAATTTCACAGTGAAAATACCACTGAAATGTGTCAGATTATATTCCCTGTCTTACCCCACTCTGTTTGTTATGGGGCTCAAATCTGCTTTGGATATTTTGCATGACTCATCTAGTGCAAAAGAACAAACATTACTTTTCTGAAAAATGGGCTGTAAACATCCGATTGCCCTGTGTACCAACTCAGAAACGGGTCGGTAACCTCACACGAAAATGTGTGTAAGATGTAACAAATTTTAACTTTCGCTAAAGTAATGTCTTATCTGTTGCTTGAGCACACACAAAATCCGTCTCTTTACAACCTTGGCGGAGACGCACCCGCGCCTTATCAGCGATTAAGCAGATTGCGCTGGGCGATGCACGTGTTAATCTGTGTACAGATATTGGCCCGCCTGCGATTAACCTACTTGCTTGTCGATAATGTTCTCTCAGCCGGTCCTGCAAATGTTTAGTATTATCATCCACCAGGAGTGTCAGATAAACAGCCAAGACAACAATATACTGAAAGTAGCGAAAGAATGTAAATACAAACTGTCTGCTACTTAGCAGAGAAAGAAAGAAAGTTCGACAATTGAAAGCACTTAATAAAATCCTTACCCCAAATGTTCCGATTACTGCCGTAGTGAAACAGAGATTAAGAAGAAGAAGGGGTCGTCCCAATGCATTGTGTGACAGGGCTATCCCCTCGAGGGCGCAACGATCTCTTAGTCAATTATAACTGGAGGAGGCTACTGTTACACGCATATATATATATATATATATATATATATATATATATATATATATATATATATATATAGATATATATATATATATATATATATATGAGTGTATGTGTGTGTGTGTGTCTGTGTATGCCAATTTCCTCTTAGCTTCCCAGGGAGAGTCCGTTTTCTGGAAGTTTTCACCAAGCATGCACATGGTCTTGCAGCGGTGGTTTCTGTTGGGAGACATTGTGGGGAGGGGGGGGGGGGGGAGGGAGAGAGGGAGGAAGAGGCTGCATAAGTTACAGAACTGTGATCACATGACATTTAGCGCCGAATAAAATTCGTGTCGCATCGTCTGCTCCTCGCTTTCCTTGTCCTTTGCTGCAGACCACTATTTCTCAGCATGTGGTCCGCAGACAGCAGGAGAATTAAAAACTGCACATAAAGTTATGCTTCAGGCATTCATGAGAAATAAAGAAGTAGAAAACTAGACAAGAGATTGGTTTGGTTTGGTTTGGTTTTTAAGGACTATCTTCATTGCGGGGGTCGGAGAGGCTCAGAGGTATGGCGTCCACCTCGCATTCAAGAGATTCGAATAAAAATAAATTTATAGAATGTGTGATTCCTATACAGTAAATACACACATTGGGATTCTCGCCGGTGCTACGGAGTTCGTGCACTGCGCTGAGATCCTCCTTTTGTGATCTAAGGGAGGAGATCGGAGCACTGATGGCGTTGTCCGTGTGCAATGAAGATAGTCCTTAAAAACCAAACCAATCTTCATACTTTTTTTGTGGTGGGTAGGTTTCCTAATTTTTAAATTTTGCCAGTGCAGCGGCCTGATAAGCCTACTCTTTTTGATTTCCAACTGCCGTGGGATTTTTAATGTGCGCAACTTGCACACGGGACCTCCTATTTTTTCACCCTTATCCGAGAAGGCTAGACATCAGATCTCACTACCCATGAGACCAGGGGGGAGTATGACGTAATTAGGACCATTGGTTCTGAAAAAAACATGTCATTAATTATAATCCCTCAACTGGAATCTGAAACCGCTACCTCTTGAATACGAGGCGGACGCCATACCTCTGAGCCACTCCGACCCCCTAGACAAAAGAAAAAACAACAGAAGATATACACTTACCTGAGACTCGAACCCAGTATCATCCGACTGACCACACCGCCACGCTACGGAAGCGAATCGTGACTATCATCACTTCCAAGAAGGCAACAAACAAATAATGCTTCGTGGACAGGGGTCATTAGCACGATTTTCCCACGCAACTCCGGATATACATCTAGGAACGATCCAGCCTAATTATAGACGCGATCACTATGCAACTTTCTTATTATGCAGTATAGGTCAGATTACACATACAAAGACCTTATTACTGTGTCTAGTAAATGATAGAAGAATGGACACAGTACAGGACAGAGAGTAGGTTTGTATTGTATTGTGCAAACCAGGGTTTCTTAACTGGGGTTTCACGGAATCCAAGCGTTTCGCGAGAGATCGCTATGGGTTCCGCGAGACATCTTGATTTAAAAAAAAAATATATACGTCTTCAGTAAGGCTTTATGTCTTTTTACATGGCCAAATTATTGTAGTTGTGTAAGTTTGATTTTCATTAATTCTCGTTTAATTCCTAGATTTTATAGAACCTATTTATTTTTTTTTTCTTCTCTTTTTATGAGACGTACCCTATTCGTCTATATATCTTCATCTCAAAGGCCTCAATTTTGTTCCTCTAATTGCCTGTTCATTATCCATGTCTCTACACCATACAGTAATGAAGAATATCTCCAGCATGTGATGATTCTCAGTTTGAATTTATGAGTTAATTGTTTAGATATTAGAAACAGTCTCATATTGTTGAGTGTAGCTTCGGCCATTTCTATTCTCTTGATTTCTGTTTCACATCTGCCATCTTCTATTATATGACCAAGATATGAGAAACTTGTGACTTGTTCCAGAATGGTCCCGTTTATTCTCATCTTTACGTTGCTCATCGTCAATCAATTGGTCACATAAGTTTAATGAGAGGGTTGGTGAAACTATTGACATATAGCCTATTCACTGCGCATTCTGAAAGACTGTGAAGCACTTTTGTTGTAAGATGTAACATGTTACACATTGCCTAGTTAACGAAGGAATGACAGGGAAGTATGACATGTGTATACATGCCCATTGATGGTAGTGATTTTGGAAGGCGTATCGAGGTTAGCCAATCATAAAACAGTAGCTCCCAAGAACCGATCGATAATGGTACGACAGTTTACTATGGAGGATAAAAAGTGTTCAAATCAGAGGTTAGACTTAGGACCCGCAAAAGTGACTGCAATATCAGAAAAGGATGAATAAGGTCTCATTTTACAGGGAATAACTCCAAGTATGTAAATATAGAAGGACAAGTTGAAGAAAGGAAAATTTTTGAAGAATGTGAGAGTAATTGTGTCAGTGCATCGAGCGATCCTGTGTTGTTCCTAAGTAACATTTGATATAAAATCAAATACAAGACCGATTGTGGAAAACAATACATGGACAAAAAGATAAACTTACGAAGAATGGAAGAATGTTGCTCAAAAGATTCTAACTAGAAAAGGTGAGATGCACGAAACATAGATTTGAGATACTACTTGCACAGGTTCACGAGGAGAGGTAACATTTTGGCAACTGGAACAGAGTAACCGACCTTGTCTTCTCGTACGTAGGGCGCCCGCCTATATAAAGAGACGGCGGAGAATTCAAAACACACTTGCACATCATAACGACAGAAGGACGAAAGTTAGTGAGACGCTTGTTGAGGCTAAAACCTTACCATCTGTGGCCGGGCAGCATATTCTCCACCAAAGCCAGTCTTTTCTGAACTTATACAAGTATAAGATCCTGAGAGGGTATGTAGAACTACTATGCATATTTATTACATTAAATATGACTGTTTATTTCAGGATTTGATTAGTTGATAGACATAATTATGTTATGAAAGTATCATACATAATGTTTGTGTTAGTTGGTATGATGGTTGAAGATGGAACCCGAAATATAACCACACATTGACTCAGCAGAGTCCTGTAAACAGTCCTTATCAGGATTATCGATGGCATCTTCCAGCCTATTGTAGAGCAGCTTCCGTCCTTCTTAAAGGACATCAACCATGCCCTTACTACTTTTTCCTCTATCCAGCTTTCCCCAGACTGTACCTACCGTTTATTTCTGTTAGATGTCTGCTCGCTTTACACTTCCATTCCTCACTTTGATGGTCTCCAAACTCTCCGGTTTTTCCTGGACCATCGCACGTACCCCTCTATCGCTACAGAGACTCTCCTACGCCTTGCAGAACTTGTCCTTCGACTCAATTCCTTTGAGTTCAATGGACAGTTCTTTGACCAAGTCAGTGGAGTTGCCATGGGCACCAAGATGGGTCCCAGCTATGCCTGCCTCTTTATGGGCTACCTGGAGTATCAGGTGTGCTAGCAGTATCCTGGACCTTTTCCATCGATGTATCTTAGATACATTGATGATGGCATAGGTCTCACTGATATTCCAGAGGTTGACCTATCTAGGTTCATTAACTTCATCAACAATTTCCACCCTGCGATCCAATTCACCTCTCACATCTCCACTGTCGCTGTTAATTTCCTTGACGTTGTGTCACCATCACTTTCCCCACACCTTAACACTTTAGTTTACTACAAACCCACCGATACACACAGTTACCTCCATTATACTTCCTCTCAGGCTTGTCGTGACTCCTTGCCTTTCTCACAACTTCTCCGCCTCCGTCGGTTATTCCAAGATGATGACAACTTTCTATGCCGAGCCAAGAAATGTTGGACTTTTTCCGTAGGAGACAGTATCCAGAGGATGTTCTTACCTCTGCCTTAGAGCGTGTTCTCCCTATCTCATGTCAAGAGGCCCTAAAACCTCGCCACAAAACCTCCTCTGATAGAGTCAAGTTAATAATGACCTATCACCCTCACAGCACTGCTGTCAAAAGGATCCTGTATCGTCACCTACCTCTCCTCCAAGCTGACCCAGCGGCGCGGGAAGTGTTTAGTGAGCCACCCTTACTGGCATTTAGACGGGATAAAAATTTGAGGGACCTCCTAGTCCACAGACGCTTGAAAACCGTCAATGATGGCCACTTTGTGAGCAAACCATGTAACCGAACACCATGTTAGACATGTCAGTATGTAATCGAAACACGTTCAGTCTCGTTCCCTAAGGCCACGTTCACCATCACCCATGGCTTCACATGCGAGTCACACAACTTCATTTATGCTATTATATGCAAACGTTGCAATATTACTTACATCGGCCAAACGGGCACACGACTGGGCGACCGATTCTGCTGACACCTCTACGACATCTTTCAGTTGAAATCCACACCTGTGGCCATCCACTTTAATGGCCTTGGCCACTACGGTACCACTGACATCAAGGTGACAGCCATCAGATCCTGTTCCTCGGACGATAACAGTCGGTTCCGCCTGGAACAACGCCTCATCCATCTTATGGGTTGCCTTAAACTCCCCGGTTTGAATACCCACCATTATTTTGTCTGAGGCGTCCTTTTCTATTTAGTCCCAGTTTTATTATGACTTTCTACTATGACTGCGGTCACCAACATTTTTTAAAAATTATTATTAATTATTATATTATCCCATTTAATTATAATTTCTAATTTTTTTTTTTTCTAATTAAAATTTTTTTTTCCCCACTTTTCCTTCTCTGTTTTCCAGTCCTTGTTTTCATTATTTGTTATTTTTTGTTTTTAATGTACTATCTACTTCCGCTTTCCGGTTTAGTGACAGCTATCTTTGCTCCACCATATGATTGGACATGAAGGAGTGTTTTTTTCTCTTATTTTTATAGTTTCATGTTCTCTACTTAATTCTCATTTTCTTTCCCTCCTGTCTCTTCTTTGTCTGTCCCTGGCGAAGGCCTTGTGGCCGCAACGTAGGTTTTTCTTGTCCTTTCTCTTTGTAAGACATATTACAATTTGTACTTTTATTTTTTTTTGTCTTTTTCTTCATTCTACCGTTATCAGGATTACCAAACGGTTCTTATCAGGATTAATGATCAGGTCTTATTAGGATTTATACAACTTGCCATAAAGTTGCAGCACTTTTCAGAGCTGACTTGTCAGGCAAGGAAAGTAAGGGTAAACAAGACATCATACCATGAGTGTAAATAATTGATGTGTAAACTGTATTATCTTATTTTAGAAAATGTTCTGCAGCTGGACACCTATCTTGTCTTGCTATTGCTGATCATAATCAGTCATGCATCATTCATATACATGCATACATCTGACAACACTATCATCTCATACACACTAAATTGTGGACTTTATAACCAAAGATAGCCACATGTCTACACATTGTCCTCAGGTTCATATGTGTCATCACAAGTCAGAGGTCAAAGATCCAGAATAATAGGAGCTACGTTAAAACTACACAGTAGCCTCTACTTTTGATATCAAGATCACAGCCTATTCCCCAGCAGATGTTGGTGGGCTAGAGCAAAATCTATTCTGAATAGCTGTGTAATAAAACGGATGAGTTAAGTAATCAGTGTATCCAATTCGTACATGCTGAGTGACCAGTTAAAAGACTGTATTAATGATGATAACTAGTGAGCTTAGCATAGCCAAGAGACTAGAGTGAAACCAGAACAGTTAACGAACATTGTTTCGAATACTTGGAGGATCACAGAAGGAACATTCTTAGTTAACTAATTAAGTTATAAATTCACCATCATCAAAAATGTGTAATATATTCCTTCATTGAGTTCCATTATCCAACATTCATAATTCAGCACAAAGATAGATAATGTAAATAATAAATTCAGAAATTGTACTCAGCTGACTTTTTAATTTTATATTGTTAAAGTTTTGAGCTTTCTGAATTGCTTTATTATCACATGTGGTTACAAAGCGGAGGTGACACCTTAAGTTCTGACTTTTCTTTGAATACTATCTGAAGCAGCGACTTTCACAGCCGTGACTATCCTGTGATACCAGTGTTCTTATCCAAACACTTGGAATTCACACTTTCTAGACAATAGATTATTTCTGCAATAATACTATCACTTAACACTTTAAAAACCTTTCGCTACATGTGACCTGCCTCAACAGTATTCTAATTTTCAGAAGGAATGTCTCAGTTATCGTACTGCAATGCTAAGATCTCCATCCCACTACCTCTACGGAAATTCTCCTCTCCCAGATACTCCAGGTATGCACTTACCTATGTCACACTGTTTCCACGTACACAGAAGTACTCGGCAATGGTTTTCTTGCATGCTCACTATTTACTTTCTTCGTTCCATTTTCCTGTTTTTCGTGACCTAGTTATGTATAATATTTCTTCCTTGTCTTTTTCTGTCATCTCACAGACAGGAGGGGAATGACAGATCAAATGCTTTTA
This sequence comes from Oreohelix idahoensis, assembly GCA_024509875.1. Lineage (NCBI taxonomy): Eukaryota > Metazoa > Mollusca > Gastropoda > Stylommatophora > Oreohelicidae > Oreohelix > Oreohelix idahoensis. The sequence goes on along the minus strand of JAMPIV010012826.1, from coordinate 117,549 downwards.
TTTAATGTGTTAGTAGTTATCACTTGCCTTTTGTAGTTCCTGGAGGTGGACGAAAAGATAAACAAATAAGAGAACTACTACAAGCTCAGACATGTCGTACAAGACAACTAATATGAGGTGGTTCATGGAGTTATAGTACAAAACAACTAACATGAGGTGGTTCGTGGAGTTGTAGTACAAAACAACTAATATGAGGTGGTTCGTGGAGTTGTAGTACAAGACAACTAATATGAGGTGGTTCATGGAGTTGTAGTACAAGACAACTAATATGAGGTGGTTCATGGAGTTGTAGTACAAAACAACTAATATGAGGTGGTTCGTGGAGTTGTAGTACAAGATAACTAATATGAGGTGGTTCATGGAGTTGTAGTACAAGACAACTAATATGAGGTGGTTCATGGAGTTGTAGTACAAGACAACTAATATGAGGTTGTTCATGGAGTTGTAGTACAAGACAACTAATATGAGGTGGTTCATGGAGTAGTAGTACAAAACAACTAATATGAGGTGGTTCGTGGAGTTGTAGTACAAGATAACTAATATGAGGTGGTTCATGGAGTTGTAGTACAAGACAACTAATATGAGGTGGTTCATGGAGTTGTAGTACAAGACAACTAATATGAGGTTGTTCATGGAGTTGTTGTACAAGACAACTAATATGAGATTGTTCATGGAATTGTAGTACAAGACAACTAATATAAGGTTGTTCATGGAGGTGTAGTACAAGACAACCAATATGAGGTGGTTCATGGAGTTGTAGTACACGACACCTAATATGATGTTGTTCATGGAGTTGTAGTACAAGACAACTAATATGAGGTGGTTCATGGAGTTGTAGTACAAGACAACTAATATGAGGTTGTTCATGGAGTTGTAGTACAAGACAACTAATATGAGATTGTTCATGGAGTTGTAGTACAAGACAACTAATATGAGGTTGTTCATGGAGGTGTAGTACAAGACAACCAATATGAGGTGGTTCATGGAGTTGTAGTACACGACACCTAATATGAGGTTGTTCATGGAGTTGTAGTACAAGACAACTAATATGAGGTGGTTCATGGAGTTGTAGTACAAGACAACTAATATGATATTGCTCATGGAGTTGTAGTACAAGACAACCAATATAAGGTGGTTCATGGAGTTGTAGTACAAGACAACTAATATGAGGTTGTTCATGGAGTTGTAGTACAAGACAACTAATATGAGGTTGTTCATGGAGTTGTAGTACAAGACAACTAATATGATTTGTGTCGTGTATGATTTATCAGATAGGTAATAGATGTTTATAGCCCTGTCTGAGCAGAGGTGGTAGTGATGACAATGTGAAAGTAAGGGGTAAGGTATAGTTTTTTATCACGTGGGTGATCGTGTAAGGGAAAGGGCAGTCTCTGGACAGAATAATTTATCTAATCCAGCCTCCCTGGACGACGATATTTAAATCAGACGCACTTTCACTCCTTGTACGAAAATACAAGTTACACTGCACTCACATGCACACAATTCTGTGACAACTACGCACGAACGTGAAAACAAACTATGTATAATATATAATGGATTGGAATGACCGACACTATAACTAAAGGTTTAATAAAGTTTGTTATAAATAGAAAAATCACAACATAAATCATATGCATCAAGAGATCATGATTTACAGACAAAAATGAAAATTAATCAAATAGGTTCTCCCCTCTGGTAAAGGAAAAGAAAGGACGATCCCAACGGAGGTTAATTAAACCAACAGATCAAAGGTTAACAATAAGTTATGAAATAGTCAGTATGGGAAAATAATAGGTTCCTAATGTAAACCATCCCGTGACTAATAAGATTATTGAGATTAAAAAAGAGAAGGAAGAAACCATATAAGTATATGATGTTAACAAAAGACATAAGTTTCTTTCTCTGTTCATTCAATTCACATACACGCAATGGCCACTTTCAGATACACTTACCCCAGTAGTTGTCGCAGGCATTCCAAGGAAATACACTAATAAGTAATATATACATTTAGTGTCAAATTTAAATTTGCCAAATCCAGCCCCAGACTCTCCGTAGTTGCTGACTTCAAACTTCACAAGAGTCGCCAGAGTCGGTGTTAAATTTGTACTGGATACAATGAGTTATCTATGCCTTCAGTTGGTTGGAGTAAGGTTCATGCGTGGTGGTCGCCGATGTAGAATAAATAGAACATATACAGTTCTTAGGTTGTTTAGCCTCAGGTGGCGGAAACGCAAGGTTTAAGTTACACAAATGTTGCTGACATTAATCTTGCCACAGTGGCTGATGAGATATACATATACGTAAATCTGGTAATAGTTCTGGCCCAGTTAATATTATAATTCAATGGTTCTATTCTGGTTTCTCTTATGAAAATGAGGAAAATTGGACCGCACAGGTCCCAGCAAGAAGCTCATCAATATTAAATATTCTTGGATGCTTATAATATTATAAGTTCGTATGATCATAAGTTCATATGGCCATAAGACAAGCCGCTAGTACTCCGGTTTTGACCAGCCTATATAAAAGAGAATATAAACATTTAACCAAATTATCAATATCATATCTAACACGTGTTAAAAAAGGACCTCTACACCACTGTTATAAATTCGATTTAAAACACACGTGTCTAGCTTATCCTATCATTCTGTTAACGAGTGATATGAACACTAGTCATTAACGAAAAATTACATAAAATGGATAGAAGTAAATAATATATGCCGTCAGTAGACAGTTATTTAATGTATGTACTAGTCAATTTAAAACATCTTTTACTGGAAAAATAGCGAGTAATTAAATTTACTATATGGCTGGAATGTTAGCTATAAGTTATTTAATTAGCAAAGAAAATCTCAGTGAAATATATATTGAAAACATTAAACACACTAAATCACTTAAAGGCTAGTATATAAATTACCGCAATCAGAAAACCGAATCACTCCACGAAAAATCTAATAATTTTCACTCTGTACGGGAAATCTTAAGATAACGAGCTAGTGAATTCAGATACATTTCTGGCAACTGATCATGGTTATCGGAGAGACATGGTATATATTGATATGTTCCGTACTATCGTTCTTTAATGTGAAATTCACACCACTGCCAGACCAGAGCCAATTTGCCGTTCAATTTCTTGAATCAAAGGTAATTTTACCACCTCTTGACTTTCATCATCTCCGCCTTGCCGAAAATCAGCTACGCAATTTCTTCCCTGAAAGTTTTACAATCCAAGGTCCGTCTCACTGAATACCGTGTGTTCCACTGATCAAAGAATCTATAACGCAATGCTCTGCGCTTCGCTCTCTGTTTAACATAGGGCTTAATTGCCAGATGGCCCACGTGTTAATTAAACTGGTGAATGCTTCGTTCATGTAGCAAAAAATATACTCTAGATGGGGAGGGGCAAAAGTGGATGATTAGTGCTGCACTATTTTCATCTGTGACAAGGTGGTTCATGGAGTTGTAGTACAAGATAACTAATATGAGGTTGTTCATGGAGTTGTAGTACATGACTAATATGAGGTGGTTCATAGAGTTGTAGTACAAGACAACTAATATGAGGTTGTTCATGGAGTTGTAGTACAAGACAACTAATATGTGGTTGTTTATGGAGTGGTAGTACAAGACAACCAATATGAGGTTGTTCATGGAGTTGTAGTACAAGACAACTAATATGAGGTTGTTCATGAAGTTGTAGTACAAGACAACTAATATGAGGTTGTTTATGGAGTGGTAGTACAAGACAACCAATATGAGGTTGTTCATGGAGTTGTGGTACAAGACAACTAATTTGAGTTTGTTCATGGAATTGTAGTACAAGACAACTAATATGAGGTTGTTCATGGAGTTGTAGTACAAAACACCTAATATGAGGTTGTTCATGGAGTTGTTGTACGAGAAACCTAAAATGAGGTTGTTCATGGAGTTGTTGTACGAGACAGCTAATATGAGGTTGTTCATGGAGTTATTGTACGAGACAGCTAATATGAGGTTGTTCATGGAGATGTTGTACGAGACAGCTAAAATGAGGTTGTTCATGGAGTTGTTGTACGAGACAGCCAATATGAGGTTGTTCATGGAGGTGTTGTACGATACAACTAATATGAGGTTGTTCACGGAGTTGGCAACACCATCATATAAAACCAAAGGCCACAGAAACCACCGCTGCGAGAGCATGTGACTGTTTGGTAAAGGCTTCCTGCAGTAAATAGAGCAAAGGAAAATCATGATGATGATGATGACGGTATCATTTCCAAGTCTGCTCATGAGTTTTTTCAGGATTAGCAGGACGTTTCAGCTTTTGTTCACTGTTACTCTATAGCACAACTCTTCACTTGTGGCAACGACATCTGAAGGCATTGTCCGCAGACTTTAGCCTGGCAATATACAAGTGTATAATAAATGACGCTACTTATTTTCGTCATTCCTGGCGTCATATGTAGAACAAGATTATTAGATAATCAACAAATCTGTTTTTAGACCACGTGGTACGTTATCTTCATAACTATTTTCTGCTGCTTATGAAGCATAAGGGTCAACCACTGCAGCTTGCACCCTTCCAGGATGACTCAACTAAATCATTCACGTGCATGTACAGCAGACGTTTATGTACGAATCTGTTTGAAGCTATGAGGTTGCCAGTCCCATACGCGACTTCATGGAAATCGCGGCTTATATCATGCTTAAAACAAAAGGGGGGTGGGGGGGGGGTTAGTAGTCCCGGTCTTTCTTTGTGTCCTCAGACACCCTGGGAATACCACGGGGGTGTATCGTACGGTCATACTGCATGCAGTCGTTGTTCATGCGTTGACTGCATGCAGTTGTTGTTCATGCGTTGACTGCATGCAGTCGTTGTTCATGCGTTGACTGCATTAGTGGATCAGTTACTATTTACTGATAATGTCACTAGTGTTTTGTCCTTAAGATTTTCATGATTTGTACTTTATGACACTGCTTCTATAGGTTTTGTGATATTTCTCATTCATCGCTTCCAGCACGTTGTGAAACTATCTTTGGTACATTCAGATGTTTTCTGGGCGCCATATTTACTGGGTGAAAGTGTAGCAAATTTCTACTCTTATACGTTCATTATATCGAGCGTCTTTGGAATTTTTTTTCGCACGCCGCAAAAGCATCTTGTCTGTTGAATGCAATTATCTGAACAGACTGTGTACTCCTTTCTCCATTTCATCAAATATTATTTGTTATATTTAATTAATATAAATACCTAAGCCATTAGATAACATGTTGCACTTCTGTTTTCCTCAAAATGTATTTTGCGACGATGTGAGAGTTAACAATCAAATTGCCACCAAGGGTCTCGGGTTATCTTAGCCTCCCTACAGAATTAGTGTGTCCCTGTGACACGAGGGGCGCATATTGACCACTTGTAATATTTTAAAAATAACTGTAATAGTTTCTTTACAAAATTGATTTAGACTACATGTTGATATGAAACCTAGTTACTGAGTATTTCATGTTTGATAGTGTCCAATTCTTTTTGTGTGTGTTGCAGACTATCACGAAGAATATTACGAATGTCGTAGAGTAGATTATCATCAATGTCAAATCTTCGTTGCTGCAATGTGGGTTCGTTATTTCTTTATGGCGACTATATTATTTTTAATTCTTCAATAAATAAGTCTTATTAGATTTCATGAGTCTTGAGTTATTTATGTTATCGTCTTAGGCGTATTATTATTTTAAAAAGCATACATTTGATTATTACTGTAAAACAACGAATAATCAATACGAACTTGCAGTGGATTCAACTCGTGAGAACAAGTTCAGAAAAACAAGTCTGGTGTTGACTATATATATATATATATATACATACATATGCAACAATGTGGAACTAATGACGTGAACCAGACAAGCACCAGTGGAACAAGGGATTTGAAGACGCTGGCGATGAAAGGACACACATTGAGGAATTCTAATGATGGCATTACATGGCAGTCCATGATGATAGGAAACTCTTTACAGAGCGATACAACAGGAGCAATCTGATCATCAGACGAAGTCCCCCCGTCCGACAAGTGTTTCGGCCCGATATACTCCTTTACACTCTAAGGGGAGCGGGCCCACTTGGGTCATGACTCCCAAGCGTCTCAGCCTCCTGGAATCCTACACTCAACACACAGGGTGTCCATAAAAATTAAACAGATACCTATTTCTTTTTTTATTTCACCTACTTGACCAGCGTGTGGAGAGACATGTAACAATTACCGGTTGCAACTCAGCTACGAAAGTTTCACTTGAAATACCCGCCGTACGCATGAGCACTGTTTTTGCAAAATGGCGCCGACCAAACAACAGAAGGCGTTTTGTGTGGTAGAATATGCGAAAACAACGTCTGTTTATCGCAGTTCAATGCAATTTTCGGCGACAGTTTGGGGTTGATCCACCTGATAAGAATTCCATTAAGCGTTGGTGTACGAAATTCCTGGAGGAAGGTTGCCTGTGCAAAGGCAAAAGCACAGGTCGCCAATCATGTTCGGAGGAGGCAGTGGATAGAGTTCGGCAAGCCTTTCAGCACAGCCGCTCGTAGTCGGTTCGAAGGGCGAGTCGTGAGTTGGAAATGCCCCGCAGTACGGTTTGGAAAGTGCTTCATAAGCGTTTGAGAATGAAAGCTTACAAGCTGCATCTTGTGCAGGAACTAACTGAACCAGACAAAGCACTTTGCATGGCCTTCAGCGAGAACATGCAGAAATTGTTTGAGAATGATGATTTCGGGGAGAGGCTCTTGTTCAGTGATGAGGCGACCTTCCACATCAGCAGCAGAGTCAACAGACACAACGTACGGATCTGGGATTCAGAACACCCTCATGCAGTCATTGAACATAAGAGAGATTCTCCAAAGTTAAACATCTTTGGTGCCATATCCAGAAGGAAGCTTTACGGGCCATTTTTCCTTGCGGAACAAACCGTTACTGGACTCTCGTACCTGGAAAATGCTCGACAATTGGATGATGCCCCAACTTGAAGAGGACTCACGGGATTTCGTTTTCCAACAAGATGGAGCCATACCCCACTACCATGGAGCAGTGAGAGGGTACCTCAATGAACATCTCCCACAACGGCGGATTGGTCGCAGTGGTCCTGACGATGCAGTGTTGCTGAGATGGTTCCCGAGGTCCCCAGACATGACACAATGTGATTTATTTTTGTGGGGCTTCATCAAGGACAGAATCTTTGTCCCACTGTTGCATCGAGATCTGGTGGAGCTGAGATAGCGGTTCATTGGAGCCTTTGCTGCTGTTACAGGAGACATGCTGATTCAAGTGTGGGAAGAAATGGACTATCGACTAAATATCTGTCACGTCACGAAGGGTGCACATATTGAGTCTTTGTAAGGCATGCTTTGATGTCTTTGCCTGCCCCGCCGTCTGGTATTACTATGCTTCCTAGGTATGTGAAGGTATCTGTCTGTACCAGTTGCTGATTCCTTACTGATATGGGCTCAGGGTTGCTCACATTTAGCGTCATGACCTCAGACTTCTTTAAATTGATGTTCAAGCCCACCTGCTGGCTAAACTTATTAAGTCTGTCCGTTTTTTCCTGGATGTGTTGATGTGAATGTGCTAGTAGTGCAATGTCATCTGCATATTCCAGATCTTCCAATGTAGAAAATGTTGTCCATCTTATTCCTCTTGGACTGCCCTCTGTTGTCTGGCGCATCATCCAGTCTATGACTGTTAAAAATAGAGTGGTTGATAAGGGGCATCCCTGTCGTACTCCTGTCTTCACCTCAAAGGTTAGGTTTCTCTGCCCAACACTACACGTAAAGGAAATGTCGAAATTGTCCTCTTTTCACACAACATGCCTAAGAAAAATTCACCGAATCTTTTGGCCGAATACCATCACTAACCAAAATCTGCTTACTCGTAGCAAGCAAGAGGACATGCACACCATCATAGCTGGCAGACGCTGGAGCTGGGTTGGCCATGTCCTCAGAAAAGACCCCGATACCATCACAAGAACAACTATGCTTTGGACCCCTGAAGGAAAACGAAAGAGAGGCCGACCAAAAACAACCTGGTGGAGGACTGTGGAGGCTGAGATGCAAAGAATGAACCAGAGTTGGGGCACTGTACGAAGGATGGCCACCGACTGAGCAAAGTGGAATCAATTTGTTGTTGCCCTACAAGATGCCACTAGGCGTGATGGCCACTGACTGCTTTGACGGTCAGTGGCTAAGGATCAAAGAAAGAAGAAGAAGGCATGCTTAAAAACTTGCAGAGATTATCTTACTTTTTTATAGAAAGCTTCCTTGTACCACATCATGTGGCCGAGAATAAATTTTTTGAAAAGGGTACAATATTTTATGGACACCCTATATATCGCACGCACACACCTCACTGATACCAAAGCTCTGGATACGTAGACAGCGAAAGCACCGAATGCCATCAGCATTTTCAAAAACAGCAAACAACATTGTTTTTTTTTTCAATGTCAGCAGCATAGTAAGTTATAAGCTATCACAGCATTGGTAACAAACAAGGTTAGTTAGAGGAAGCTAAACGAACCATAATAACTAAACCATATCCACCCGACCTCTGTGAGAAACAAGCTGCAGCTAATGAGGCTAACAGCTCAGCAAGGGTTACTGTTTTCCGTAGATAGATTACATAAATGTAAACATGGCGGCTTTGTTTTGAACATGGCGTGGCTGGCTAAAGAAAACTAAGATGGCTAACGTATTTTCAGCAAGAATTAAGGTTCTGATTAACGTACATATGTAGTTTATTTAATTACGAATATGAATGATATATCTGAGAATTTCATCTTTCATTTTAGCTCCCCAAGGAGCATAGGCCTTCATCCAACTTATCTCAAGTCTTCCTGTCCCGTGCCATCAGCTCAAGGTCTTTAGATATCTTCTTTTTGCCCGTCATACTTGTCACCAATTCTCTTCTCAAGGCGTTCTTTAGTATCCATCTCTTTTACCCTGGGAGATACTAGATCAAGGCCTAGTAATGCTATAAACATTTATAACACATAAGGAAGGGAAACCACGAGGCCTGTAAACAGTAAATTAATATGAAACAAATATAAAGGTATGTTATAAGGCACTGGTAGGAAATAAAGAAGTAGAACACTAGACAACAGAAAAACAACAGACGTGAGTGGCTTACCCAGGATTTGAACCCTGGGCCTTGTGATTCGCTTGCATAGCTAGGCGGTGTTGTCGCACGGAAGGTCCAGGGTTCAAATCCTGGGTAAGCCACTCATGTCTGTTGTTTTTCTGTTGTCTAGTGTTCTACTTCTTTATTTCCTACGAGTGCCTTATAACATACCTTTATATTTGTTTCCTAGTAATGCTATCACTTCTATGGCACGCGCCTCAAACAGCCTCTGACAACCAAGTCCAGCTCCCGGCCTTCACGTGTGGCTCAATTTGAGCCCGGCGGAACTGTTTCCACTGACGGGAGAAGGGGCAAAGGCGAGCGACTGGCGCCTTAAAACCAGCAGCTTCGGGCAGATAGGGCTCGTGATCCTTGGTTGGTAGCTTATCTAAGAGAAGGAACTCTGAATTCAAACCACAGTTGCCTTGCGGGAATATCCATTTGTGGAATTGGCTTCGGGAGTAAACCCTGAGGATAAATCCGGAGTCGGAGTCCCTAAGGCAGTCTAATGTTGATTCGACATTATTCTGGCAACTCCTGCGACATGGCTGGTACCAAACTGTATCGGCTACTGCCGTTCCTTTGGATCTACCGGCTGTGTGGAGAGGGGGAACATGCTGCATGGGCAACAGCTTGATCTCCATATAACTGTGCCCAAGCTCGCGCCCTGGAGAGGACACTCCAGCTTCACCCGAAAGGAGCACCAGGAAAATAAGCAGTTGAGGGCTGTCACCTCAGGGGCGCATTCCCATAGTCAGTTATGACTGAAGGGGCTATTATCCCTATTATCCCTAGTAATGCTATCAACAGGTTTCCTTAAAGTGTGTCATATCCATCTCCAGCGACGTCTTCTAATTACTCGTTCCATTAGAGCTTGTTTGGGTCTTGTCATCAGTTTCACATTAATGATTGTGTCATGCCACTTTAATCCTTCTATTCTACGCAAACACTCATTTATAACTGTCTGTAGCGTTTTCGTTATTATTTTAGTTGTTCTCCAACACATCTGTGTATTTATAATGGTTTGGCCATGTCTGCAGAATGGGAGAGGATCGGCTGCCAAGGCAGGTATGGGAGGCTAAGAGCCATGGATCCAGACCTCTAGGACGACCCAGAGTCCGCTGGGAAGACAACATTAAACAATCTCTGAAGGACCGAGGACTATAATGGAACCAGGCCAGGAGGAAGACAGCCGATAGGGTAGTGTGGCGCTTTCTCTTCCAAACCTCTACACCTCACGGTAGAAGAGCAACGACTAAGTAAGTAAGTAAATCTGTGCATTTACTACAGAAAAACTCACATTGTATCTCTTGTTGATCGGTTCCTTCATATCGCTTTAAAAAAGTTCTTATAAACTGAAACATGTTTAAACACAGCTTCATTTAATAAATATTTTCTTCATGCTGGGTGTTCAATCCGTTAGGCAACCGATAATGTGGATGGGGCGTTGTTCAAGGCGGAACTGATTAATGGCATCTGAGGAACATGATCTGATCGATGTGGCCTGGATCTCAGTATCTTCATGATTGTTAGGGCCACTGCAGTAGATGGCTACAGGTGTAGATGTCGTAGAGGTGTCTACAAAGTCGGTCCCTAAGTCGTGTCCCCGTTTGGTCATTGTAAGGTATTCCTCAATGTTTGTAAATGATGACATAAATGACGTTGCACGCCTCACATGTAAAGGAAGCCATTACAGATGGTGAGTGTGGCCTTAGGAAATGACACTTTATGCGTTTGGATAACAAATTGGCATGCCTTACATTGTGTCCGGTTACATGAATGGGTACCAAAGTGGCTGGCACTCACAGTTTTTAGACGGCTATGGATCACGAAGTCCCTCAAATTTTTGTCACGACTATAGGCCACTGCTTCCCGGTTCACTGGATTAGCTCCGAGAAAAGATAGGCGGCGATAGAGGATCTTCCTAATAGCGTGGCTATTGGGGTGATAGGTCAATATTAACTTGACTTTGTCCAAAGAGGTTTTATGGTGGGGGTTGAGGGCCTATAGAAGAGAGACAGGCAGAAGGCGCTCTACGGCAGAGATGAGAACATCAACAGGATATTCTCTGCCGCGGAAAGTCCAGCATTTTATGTGCTCGGTGTCGTAGATTTGTGATAGGTGATTAAGACTTAGTTTGGTCCCCTCTGAATAGATTAGAATGAGTGATAGCCACAGTGAGAGATGATAGTAGAAATAGATTTCCACGAGTGAGATGGTAGAAATCAATAGAGGCTGTCTCTGAAATCGAGAATCTTCTCTCTTTCTCAGCCTATCTTCTACAACAGATTTAGAGGAGTCAGACAGTATATTCACTATACATATTAATATATATATATATACATATATATATATGTTTAGATACCACTCACGTGCACGCACATACAAGACGACAGTTAGATGTACAGACGTGGGAAAACTATAACAATTAACAATGATTATATAGATATTTTGGAACGAGCTGACCCAACACACTGATTAAGTTTTAGATTTAATTTATAAAAAAAAATCATCACAACACGTAAAAATTACATCGAGCAGTCATAAAATCAATAAAATGGTACAAGAATGATAGACCCACAGTATGATCCTTTCCCTCGATGTTTAGCCCACAGTCCTGTTAAAAGAAAAGATGATAGCCCCAAAGAGTCACGGATACATCTGCTGTAGTCTAATGATTTTCCCTTTTAAAGGTATGAACAGACTTAGATAGTAGTATGATCTATCCTAAAGCAAATATTGTTAGCAATAAAAACTTGCTTAAGTTATTGTGGTAAAGTGGGATGTTATAAATATTATAGGGGACTTAGTGTACTGACTGAGATCAGCTGTGAAGGTATCTGTATCTAATAAGTGTGGTGTATTACAGATGACCTTACTTGCTACCACATTTATACCTCAGTCAGAATTATTCTGGAATATTGTGATGACTACGTTAAATGTCTAGGGTTATGAAAATGATGTAGTGTAAGTCACAACAACAACAGACAGATAAACAATTTATTTTATTCCACAACACTTTACAACACTGTGACACTCACACACATATAACACTCTATAAGACTATCTTAAATGAGTCAAGTGTAAAGTTTCAAATATATATGTAATAATTCCTGTCAATAATGGATATCCTGATTCAACTACACAGTGAACCAGGAATCACAATCAAATAAAATTACAAGTAGTATGTACACAGTTTATAAATATAATCTTTGTATTGACATATTTTATTATTCTTATCCTATGTGTGTAAGTTGTGAAGTAGTAATATGAGGTAATACTGGTTTTGTTTTTCAAGCTAGGTTGTTGTTTGTCATCATGACTTCAAGTGTTTGATTATCTTGGAAATAGTATTGGGAAAAGTTCACAGTTCCTGTCATTTGAAACAATTTATTGTCCCTCGGTGTTTAATATAATGTCAATTCTAGAAGGGGGAGGGGGGCACATAATGTTGAGCTCCTCTGGCCACAGAAGCTTATCTTTCGTGATGGCGGCAGGAAAAGACTCCTCTGCTTGATTGCTTCACTGTGTTCTGGAGACACCTCACTGGTCGCTATCTGGACCAAGGAGTATGCTGTCAGCCTCTGGATTCAGCAAAACTCAGACCAGGTGCTGCTTCAATAACTTAGGACCACTGTCCCACAATTCTTTGGAAATAATAAACAAATACGTTGACTGGCGATGAATATGGCACAAAATCCGATCTGCCGCTGTCCCAGGCTTTTATTTAGAAAAATATGCACTGGAACTCAACGCACTGTTTCTTAGTAAGTTTATTTCAAAATGTGGCACTGAACTGACGCTCCTAATTGACTATATTGGCGGGTCTAACCAATCGGGCCATGTTTACACAGCTTTTCAAAAAAGTACCCCTACTACCGTTTCCCCTAACAACAAAAAATTAGTATTTGTAGTCCGACTAATCGTGTTTAGCCTTACATATCATTTTCGCCAATCAAATAGGATGTAACATGGTGGCCTATTTCCCGTACAATGGTGGTTTCAAAACATGCCACTGTGCAATTCTGATTTGGTGCTGTCCGACACCCTCACTATTTTCTTTTGGCTATACACCTTAACATATTCTTTGTCACTATTTTATACTTTTGGCTATAATTTGTTAATTCCTAGGACTCCAACGTCTTCTGTCTCTTGTCTTGGTGGTACATTTGCGTAACACTTATAACATTCAACTTCCCTTTGTCAAGCAAGTCCTAAGGAACCCTCTCTCAATATACCTAGATTTTCGTTTTTATTTGTTTTCAAGGGAGCTAAGTGGCGGCGTTCAAAATATGTATTTTCTTCTAGGATATTCGTGCTGTTGCCACCTCCTCACTTCCAAACTTTTAGGGTGTCTGCTGTACTGTCAGGCTTTCAAACGTAAACCAGTATAATGTCATGTTTCCTTATAAGCATTTTACAGGTTTTTAAACCTAACTCTCGTATGGGTAGTGTTTTTTATCACTGTCGATTTGAAAAAAAAAGTTAGTGCTTCTGGCCTTACGCGGGGAGGGTGGCATTAATTGTATATCGCGAGACGCGTGTTAGTTTTGCATGCGTTCCTGCTTTCAGCCCTCCCTCTCTCTATCCTAAGTTCATCTGTCTTTTCATCACGCCGTGTATAAAATGAAATTAATGGAAGTATTAATTTAGGTCATTACGCAGTGTGCCTAGCTCAAGGTTTTCTTAGAAATACAGTACACGTTTTATTGTAGAAAGCGTGTATTGATGCAGTAGGCTTTACTATCAACGTGAAAGCGTGAGAATATGCAGACGAAGCATAAAACAGGGGTTTTTATTGTTCAACTAGCATGACGTTCTATTAACACAGGCGTACGCTATTGGAAAGCACGGGTCTTTAACCATTTCTCTTTCCTTTTATTGAATTTATGTGTTAGGCTTTACATTTACCTTTTAATTTATATATGTGGATTTAGAATGTTTTACGACAGTTATAGGAAATTAATACAGCAAAATGGGTGCCTAAATACAACATTACAGGAATCACTCAGACCTGCATTCACTCTATGCATTCAGCCGTGGCCACGTGCTCTCTTGCATACTTACAGCTTTGGTAGCAGCATCTGGAAACATAATTTTTAGGACATTCACATACAGAATCGTCAATGGCAGCCTTGACCAAGAAATCCCCAGTTCCAAAAAGACGGGGTGAATTCTCTGCTTCAGGGAACGATTCCTTGGGTGTTCTTATTTTTCGGATGTCTGTTTAAGTCACATAAAATTGTCCAGGTACGTACGTTAACAGCGAGCACAGTGTCACTAGCTTAGGCTTCTAGAAAAATGAGGAATGTCAGGTCGATGTCTACTTTCAGATAGGACTATATTTGGTCACCACACAATTAATCAAAACTCCGTCGGAATGTTACTGACGTTAATATATTACTTGCCACACGGGCTAAATATGTCCTTGCGGTTTTTCTCTGGAAGAATCAAATCAGGCTCGATGGGCCCGTTACTTCTTTAAAATCTTTAAAGTTCTTGTAAAGGTTATAGACCAAGTCTTTAAGGACAGAATGTTTTTGTTCTTCACATATATTTCTCGTTACTTAACGCTGGCAAAGTTTGGGTTAACCCCAGTTTTCTTCACTAAATAGAGGAAAAACATATATAAAATAATTATACATACTATGTACTTGTTATAACTTACATTTTAAACTGCAAGCGTAGCGCTTGACTTATCGTTTAAATTCCCGTGAAGTAGTTATATTTAAAAAATCAATCATCATGAATTTGAAATACATATAAATATATTTCGTCAATACTCATGAGGCATCAGTGCATTTACTAGTTAGTTTAAAATATTCTCGACTGAGTATTTGGCAGTTAAATTAAATTCATTTATGGCTGCATGAGTATAAGCTTAAAATTTTAATTTATACTGCTTTCCACTGTAACTTGTCGACTAGAGAATATAACAGACTTATAAATTACTCACTCTGCACAAAAGAAACTAGGGAAATAAAATAGGCGATTTAACACTTAATCACTCACAAAATACTAGATATATAATATAATAATTACCTCCACACATCACTACAGATTAATACTACGAACTAGAATCATTCACTATAATGGTAGTCTAGAACTCGGCAAATGTTGCCAAGAAACTCAAACTTCGCCAAAACACAGATATTCTTTCTAGCCCAGCGATCTGTCTACTGCAAATTTAGGAGTACGAATGAAATTCAATTTACAGCTCCTGGGTAGATATATGAAACAGGACAAAGGATGCGCTCTATTACAAAATCCGAAATCATCTCCCCTTTCCCGTCTCTAACACTGCACATACTCAGACACCAGCCATAGCTGCCAGCCGCGTCTTAACACCTTCTCCCAACGTACGGCTATTCCTGAGCCATGCAGATGACAGTTTCCACACCTTAGGCCGAGCAATTGGGCGAGGGAAACACTGTAACAGGGGAAACTGTAGACAGATGTCTGCTCTCTATGTCTGACCAGCACGTATATTCACGGTTATTCGTCTCGTGCCATAGGAAAAATGAGACGAATGTCTGCCATTCGGTCTCTCGAGAACGACTTTCTAACACCATTCGCTCTCATCCCGGGACTGACATCTTACGTAATACGATGCGTTCTCAGTAAGAGAAAGAAACAGGTAAACGTTAGAATGGGAAAATAATATATATAGTCGCAAACAAACGAATGCGAAAAACAGGACAAGGATGAAAGAGCAATAATAAGTAGAGGGCACGGGTAGAAAAAAAGAAGGAAATATAGAAAATTGATTGATCATAATCTCTATGCGACAGAATGTCCCCCCTTTAAGATATGGAAGCACTCCATGTCTACGTTATGGAGATAAATTTCCTATATCCGTAGCTTCAGGGTGTCTGTCTTCTTCTCTCTCATCTCCCCCCTCCGTCTCTGTGCAAGTCCTACTCATGAAGTCTGCCCCAACATTTTGTTTACCTGGAATTTATTCGACTTTAAAGGAATATACACTTAGCAGCAGTGCCCAGCGCATTATTTTCGCATTAAATTCCTTATTAGCCCCGAGAAACACCAGTGGGGCATGGTCGGTCTGCACCGTGAATGTCACTCCATAAAGATATTCATGGTGCTTCCTTATACCATGAACTAATGCCAGACATTCTCTTTCCACTGTGGAGTAGTTTTGTTCTGCCTTATTCAATTTACGACTGCCATATGCCACTGGGAATAGCTGGTTCGGATCCTCGTCGCCTGCCTGAAGCAGAGTTGACC
Source organism: Oreohelix idahoensis (assembly GCA_024509875.1). Lineage (NCBI taxonomy): Eukaryota > Metazoa > Mollusca > Gastropoda > Stylommatophora > Oreohelicidae > Oreohelix > Oreohelix idahoensis. Next base: position 101,179 of record JAMPIV010012826.1, on the reverse strand, counting down.
CGATGCCATGACCTGATGCGTCAACGCGCAATACAATGGGTTTGGTAATATCGGGCAGTCGCAGAATTGGATATTCGGACAACTGTTTCTTGAGCATGACGTAAGCGTCTTCGCACTTAGGATCCCAGATAATTCTCTCAGGTCGCCCCTTTTTCGTAACGTCAGTAAGGGGTGCTGTTAAACCATTGAAGTTTTTGATGAATTTCTGGTAGTAAGCACATAGCGATAGGAATGATCGCGTTTCTTTCTTCGTCCTTGGCCTCTTCGCTGCACGTATTTTCTCTACGTTCTTAGCAACTGGCCACATAGCACCGTGAGCAATGGTGTGCCCCAGGAAGTCAAGTTTTTCGAAGCCGATTAAACATTTGCTAGGTCTAGCTGTGAGTCCAGTTTCCTGTAGTCTCCTGAGGAGCATCTCGACCGTAGCAATGTGTTCTTCGTATGTGTCCGTTGCAATTAGTATATCGTCCATAAAATTGTGGATATGTGGTCTGTGCAATGGCTCTAACTGCTTTCTCATCTCCTTGTGAACACTCCTGGTGCGTCGTGTAACCCGAATGGTATCACGTTAAACGTATAGTGTCCTTCACTAGTGCTGAAAGCCAGCAAAGGCTTAGTTTCCTCTTTGACTGGTATCTGATAGTAACCCTTACTCAGGTCAATCTTTGAAAAAATCCGTGCCTTGCTTAGCTTGCTGAACAGCTCAGAAGCGCTTTGGAGGGGTTCCAGCTGAAATTCCGTTACTGTGTTAAGTAGGCGGTAATCGATACACAGCCGAACTTCCTTACTGGGCTTCTGCAACAGCACTACGCTCGCACTATACGGAGATGTAGACTCACTAATAATTCCTGTTTTACGTAGTTTGTCTATCTCTGCGCGTAGCGTATCAGCTTTCACATACGGAATAGGGTATACTCTGCTTTGAACGGGTGTCTCGTTGTTAAGTTTCATTTCGAACTCTACGAGATGGGTTCGTCCAGGTACATTCTTTAGCACTGCTGTGTACTGGTTCAGTAAAGCCCTCGTTTCTGTCTGTTGTGTTTTGGAGAGAGTGTCACCAAATTTTACATCTTCGGAAGGTTCAGTTTTTTGCAATGGATATTCCATGCAACTATCGTCATCTTCAACATCCTCTGTAGCTATGGCGATCGCCAGGAGATGTTTGGGGGACGGCACCGGTCTTTCCAAGTATTTCTTCAACAGATTTACGTTGTAAACCTTCTCCTTTCCTTTAATAGAGATCTGATAATTCGTTCTCGAGATCTTTTTCAGGACGGTAAACTGCACTTGCCTCCCGATGCGTAGCTTGTTGCTTTCGGTTGGCAGTAACAACAAAACTTTATCTCCTGGTTGTAATTCACTCTCCTTTGCTGCTTGATTGTATCGTTTAGCGTGCTTTGCGCGAGCTTTCTTAAGGTTGGTCGTTGCTAGATCCCATCCTAGCTGTAACCTTTCCTTCAATTCCGATACATATCTACTGGCTGAGACGACTGTCTCATCCGCCTTCTGGTCTGTCAGGGACCGAAGTAATGCTTCAAGCGGCCCCTTGATAGGTCTGCTGAATAAAAGCGTAGCTGGAGGGAAACCCGTAGAGGCCTGGGGAACTTCCCTGTAAGCGAATAGGGCTACAGAAATGAAAAGATCCCAATCCTCCGGTTTTTCTTGTGCCAACTTGCGTAACATGGTGGTGAGGCTGCCATTGAAACGTTCCACGAGCCCATTTCCGGTCGAATGGTACGGGCTGGTGTGGATGTGTTTGGCCCTCAAAATCTTAAAGATCTCCTCCATTAACAGGTTACGGAATTGGGATACATTGTCCATCAAAACTTGTTGAGGGAATCCCAACCGTGCAAAAATCTGCACTAGGGCTTCTGCGACATGCTTCGAATCTGTGCATGTTAGCGGTATAGCTTCGGCCCACATAGTGCATGTGTCGACTAAAGTCAGGATAAACCTGTTCTTTCGTTTGGTTCTTTCTAGGGGTCCAACAATGTCGACAGCAACCCGTTCAAATGGAGTCCCCACTATTGGCAATTGCCCCATGGGAACTTGGGCGGTCCAGTGCTTGGGTGCTACCCGTTGACACTGGGCACAGGATTTTACGTATCTGATAATATCAGTATTCATTCCTGGTCACCAATAGTGAGTGTGAATTCGCTGGTATGTGTCGTTCTGTCCCATATGTCCGCTAAAGGGAAGAGAGTGCCCCATTTCTAGGATTTGAGTTCTGTACTTTTTCGGTACTAGGAGCTGATTAAAACCTTGTTCAGGCTTGCCCGTTCTCCGATAAAGCACGCCATCCTTAGAAAAAATGTCCCCGTGTTGTCTAGGGTCCTTGGCCATGGGCAGTTTCCTAAAGCAGGGTTCCAAAGTAGGGTCCTTTTGTTGCGCCTCTTTAAGTTCCATGGGTAACAAATTTGGCGCAGGCTCCCGTTCTTTCTTGGTTTGCCCTCTTGTGGTTACTGTTGCCACTATTGGCTCTTCCGGTTTCCCAATAAACACATATCTACAGCCAAGTATGACTGGGTAGATGGGGTCATCAATAACAGCAGCTTTGATCCCACCTCTGACAAAATCAGATTGGATCTCCACCAATGCGATGGGAAGCGTTGTTGGTGCATCACTCTTAAGAACTCCACAAAGCTTAACGGTTTCTTCTGTTTCTTGACCGGGTTTGATTAGGTGCCTGGCAACAATGCAATCAAAAGAAAGCCCCGTGTCAAACAAACAATAAGTTCAAGTCCCGTTTAAAACATGAGTACCTCGTGTAGAGGGCCTCTCTCCCTCAGGTTGAGAATCACTGACAATAATTCTTTCCTGCGAGTCTGTTGTTTGTAAGCATCCGATGCGCTTCGGCTCGGTGTGCTTGCTCTGATCATTCGTCCCGTGCGCAGGGGTTTTCCCTTTGTCACCTTGTCGTTTCTGGCCCCGCTGCCACGTAGAACGGTTGGGTTAATCAGACTGTTTACTGTGGTTGGGGTACTTGTTTTTGTAGAACTTGGATTTTTCAGGAGGAGGGTTTTGAGGTCCAGTTTCTCTGTGGTTATTCTGATTAGAAGCATGAGAAGAGTGGTCTAGATTATTCTTTCGAAAATGCTCTTCTGTCGGTTTACGTTTTCTGGCCGGCAGTTTGGCCAGCGCATTATGATAACGCTCAGACTTTTCTAAGATGTCTTCAAGCTTTTCTGCACCCTGCTCAGCTAGAAATCTCCGGGTACCAGCAGACAAAGTGTTCTTTATTTGTTCGGTTATAACAAATTCCTCAAGACCTTCATAGGTAGAGGGGAGCTGCGAGAGCTCTAGGCACTTTGTCAGATATCCCTATAGACCAGATGAGAACTGCTGAAAAGTTTCAGAGTTCTCCTTTCTGCTGTTGCAGAAGAGTTGCAAAAATTTGCGCGCGTTTATTTCAAAGCGCTCCAATAACGCTTTCTTCAACACATCATAGTTGTCTTGTTGGCTGCTTTCCAGTTTGGCGTAAACATCATACGCACTGCTTTTCAACGCTTGAGAAAGCTTCATATTCCAGCGCGACCTCTCTAAACCGTACAGAGTTGCAATTTTCTCAAATTTTTCCAGAAACGTGTCAATCTTCTCGTTAGGACAAGGGACAGATTCTAGAGCGAAAGAAATAGCGGTGAGATGAGTAGATTGTGTGGTAGAAGGATCAGTTAAAGAGGAATGAGAAGAAGACTCTCCATTGCTGGAGATAGAGGCAGCACCACGACTTTGGAGTTCTAGAGTTTTAAGAGCCAACTCATGCTACCTCTCCTCCCTCTCCTTCTCATGCTGTCTTTCCTTCTGTCTTTCCTTATGCTGTCTCTCCTTCTCTCTTGCCTCCCTCTCCTTCTCTCTTTCCTCTTGTTGTCTCTCCTTCTCTCTCTCGTTCGCCCTGCGAATTTCCATTTCCTCGTCCATCTTCCTCTGCTCTCTAGCTTCGGCTGCTTTCCTCTCCGCCGCTTTTTCCTTCTGCTCCGCATCATATTTGTCAAGTTCTTCGTTGACAAACGCTTTCGCTTCTTCTCCTTGTAATCCCTCTTCCTTTGCTTCCTGTCTGAGGATCTTCCTAAGCTTCGCCCTCTCTGCCATCGCAAATAGGTGACTGAGACTTAGTGGAGAAGGAAGTAAGAAAAGATACACTGGTTCCTACCACTTACGAGAAAATACCAAACAAAAAGATGATATACTTTAACCTGGGATACCTCCTCCTATAATATAGTATCTAACTATCGCTGCTATTAATCGGCAAATAAAACACCTAATGCAGACGACTACGCCAAATAAATGGTAGTTAAGATTACTCACTGAAAAAATAAGTTGCTACAGTGGAAACAAAATAATTATTGCAAAAATTTTAGGAGAAAAAAAAAATCCCCTTAATTTTTAAGTCCACTACAAGTTCACCCGTGAAGACAGTTAGGGTAAGGGAGGCAATTAACAAGACTAAATTGTATGAACGCACTCCTTAGCTTAGCTCAAACACCTACTTCTTCAGAACCCTGTGATTGCTAGACAATCACAAACCTTACCAGCGTTTAGTATTACAATATCAGTATTAAACATATATTCCGACAAAATCAACCTGTAACTCAAATGTATAATGCTCAATAATGCTGTGAAAAAAAAAACAATTATTAGTTGTGTGGTCAGCACGCCCATAAACAGATCGTTTGTCTAGGGGAATAGTTATTTTTAAAGATACACAAAACCACGAGACAATCACACTCTTATTCTATTTCAGAATAAAGAACATAACAGACGAGCTAATAAATTTATCGTACTCGTCTTCCTATTCTAAATTCAAAATCCCGATAGACGAGTCCACATTTGTCGTACTTCAACAGGATTTTCAGTTCAATTACCGGAATCGAGCCCACATTTGTCGTAGAGTTGTGATAGGTGATTAAAACTTAGTTTGGTCCCCTCTGAATAGATTAGAATGAGTGATAGCCACAGTGATAGATGATAGTAGAAATAGATTTCCACGAGTGAGATGGTAGAAATCAATAGAGGCTGTCTCTGAAATCGAGAATCTTCTCTCTTTCTCAGCCTATCTTCTACAACAGATTTAGAGGAGTCAGACAGTCTATTGACTACACATATTAATATATATATATGTTTAGATACCACTCACGTGTACGCACATAAAAGACGACAGTTAGACATACAGACGTGGGAAAACTATAACAATGATTATATAGATATTTTGGAACGAGCTGACCCGACACACTGATTAAGTTTTAGTGGATTTAATTTATCCCAAAAAAAAATCATCACAACACGTAAAAATTACATCGAGCATATACAAATAGTCATAAAATCAATAAAATGCTACAAGAATGATAGAACAACAGTATGATCCTTTCCCTCGATGTTTAGCCCACAGTCCTGTTAAAAGAAAAGATGATAGCCCCAAAGAGTCACGGATACATCTGCTGTAGTCTAATGATTTTCCCTTTTAAAGGTATGAACAGACTTAGATAGTAGTATGATCTATCCTAAAGCAAATATTGTTAGCAACAAAAACTTGCTTAAGTTATAGGAAATTAATACAGCAAAATGGGTGCCAAAATACAACATTACAGGAATCACTCAGACCTGCATTCACTCTATGCATTCAGCCGTGGCCACGTGCTCTCTTGCATACTTACAGCTTTGGTAGCAGCATCTGGAAACATAATTTTTAGGACATTTACATACAGAATCGTCAATGGCAGTCTTGACCAAGAAATCCCCAGTTCCAAAAAGACGGGGTGAATTCTCTACTTCAGGGAACGATTCCTTGGGTGTTCTTATTTTTCGGATGTCTGTCTAAGTCACATAAAATTGTCCAGGCACGTACGTTAACAGCGAGCACAGTGTCACTAGCTTAGGTTTCTAGAAAAATGAGGAATGTCAGGTCGATGTCTACTTTCAGATAGGACTATATTTGGTCACCACACAATTAGTCAAAACTCCATCGGAATGTTACTCACGTTAATATATTACTTGCCACACGGGCTAAATATGTCATTGCGGTTTTTCTCTGGAAGAATCAAATCAGGCTCGATGGGCCCGTTACTTCTTTAAAATCTTTAAAGTTCTTATAAAGGTTATAGACCAAGTCTTTAAGGACAGAATGTTTTTGTTCTTCACAGATATTTCTCTTCACTTAACGCTGGCAAAGTTTGGGTTAACCCCAGTTTTCTTCACTAAATAGAGGAAAAACATATATAAAATAATTATACATACTATGTACTTGTTATAACTTACATTTTAAACTGCAAGCGTAGCGCTTGACTTATCGTTTAAATTCCCGTGAAGTAGTTATATTTAAAAAATCAATCATCATGAATTTGAAATACATATAAATATATTTCGTCAATACTCATGAGGCATCAGTGCATTTACTAGTTAGTTTAAAATATTCTCGACTGAGTATTTAGCAGTTAAATTAAATTCATTTATGGTTGCATGAGTTTAAGCTTAAAATTTTAATTTATACTGCTTTCCACTGTAACTTGTCGACTAGAGAATATAACAGACTTATAAATTACTCACTCTGCACAAAAGAAACTAGGGAAATAAAATAGGCGATTTAACACTTAATCACTCACAAAATACTAGATATATAATATAATAATTACTTCCACACAGCACTACAGATTAATACCACGAACTAGAATCATTCACTATAATGGTAGTCTAGAGTTCGGCAAATGTTGCCAAGAAACTCAAACTTCGCCAAAACACAGATATTCTTTCTAGCCCAGCGATCTGTCTACTGCAAATTTAGGAGTACGAATGAAATTCAATTTACAGCTCCTGGGTAGATATATGAAACAGGACAAAGGATGCGCTCTATTACAAAATCCGAAATCATCTCCCCTTTCCCGTCTCTAACACTGCACATACCCAGACACCAGCCATAGCTGCCAGCCGCGTCTTAACACCTTCTCCCGAAGTACGGCTATTCCTGAGCCATGCAGATGACAGTTTCCACACCTTAGGCCGAGCAATTGGTCGAGGGAAACACTGTGACAGGGGAAACTGTAGACAGATGTCTGCTCTCTATGTCTGACTAGCACGTATATTCATGGTCATTCGTCTCGTGCCATGGGAAAAATGAGACGAATGTCTGCCATTCGGTCTCTCGAGAACGACTTTCTAACACCATTCGCTCACATCCCGGGACTGACATCTTACGTAATACGATGCGTTCTCAGTAAGAGAAAGAAACAGGTAAACGTTAGAATGGGAAAATAATATATAGTCGCAAACGAACGAATGCGAAAAACAGGACAAGGATGAAAAAGCGATAATAAGTAGAGGGCACGGGTAGAAAAAAAAAGAAGGAAATATAGAAAATTTATTGATCATAATCTCTATGCGACACTCGGCATAGAAAGTTATCATCCGTCTTGGCATAAGCGATGGAGACATAGAGGTTGAGAGAAAGGCAAGGAGTCACGGCAAACCCGAGAACGAGAGAAAGTATACAGAAGGTAACTATGTGCATCAGTATGTTTGTAGTACATAGAAATGTTGAGATGGAAGGGGGCGGGGGGCGGTATGACAATGACAGTAATGTTTAGGAAGTTGATCGAGACAATAGAGATGTGAGAGGTTAATTAGATAGCAGGGTAAACGTTGTTAATGAAGACATTGAACATATATAGGTCAACTTCTGGAATATCGGGATGCCATCAGTAGAAAAGGGCCCGGATATTGCTGCCACACGTGATGCTCCAAACAACCAATGAAAAGGGAAGCATAGATGGAACCCATTTTTTTAACTATAGCGACTCCACTGTCAATCAGATAAATCAGTTCAGCTCAAGGACCATTTCTTCAAGACGGGACAAAGTCACGGTAGCAGTAGACGGTAGATTCCCTTCTCCAGAAAGAACCGGAGAGCGTGGACCACCAGAGTGAGGAATAAAGGTGTAAAACAGAGAAGCCATCTAACAAAAACAAACGGTAGGTCCAGTCTTGTGAGAGCTGAACAGAGGTAAACGTGGTTAGACATGGTTGATGTCTTTTAAGAACGGGACGATCCTCGACGAAAGGTCGGAAGACACTGCCTTGGAAGTCCAAGATACATTCAGAAGGCAAAGCACAGGCCAAAACAATGGGTCTCCCATGGTTGCAGGGTTTATGAATTTTTGTAAAGTAAAGGCTTGCCCAAAGAACTATCATGACTGCGAAGTTGGAATGATGTTACAGATGAAAATAGTGCAGCAGTAATCATCCACTTTTGCCCCTCCCCATCAAGAGTATATTTTCTACTACATGAACGAAGGATTCGCCAGTGTAATTAACACGCGGGCCATCTGGCAATTAAGCCCTATGTGAAACAGAGAGCGAGGCGCGGAGCATGGCGTAATAGATTCTTTGATCAGGGGAACACACGATGTTCAGTCTGACGGACCTTGGATCGTAAAACTTTCAGGTGGAAATTGCGTAGCTGATTTTCGGCAAGGCGGAGATGATGAAAGTCAAGAGGTGGTAAAATTACCTTTGATTCAAGAAATCGAACGGCAAATTGGCAGTAGGTGTGACTTTTACATTAAAGAACGATAGTACGGAACATATCAATATATACCATGTCTCTCCGATAGCCATGATCAGTTGTCAGAAATCTGTCTAAATTCACTAGCTCGTTATCTTAATATTTCTCGTACAGAGTGAAAATTATTAGATTTTTCGCCGTGTGTTTCAGTTTTCTGATTGCGGTAATTTATATACTAGCCTTGAAGTGATTTAGTGTGTTTAAAGTTTTTATTATATATTTCACTGAGATTTTCTATGCTAATTAAATAACTTATAGCTAACTTTCCAGCCTAAAGTAAATTTAATTACTCGCTATTTTTCCAGTAAGAGATGTTATAAATTGTCTAGTACATACAATAAATAACTGTCTACTAACGGCATATATTATTTACTTCTATCCATTTTATGTAATTTTTTTTTTCAATGACTAATGTTCATATCACGCGTTAACAGAATGATAGTATAAGCTAGACACGTGTGTTTTAAATCTAATTTATAACAGTGGTGAAGAGGTCTTATTTTAACACGTGTTAGATATGATACTAGTGGTTTGACATGGTTGATGTATTTTAAGAAGGGGACGATGGTTAAATATAAATATTCTCTTTTATATAGGCGGATCAAACCTGAGTATTAGCGGCTTATTTTCTTATGGCCAAATGAACTTATGATCATACGAACTTATAATATTATAAACATCCAAGAATATTTAATATTGATGAGCTTCTTGCTGTGACCTGTGCGGTCAAATTTTCCTCATTTTCATGAGAGAAACCAGATTAGAACAATTGAATTATAATATTAACTGGGCCAGAACAATTACCAGATTTACTTATATAAATATCATCAGGCAGCTGTGGCGCAAGATATTGTCAGCAACATTTGTGTAACTTAAACCTAGCGTTTCCGCCACCTGAGGCTAAACAACATAGGAACTGTATATGTTCTATTTATTCTACATCGGCGATCACCACGCATGAACCTTACTCCAACCAACTGAAGGCATAGATAACTCATTGTATCCAGTACAAATTTAACACCGACTCTAGCGACTCCTGTGAAATTTGCAGTCAGAAACTACGGAGAGTCTGGGGCTGGATTTGGCAAACTTAAACTTTACTTACTTACTTAGTCGTTCCCCTTCTACCGCGAGGTGTAGAGGTTTGGAAGAGAGAGCGCCAGACCATTCTATCAGCTGTCTTCTTCCTGGCCTGGTTCCATTCTAGTCCTCGGTCCTTCAAAGATTGTCTAATGTTGTCCTCCCAGCGGACTCTGGGTCGTCCTGGAGGTCTGGATCCCTGGCTCTTTGTTTCCCATGCTTGTCGTGGTAGCCGATCTTCTCCCATTCTGCAGACATGGCCAAACCATCTTAGTTGAGACTTTTCTATTTGGGTCTTAAATTTGACACTAAATATATATATTACTTATTAGTGTATTTCCTTGGAATGCCTGCGACAACTACTGAGGTAAGTGCATCTGAAAGTGGCCACTGCGTGTATGTGAATTGAATGAACAGAGAAAGAAACGTATGTCTTTTGTTAACATCATATACTTATATGGTTTCTTCTTTCTTTTTTCTTATCTCAATAAACTGATTAGTCACGGGATAGTTTACATTAGGAACTTATTCTTTTCCCATACTGACTATTTCATAACTTATTGTTAACCTTTGATCTTTTGGGTTAATTAACCTCTGTTGGGATCGTCCTTTCTTTTCCTTTACCAGGGCGGAGAACCTATTTGATTAATTTTCATTTTGTCTGTAAACCAGGATCTCTTGATGCATATGATTTATGTTGTGATTTTTCTATTTAAACGTTATTAAACCTTTAGTTATTGTGTCGGTCATCCCCAATTCACTATATGTTATACATAGTTTGTTTTCACGTTTGTGCGTATTTGTCACATAATTGTGTGCATTTGAGTGCAGTGTAACTTGTATTTTCGTACTAGGAGAGAAAGTGCGTCTGATTTAAATATCGTCGTCCAGATAGGCTGGATTAGATAAATTATCATATCCAGAGACTGTCCTTTCCCTTACACGATCATCCTCGTGATTAAAAAAAAACTATATCTAACGCCCTTACTTTCACATTGTCATCACTATCACCTCTGCCCAGACAGGGCTATAAACATCTATACCTATCTGATAAATCATACACGACAAATGAGGCAAGCAACCTGTTAGCATAAAGGGACATGACCAACAATTTCCAAATTCTTTGTTTCAAACAGCGCGCCCCGTTCAACTTAGACACAGAGTGTGTCAATTATAATAAGGTGCACGTCCAAATATAAAAGTCCTTATGGTCTGGGTTATAATACACTTTTGCACAACAACTTTCACATGAAAATATGCAGAGCAGTAAGTGGATTCCAGTATTAACAGTTGGCCGTACAATTAAAGACACACCCAGCATGTTTTCTCGATCCACATTCAGCCAAGCTATTTTTACTTGGCGTGAGTTGATAAAGAAGATAATGCATTTATCAACACTCATGATAACTGCATTTTTTACCGTTCCTGTGAAACAGCATTTTGTTACAGTTCCAGTAAATGTTGGTAACCGGTAAAAAAATCGTGATATGTCTTACCCAAACTGACCTCTTTTATTCTTTCAACCAGGGTTTTAGAGTCGACCAAAACATTTTCCGTCCGACTCCTGAAATTGTAAAAATCCGACTCCCGACTCACTTCTTTTACTAGTCATGTGGCATAACATTCGAAGTTGGAGTGCGGACATGTTTTACCGACTCCACTAAAAAACGACTGACTCCACGACCTAGACATCACAACCCTGCTTTCAACGCCCTTAACAAAGTGAACTGTCATCGCCTACATTATTAAACAAATACAGGCATACCTCGCTTTATTGCGCTTTGCTTTATTGCGCTTCGCAGATATTGCGCTTTTTTCAAATTATTCATGTTTATTTATTAGAACATGTCTTCTTCTTCTGATAGATTTTGGCTCTCCACCAGCAAAGAGATTACGATTCTCTGAAAGCTCAGATAATGAAGATTAGCATTTTTTTTTTAGCAATAAGGTATTTTTTAAAATTGTACAGTACGTTGTTTTTGTTTTTAGTTAGACCTAGCGCTATTGCGCACTTAATAGACATAGTGTAATCATGATTTTAGGCTTTTATTTGCACTAGGAAGCCAAAAAAAGAAAAAAAAATTGGTGTGATCCGCTTTATTGCGATATTCACTTTATTGCGGTTATCTGGAACAGAACACGCATTATCTCAGAGGTATGCCTGTAATTCTTAAATCCTTTCTATTTCGATATATGAAACTGAATCCATACTATTTACCACTTCCTGTGCCTGTTTTACAGCAGCCCCCTTATTTAATTACCGTATTTACATATTTACTTACATTGTCGTTTTCAATGTTTTTAGTTATTGCGGCAAAAATTAAGCTCGAACGTTACATTTAGTGTGCCATCCTATAATTCATTCTATGCTCTTCACTTCAGTTTTTCCCACCTCTGACAGTATTTGGTATTTTCGATTCACTGTTTACACTCCCTTCGCTCAGTTCTTGTTATGTCGGGACTTCAGTGACCATCTTTTGCTGATTAGGGTTATCAGTCCCTTTCATTTGAACCCATATTGGCACCTGGGATCTGAAGAGAGAAGTGTGGTCTACTAATGTGTAACACATTTTCTACCAGACAGTGCAGGGGAGCGACCGGATTAGTGAGTAAATAACATTGGGACGACCACCGTTGATTATCTCTGACAATAGCTATGTCTGTCCAGTTTGTTGATTGTTAGCTAAATGTCACGTGACTGATAATTTATTTTACCATTCCGTTCCATATGTTATTATTTTTTTAATGTGCCGATCTGGGGAAATTTCTGTTGTCTTTGATGTAGTCTCTAAAAAAAAACCTTTGTCTTACTCTTATTACGTTGCACGCCGATACATCTGTAGAAACAAGCCATGCCAGGTGTTTATTTGTAAACTATAAGAGTAGAAGGGTTAATCAGGTAGACACACTCGTGATTATTTCCTGGCCCGTAGATGACCATGTGAGACTAAGGCAGAGTTAGCACAGTAGAACTAAATGTGCTTGCCTATGTTCTTGTCATTTTTCGGGGTGAGTTGACATATCTTATAATTATAATATGATATATTCATGTTAGCTTTTTATATATCTGATAGGAAAGTGGCGTGAATTTATTTCTGAGGACTTCTAGTCATTTAGTTCAGTGATAATGTAGCGCTGTCTACGGCCTTAGTTAAGTGGTGTTTACGCTGTTTTGGTTTATAATGGGTTAAATGATAGACTTACAATAACAGACACTCACTAGGCGTAGAATCAGTCTACAGATGCTTACCATTGGGTTAAGAGTCAGCAAAATTAACTGTCATTTCTGCAAGATAAGGTCAGAGGTGTGGATCATTCACTTAACACTGAATTATGGGAGATAGTCACTTATTCCTTTTTGGTAGATATTTCTAGTGGCAAGGGCGAATCATTTTATGCTTACTTGTGTGGCTAGGCACTAGTCTATAACTTTCACAGAAAGCAGTCACCAGTCATAGATATAATTCTATCTTATGATTCAGCCACAACTGTATTATTATAGCAAGAACATTGCATTTTCTATGTATTCATTTGTGGGATATTTATATTTTGTTTTCCCAAAAGGGACATACGATTTATTTTTGTAATGTCAAATGCTGTAATCTGCTTATGTAATTCATTTATGGTTGTAAGATGAATAAGCATATCCATTTAACTGTAACTACAAGGTTAGGTTTCCTGTATGTTTAGTTGGAAGAAGAGGAGTAGATTGTTGCTGTCAGAACGATTACTGACAGGTACATGGGTGTACAAAAGATATTAAGCCTATGCGGGCACATGCTATAATTGATAGAATGGAAGGAGCGGAGCATAACTAGGATATAAAACATTAGAGTGATGTTGTTGTTGCTTGATGTAAAGGGTGTCTTTTTTTGGGTCTCAGTTTCAGGGATACCGAATTGCTAGAGTCAAGTCTCCAGTCAGGCGAAGAAATGTCATATTCTCTTCGTTCTAGAAGGATTCTGAATACAGCTAGCAATCACGAGTCGTCACCCCCATTCCTGAACCTAAACCCTTTGTCAACGCCAAGTTAAGCTCACGCAGTGCAACGAGCCAACGCTAAATCTGGAATCATCGAATTAGCACCAACAAGGAAAGTTTTTTACAGGTCAAGTCCATCACCCATGGAGTATATCTTTACGTAAAAGACACTTTCTGGAGCTATTACATTTGGTCCCACGAAAACGGACGGACTGACACGAAGTTTATTCTTTTGGTAAACCAGAGGTAAATACAGAGTTCCAGCCCCTCACTCAATTAGAGGTCACCAAAGATAGCACCTACATTGGATTTTCAGGTCAAGTCCATCACCCATGGAGTATATCTTTACGTAAAGACATTGGAGCTATTACATTTGGTCCCACGAAAGCGGACGGACTGTCGCTCAGTTTGTTTATTTGGTCAGCAGGAGATAGACAGTCTTCCAGCTCCATCGCGAAATCAGGGGTGCCACCAACAATAGCGACTACAGTGGATTTATACAGGTCAAGTCCATCACCCATGGAGTATATCTTTACGTAAAAGACACTGTCTGAAGCATTGTACTTGGTCCCACGAAAACGGACAGACTGTCAGACAGTTTATTTATTTCTCTTGTCTTCTACAGGTTATTTTATGACTGGTGGTGTGTGTGTTGTTGGTGTATTTGGCATATTTTGATTATTGATGTAATTTTATGTTGTTATGATGAGATGCATTATTTTCATGCTTTTCTTCTTTAATAAAGTTTACATATTTATTAATGCGCTGTTCACGACCCTTCCATCCATAATTAACCTGTTTTAGCTCTTTACTATAATCTCTATTTTGATAAGAGAAAAGAGTGAGAGCAGGAGGTGCTTGGACAGTATAAGTGAGTTGAGGCTTGGAGAGAGAGATCATTTTGATAAATCTTTCTCCAGGTTGTCTCAAGTCCATCTCCCATTTACACCTTTCTGTGTGTGTAATCTATAACTCTGTCAGTCCACTATCCCTTGTCGATTTCACTACTATTGTCCAACTCGACAAATACTCTACACTCTAACTCTACCACGACATATAATGTCAGGCTCGCCGGGATATTTTTGAGCTACATTTGATGCAGACATTAATGTGGGCTCGTTCCGAGGATGAATCTCTCACAAGATTCTATTCTGATTCTTAGAGTTTAGTGTTCTGCAGATTATAGGAATTGCTATCCCCTAGACGTATCGAACTGTTTCTTTTGGAGGAAGTCTGAACAGCGTTTTTTCTCCACATCATTCATACATATTTAGTTACATTTATTGTTCATGCTACCCATGAGACACAGCTGGTTAAGGTTGCTGGTAACACTGCTGAGTTTTTGATTGACAAATCTGACGACTATTGTTGTAAAAGTCAGAAATTTTTTTTTTTAAGGGTTAATATTTTTTCAGGAGTAGCTCTTTAATCTGAGATAAGAAGCTACAGATAGTCAGTTATTAGCATGCATTTGTACCAAGGGAGGGTGTTCATTCGGATAAAAATAACCAATCCTCTCAATAGCTAAGTACTGACAGAAGTTGGATACGATTTTTATGGGATTTCTATATTGAACGTCTATAGGATGTTCTAAGGACATGTAATGAAGCCCCTTAGAACACAGTAGCAGTGTTCATAATATTATGCATTGCCGATCTGGGGAAATTTCTGTTGTCTTTGATGTAGTCTCTAAGAGAAACCTTTGTCTTACTCTTATTACGTTGCACGCCGATACATCTGTAGAAACAAGCCATGCCAGGTGTTTATTTGTAAACTATAAGAGTAGAAGGGTTAATCAGGTAGACACACTCGTGATTATTTCCTGGCCCGTAGATGACCATGTGAGACTAAGGCAGAGTTAGCACAGTAGAACTAAATGTGCTTGCCTATGTTCTTGTCATTTTTTGGGGTGAGTTGACATAGCTTATAATTATAATATGATATATTCATGTTAGCTTTTTATATATCTGATAGGAAAGTGACGTGAATTCATTTCTGAGGACTTCTCCTAGTCATTTAGTTCAGTGATAATGTAGCGCTGTCTACGGCCTTAGTTAAGTGATGTTTACGCTGTTTTGGTTTATAATGGGTTAAATGATAGACTTACAATAACAGACACTCACTAGGCGT
Source organism: Oreohelix idahoensis (assembly GCA_024509875.1). Lineage (NCBI taxonomy): Eukaryota > Metazoa > Mollusca > Gastropoda > Stylommatophora > Oreohelicidae > Oreohelix > Oreohelix idahoensis. Next base: position 85,437 of record JAMPIV010012826.1, on the reverse strand, counting down.
AGAATCAGTCTACAGATGCTTACCATTGGGTTAAGAGTCAGCAAAATTAACTGTCATTTCTGCAAGATAAGGTCAGAGGTGTGGATCATTCACTTAACACTGAATTATGGAAGATAGTCACTTATTCATTTTTGATAGATATTTCTAGTGGCAAGGGAGAATCATTTTATGCTTACTTGTGTGGCTAGGCACTAGTCTATAACTTTCACAGAAAGCAGTCACCAGTCATAGATATAATTCTATCTTATGATTCAGTCACAACTGTATTATTATAGCAAGAACATTGCATTTTCTATGTATTCCTTTGTGGGATATTAATATTTTGTTTCCCCAAAAGGGACATACGATTTATTTTTGTAATGTCAAATGCTGTAATCTGCTTATGTAATTCATTTATGGTTGTAAGATGAATAAGCATATCCATTTAACTGTAACTACAAGGTTAGGTTTCCTGTATGTTTAGTTGGAAGAAGAGAAGTAGATTGTTGCTGTCAGAACGACTACTGACAGGTACATGGGTGTACAAAAGATATTAAGCCTATGCGGGCACATGCTATAATTGATAGAATGGAAGGAGCGGAGCATAACTAGGATATAAAACATTAGAGTGATGTTGTTGTTGCTTGATGTAAAGGGTGTCTTTTTTTGGGTCTCAGTTTCAGGGATACCGAATTGCTAGAGTCAAGTCTCCAGTCAGGCGAAGAAATGTCATATTCTCTTCGTTCTAGAAGGATTCTGAATACAGCTAGCAATCACGAGTCGTCACCCCCATTCCTGAACCTAAACCCTTTGTCAACGCCAAGGACTCTTTGTCCTCAAGTGACTTCGTCTGGTGTATTTCTGGGTTTATGTAGAACTTCGCACTTAGGAGCGGCCAGCAAAGATAAACAGCGTTTTCCAGCCCCTCACGCAATTAGAGGTCACCAACCTTTAGCACCAACAAGGAAAGTTTTTACAGGTCAAGTCCATCACCCATGGAGTATATCTTTACGTAAAGACATTGGAGCTATTACATTTGGTCCCACGAAAGCGGACGGACTGTCGCTCAGTTTGTTTATTTGGTCAGCAGGAGATAGACAGTCTTCCAGCCCCATCGCGAAATCAGGGGTGCCACCAACAATAGCGACTACAGTGGATTTATACAGGTCAAGTCCATCACCCATGGAGTATATCTTTACGTAAAAGACACTGTCTGAAGCATTGTACTTGGTCTCACGAAAACGGACAGACTGTCAGACAGTTTATTTATTTCTCTTGTCTTCTACAGGTTATTTTATGACTGGTGGTGTGTGTGTGGTAACTGAGATAATCGTTTCCGGACAAGACTTGGCGAAAAAATATAATGGACAGAAGCTGGCATAATATAATGGCAATTGTAAACAACACATTTATTTTCGCGTTTCTTTATGTAGGCATTTTTCGTGACAGAAGGGGAAATATACGCATGTTGCATGTTATTGGCTTGGCATTGGAAATGTAAAAATTCAACATTTCTAATTGGAGCCTTGTCATATTGTAGCAAACTGGACGTTGGCCGAATGTTGCCTTATAATTCAGCGCTTTGTGAGTTTACCACACTGTGAATTTCAACTCGTCAAGAAGACAGCCAGACAAGCCAGAGTGTGGTAAGAGGTTTTGATGTTACTGAAAGAAGGGCTATCCTGGACAAATAGATGTATCAGAGGATACCAGGATAGTGCCAGATAAGAGACTGGTCTTATAAGTAATACCCCCTTCTCTGAAAAAAGTAAGGGTGCATATACAATCAAGGTGAGGTCAGACTATGTAAGTTCCCAGAGTAAAGACTGATGATGATGATGTCTGGGTCCCTATCTGTCACCCCTTTAGATCTCACCCCGAGTAAAGAACCTGTGTGGTGTTATATGTCAAGGTGTCTAGGGTAATGTATTTAATGTATTTACTCTCAAACAGAACTTTAACTCAATGAAAATTAAAGAAATAAGACTGTTTGAAAAGTTTATATATATATATATATATATATATATATATATATATATATATATATATATATGTTTATATATATATATATATATATATATATATATATATATATATATATATATATATATATATATAAAGATATATACAATTTATTATCCTGAACATCAATCTTTTGGGTCAGGAAGTCTCAAAATCAAGAAATTTATATTTACAACATAGAAATAAATAAGGTGGAGACTCTGTCCATTATTTTTAAATACAGAAAAGTCACTGAAAAGATTGCACCCACAGTCATGTTTCTAGGCTTATTAATAACACTAGTAGATAATTGGAAGGTCTGTTCTTTTCATCCTCCCCAGGTAGATAGTATTGTTGTGGAATTTTATTGGTATGAACTATCAATGCCTTTTTAAAAGGACTTAGCTTGCAATATATTGGTACAGTTGGCTCATAAGTATTCGCCACAATTTTGGGCCTCCTGGACGTAGATGAGGGGTTAAGCTGCCAGGTATATGAGGAGCAATCACTCCCACTGGGTCTTCTCTCAGGATACAGCGAAAACTAGGTATTATGTGATACAACCTGGAATGAGAAGGATAATTTCCTCCCATATACATCTTGTTTATACTAATTCCACACACACAATCACTGTTACAACTCACCCGGGTCAGTTATGTGTGCTGACCATTTGCACCAGACCTTAACTTCTGTTGTCTACTATCATTCCTGTGTAATCATTCTTCTGCAGTGATAATACAAAGCCACTGTCTCTCATACAGGGTTTGTCTTCCATACAATAATCATGGTGGTACAATCCAACACTGTGACCTGTTAATTATTTCTTTCTAGCCTTCGATACAAGGTTTCATATAATATTTGAGCATTGTGTCATTCCTAAAGCCAATAGCAATTTATTTCTACTGCACTGACAGTCGCAACCTTTGTAAGGCCACTGGCAAATATTTTACCCAATTTCATTTTCACTTCCCAATAAACCTGTTTTGTTAGGCACATTCCTGCGCAGGTCGTCTTGACATAACCTCTCCCAATTAGCAGTATCCGAAAATAAAATATGGCTCACAGTCTGTGGCCTACATTTCAATAAATCATACAAAATAAACTTAGCTGCCTTACCCTCAAGTAAGAATAATCACATACACAAGCTTGACTAGCAGTAAATAGGTTTTAACACTGCGTTCTAGTCCAGATGGCAAAAGCGTGGTCACAGTTTTCCTGCTGATGTCAGCTTGGTATGGCTTTTCGAAATACAATGGTTTGATTTTACAAGGCATAGTTAATTTTATCACTCTACCATCAACCAATCAAAAACGAGTCAAAAAAGTAACTATTTTTGGGGGACTATAACCTTGAACGATTTTTAAGTGTGTTTGTTAATCAGACTAAATTTGTACATTATATATCTCAGTTACTTATGGACCGTTTTTAATTATTAAAAGTGATAATCAAACGGCCTATTCCCCTCTATCGTTCTATATAATTTTCCTTTAATTAGTCCTTTGCATTTTCATCTGGTTAATTTTTAAGTAATTAAGTGGGACCTTAACCTGATTTAAAAATATTAATAAAATACAATTTTGTAAGTCAAGATAATTTTATTAGGGGGAAATCTTTATGTTAATGTATTACGCAAAATTAGCGCTATAATTAAAGATATTCCTTTTATTTTAATTCCCTTTAGTTATTGAGAAATAAATTATTGAAGTTTTGTCAAAAACCCAGAATAGGCATTTTCCACTACAACCAAAAATTTCCTTGTCTCTACAAAAACGAGGTAACGATTTGATTGGTTGTTAATTTTTACTACGTCCTTCGATAAATATTGGGCTGGGTGTGTAGGGGTAGTAACTTTTAACTAGTCTTTCTAAGAAAATTTAAATACTCTAGTTAAATTGTTGGGGTAGATTTGACTTTGCCCCTCAGACGAATTTCAAATATTGTAGTTATAGATTTAAAATTACGATAGCTAGGTCGTTTTAAACGGGGAATTTGAGCGTGTTGACATACGGATTCACTTCACTACACAGAGTAAGGAATAGGATCAGGATTCCATCTTAAAGGACGGGACAATATGTTGGAACGTCTTATGGACTTGCATCCCAGGAAAACTCTACTTGCATTAATACGGAATCCTGGGAACCTGAACACTAAGTCAAAGAGGGATTCTATTTGCAAAGTACAACCCCCGGCCACGTGCATCTTAATACTGAGCGACTTTAATTACTCATCACTATACGAGTGTCTGGTAAAGTATCTTATGGTCATGCAATTGTTCCCGAAATTAGTACACAGGTTCACAAGGTCACCGCCCAGAGGCCAGCATAGTCATTTTGCGCAAGCAAAGCTGGAGACAAGAGTAGCACGTGAAACACGTAAAGCATGATTTAGGTGCCTGGTAAAAATTCTACACGGAAAACATTAATTTCTTTTCACCCAAAGCTCAGCCTAGAGCACTACGGACTGGAAAACAGTCAATATTTTAGTCCAAAACCACAAACACGTCGTCAAACCATGCCTAGACTGAGCGCTGCAGAGAGAGAAATAGCGATAGGAATGATAACAGGCGGGATGTCCACCAGAGAAACATCCAGACACTTGAATTGCAACCAGTCCACCATCGTCCGACTGCAACAACGTTTAATGGCAACTGAATCCATTACAGATCGACCCCGTCAAGGTCAATCCAGAGTTACGACACCTCAACAGGACGCGTATATACGGCAGCTTCATTTGCGGAATCGGCTTTTGGCGGCAGCTGTAACAGCAAGAGATGTTGTTGGGAGACGTGGAACCATATCAGAGCACACCGTGCGACGTCGACTGCAGGCGGCAGGACTCAACGCCAGACGTCCTCGTGTCGGCCCAATCCTCACCTCACGACACCGACAGCAACGATACCAGTGGGCAGAGAGGCACCGACGATGTACGAGACGTCAGTGGCAAAATGTCGTCTTTTCAGAAGAAAGTCATTTTTGTCTGCCGCATGCTGACGGGCGACTAAGGGTGTGGCGACGAAGTGGTGAGAGGCAAGTCAACTGTTGCATTTTGGAAGCCCACCGATGGGGAGGAGGAAGCGTCATAGTATGGGGCGCATCAGTTACAATCACCGAACCCGTCTCCACATCTTTAACCATATTGTAAATGCTGCCACCTATAGGGATGTGCTTCAGGACCACGTTGTGCCCCTCTTTCAGTATCATCCCGAGCTCCAGCTGTACCAGCATGATAACGCACGACCACATACAGCTAGGGCCACCACAGCGTTCCTTCAGGCCAATAACATCGCTGTCATACCATGGCCTTCATTGTCCCCAGATATGGCACACATTGAACACGTCTGGGACGAGATTGGACGCCAACTCTACCGGCACAGACGACCACAGACCCTGGATCATTTGCGACGCGATATAACCGAAGTATGGGATCGACTCCCCAAGGATTTTCTACGCACACTGGTTAACTCCATGCGGAGACGCTGCCAGGCTTGCCTTGATGTAACGGTGGCCAAACGCGCTACTGAGCGCGTTACAATGACAACAACGACATTTGTGACTTTTCAATTTGACCCCTACCTTACATTTGTGACTGTAGTTTTTTTTTTAAACACAGCATGCACTGCTACGCGGATTGCGGGAATCGGTCGGTCAATGGATACTGTTTCCAGTGATATCAAACACGTTACCATTATTTTATTCTCAGACATCTTGGTGAGTGATTCATATAGTGATGCGTAATTAAAGTCGCTCAGTATATTTCTCTGAGCCAGAAGACAGTCTATATTCCCAAAGAATTTTGGGGTAAGTTGTACATTTTACAATTCCATATTTTACATTTATTAACACGAACCACCACTGCAAGAGCTAGAGACTGCTTTATGTGGGTTCTAATAAAGAATCAAACGCAGAGGTAGTCCCACGTTCCATATGGAGCACGGAGTTGATGGTGACAGAACTGATGTACATAATTATTATATTTATTTTTTCAACTAGTGTATATTTATACGTAAACATGCTCAATATAAATGCAATGGATGTTTTGGATGTTTTCCGCTCACTGTGATTAACATTAATGCTCATAGAGGGTAAAGTTCTGAGGAAGATGGGATGGTGGAATGACAAAGGTGGGGTGGGGGGGAGACCTGATTTTGTGTCAGCAAACCCAATACTCAGGAGGGTATTTGTTTCTCTCTTATTTCATGATACTAGACGGTGGTACCTATTGGTGGTGTTATCTGTAGAACAAGTGAGTGGTATAAGTGGCATTGCAGTCAGCTAGACACCTGCAGCATACGGGTCTTAATGGACGCTGGACCATCTTCGGAATTTCTCCACGATACTACGAGGAACGTGTTGCAGCCACCAGACTTGACCAGTGACGAGTGAAGCAGTCCATAACCTGTAAAAAACAAGCACCGGCTTAAGCAGAAACCAACCGACATTTTACTGGCAGCTAAGTATCCATTCAACGCTGTCAAGTGCTATTAAAAAGCTCTAATTTCAAACCAGAAAACAGTTTTTCATATCTGATCATCACCTGTGAAGAGATGTTACGGACTTTATCTAAATTCACCCCACCCGTTTTTATTTTTGCAACTGTTAACGATAATTGACTATTAAATTTTGTTATCTGTAAATATACAAATTTATAGTTGATTTAGTCATTTGAGTGAACTGCACCCGTATGTCTCTGTCATTTTAAATACCTATAACAGAGCTATCTAAGTAATATTTTACTGAGTTAAATCAGTTGGGGGCTCATCAGAACAAGCAAAATCCTAACTCATAGAAGGTCAAGAAAGTTACAAAGTTTACACGGCCTGGATCCTATCAGCCGTAGTACTTGATTTCTTTAAATTCCTATGAGGCTCCATAGAATTGAAGCACCACTCTTCAATTCACACCTCTGCCAAGAGTAGTTTTGAACGAAAGGTAGACACCTTTGAAGACCCTCAGTAGATAGTCTGAATTTTGGCCACGGTTGGACATCACTGCAGAGCAAGGGAGTAAATCCCGTGACAGTTATCATTATAATAATAATACCAACAAGACACATCAATAACTTACTTAGTCATTCCCCTTCTACCGTGAGGTGTAGAGGTCACATCAATAACACAGACAACAACGTTACCGTCATCATTTAACATTATTTCACTAATGCGGTCGCGCTCATTATCCTTCTCAGGTTTATAAATAAACACCTTCAGCATCTTCACAGGTCCTGAGATATATCAAATGCTGTAACTTCACGCCAGGTGTCTTTTTTTCAATGTATCTTGAAAGTGTAAATCTTCTGTCCCAATTAATGTTCACTTGCATTAGACACAGATTCTAGAGTAGATTAGACGTTTTACTGGATGTAGGGTAGTTAGTCAGGCACGTAGTTCGGCTCAGTGACTTTACAGATGTCTTAATTCATAAGTAAATACTGACTTCAGGGTTTTGAAAGTCGTGTCGGCTCTTTCGATCAAACTCCGCGGATAAATCCATTTTACTGCGATTTATTCGTTGAGAGGTCGAAGGCTATTCGGCGGAAGTGTCGCTAGAGTGTGGTGTGATTTGGCTTCGTCCTGATAGGGACTGTGTGTTTTCCATGTCGGCCTGTCGCCGGGGAAAAAGTGATCTCAGTATTTGTGGGGAAAGTGATAGTCGTCTAGACCTATCGTGTATGCTTTACCCCAGTGTTTAGTCGTATTGCCAAGGAATGGCAGTTTCATATTTCTTATACCAAGGTAATCCAAGATACTTTTATGAACTCTCGTACGAAGCCACCATTTTCGATAAGAGAATATATTTGACTCGATGAAAACGACTTCGATTCCTAGCAGCACTATATTCTGTAGAATGCAGTCAATTGTTCATGATCAAATCTACAGAGCAATGAAATGTTTTATGAATGACTAACTTTAGGACAGATTCATTATCTGTATCCAAACGTGAGTGACAGCTCACGAGTGAAGCCATCTTGGAACCAAAACATGTAGTGACTTTCAAGAAGAGAAAAGGGGATGCCCGTATTATCGCTTGTTTAGTCCAGAGATCACTGCTACACATGAGAACCCTTTATCAGCGGTTCAATATTATTATATGAAAAAATATGTGCTGAACATTATGTTGAAGAATCGTCGCTAGACGAGATTAGGTTTAGAAGCCATCTGAAATATTGTTTATAAGCTGACGTGCTCAGTCAGTGAAGTCAGTTGATATATATGTATGGGCGATACTGAGTGCTTGGCTACTGACAGTCCATTATACACTTATTCTACATGAGTGCCCATGTAACATAACATTGCAAGACCAGTTATCCACTGTACTATGATGTATTATGCCAACCTGTGATTTGTCACTATCTGTGCTGTCGAGTGTGTACGTCCAATTAAACTTTAGAAAAGGTACACAGTCGTTGGTGTCGATGACTTCCAGTCATACATGAGTGTGAGGAAAGAACATTTGTCAACAACACGAACCCTTATCATCATTCGCACATTGTACACTCAATCCATGTCTACACACCACTGCGTAGGTCAAGTTGACATTCCATACACTACAGTGGAGCAAACAACACCATAGAGATCTTATCAACTGATGATGATGATGATGTCTGCTTCCATCCACTTATATCTATCTTTTGGTGGATATCATTAACGGGAATAAAAATCCAACTTTATCAACTTTATCAACTGGTGGACCAGCTTTCTGGGTTTGACCTCGCAGAAGTTCAGAAGTCAACAGATTACCGATACCAGACCGTTTCCTGTGGCTGATACGACACACTTGCAGTATTGGTTTGCTCTTTGTCAACACTTCGTCACGTGACCTGTCAGGTGAATGCAGTATGTAGGTCAGCGTTGTTGACAGTTTTACATTAGACATTATAGAGTTTCACAGAACAGTTGGATCAATTCTTGTCAATGTTAACAGGAAGACAGTATGAGTGAACTAAGAAGTCCTATTTTCATCGATGGATCTTCTTGTTTTCCATATATGAACTTTAATATTTAAGGCCAGAATGTTTAATTGAATAAAGTGGCAGTTTGTTTATTTTCATAAAAATAACTTTGCCATTACTGTAAAACTGAGCCTATTTTGCAACACATACTATCATACACATAATTTATATATATTTATGTTTACATGTTATTTGTTTGTATAGTATGTTAGTTCCTATGTCAGCGGGTTGTGTTTAAGGTTGGGCGGCGTCCTCACAACAGAATATCCCACGTCATAGAGGGTCCGTTGTGGGCGTTTTCTATAGGTGCAATTTTCTTGATTGAAAATTTGCTGCGACAACTGTTGCTTTTGTGTTAGCTGTGAAGTCTGTAATTATTGTTATTTTTGTAATATTTCTTTGTTCTTTAGTTTTGTTTTGATTTGTTTGTAATTTGTTGGTCTAACCTTTTCTATCTTTCAGTTCTATTCTCAATTTATATTCATATATTGTGACGTCATTTGTGTTGTTATTCTTTGCAGATTCAGTGTTTATTTTCATTGATTTCCCTATTTGATTTATTTTGATTTCTGCAAACGTTCTTGTATTGTCAGTCCTATTTGTACTTTATGTATTCTGTTGGTTGACATATGTTTTATATAGGTATATTTCATAAGACACAATTGCCTGTGCACTGCACTTGGATTATGGTATAAACCAGTACCTGATTATTGTTACTATTATACAAGACCTTATTAAAGGCTTGTGACCCACAGATATTGGGATAGTATACTGATTAATCAAGTCATTGAGAACTTGTGGTATTATTATTGATTCAGGTGATTAGTATTATTGTTAGACATCATGTCTACTTTAGAATACTTCATTACACAAGGGAAAGCCCTTGATAAGACTGGTCAACAATTAGAACAATGGGCAGTTGCTCAATATGACAAAGCATTAGCTGCAGAAGAGAGAAGAGCTATGGCAGAAGAGAAAAGATTAGCTGCAGAAGAAAGAAAAGCTATGGCGGAAGAGAAAAGATTAGAAAGAGAAGCTGAGGCTGCTGCTGAACAAAAGAAATTGCAGATGCAGGTGGAGGAAAGGAGATTTTAAGCTGAACAAAAAAAATTAGAAAGAGAAGCTGAAGCTGAACAAAAAAAATTAGAAAGAGAAGCTGCGGCTGAACAAAAAAGATTAGACAGTGAAGCTGAACAAAGAAGATTAGACAGGGAAGCTGAACAAAAAAGATTAGACAGGGAGGCTGAACAAAAAAGATTAGATGCTGAAGAGAAAAAAGCAATAAGAGAACATGAATTTGAGTTGGAGAAATTGAGATTGACAAGTATGAGTAATGTTAATCAGGCATCTAGTGGTAATGGTAAACCTTCTACTTACAAGGTTAAGGTTCCACCGTTCAATCAGTCCAGTGACGATATTACATTCTGGCTGGATAGATTTGAACGTTCTTGTCGTACACATAATGTGGATAAATCACAATACGCTAATCAATTATCAGAAAACTTGAAAGGTGAATCTTTGACTAGATTATGCCTTGTAGGAGAAGCAGATAAGGATAATTATGATGTCATTAGGGCGGCTTTGATAAAAAAATATCAGCTAAGTGAGGAAGGCTATCGCCTTTTATTTAAAACGATGGTGCCTGAGACGGGTGTAGAATTCTCAGAATTCACTGCAAAGGCACGTCTCACAGTTGATCGTTGGATTGAGCTTTCCAAAACAGAAAAAACGTATGAAGGACTTATGGATTTGTTGCTCAGAGATAAGATTATGTCATGTGTGAACAAACCTTTCCTTGAATTTATACATGAGCGTAAACCCAAATCTCTAAAAGAAATGGAAGAATATTGTTCCCAATATGTCACTGCACACCCCGACGTGACTTTTGGCAACACTAAGATTAAGGAGAGTATGCCAGTTGCTTCAGCAACACCATACAATCCCAATTATTCACACAGATTTCAGGGACCTCAAAACAGATTTGATAAAAAAGGTAACCATAATAGTTATCAAAACCAAGGTAACCAATCATTTCAGGGTTCTTCTTCAAAGAACTGGAGACGACCTGATAGCTCTCGACACAGGGGTGGTCATAATTATAGGAATTTCCGTAGAGGAAGTAATTATAGAAACTATCAGGGTTATCCGTCTTGGAGTCAACAAGATCATAATTACAGAGATACTCATTATAATGAATATGATAATGGTAACCAAGGGAACTATGACTCAAACCCAAATAGGGGTTACAATAGAGGTAACAATAACTACAGAGGTGATAATAACCGAGGTAGATCTCAAAACAAAAGACATAAACCACATTTTCAGGCAAACTCTGTACAACAAGAGTCCCATGAAGCCTATAAACAGAGTAAAGATAATAATGATGCTAGTAATATGGCATGTGTCGCTTTTGATTTTGGGAGAGCATCTCAGTGCCCCAATGCAAAACGTTATTTGAGCCAACCACAGTGTCTACTTTAAGCTGTGGCCATCCTCTTCCTGCTCTTCCGGCATCAGTCGCGCATGATGGAAGAGGTTCTCTTGTCTTACATAAGGGTTTAGTGAATAACAATCCAGTCTCTGTGCTATTTGATTCTGGATGCACCACAATTGGTGTTAGGCAGTCACTCGTAGATCCTTCCCGTGCCACTGGACAAGTAGTCAAATGTGTAACATTTGGCGGCACATTAGAGAAATACTCTACTGCTATCATTAGGATTGCTACTCCTTTCTTTACAGGAGATGTACACGCATGTCTTCTTCCGAATCCGATCGCTGACCTCATCATCGGTCGCATTCATGGAGTCAAGGAATGCACTCCGCAACAAATTTCCACGTGGGAAAGGCAAAACATGCAGATTGCTAACGCTGTAGTCACTAGAGCTCAGGCTCTTAATGTGCCTCAAACTTCATCTATTGAAGATAATGAAGTGCATAACCAAGATAATCCCTTGGTAATTTCTCGTGACTCGTTTATAAAACAGCAAGAAGATGATCCCACTCTGAAGAAATTCTTCATTCTTGCAACTAAAGGTGATCCGAATAAGGACACAAGTCGTAAATCGTGGATTACAAAGAAGAATGGCGTACTTGTACGTATGGTTCAAGACTCCATTACGTCAAGTCATTCTCAAATCCTGGTTCCCAAGAATTTGAGAGTTAAAATTTTGCAGCACGCTCACGACTCTCAGTGTGCTGGACACATGGGTTTTTCCCGTACTAAGTCAAGAGTCCTTGCGGCTTTCTTTTGGCCATTGGTAAACAAGGACATACGGATTTATTGTCGATCTTGTAAAGTATGTCAGGAAATTAAATCCAAAGGTCCACGGCATGCTGCACCCATTCAGGCGGCGGACATTCCTATTCGGCCGTTCCAAAAAATGGCTATAGACATTATTGGTCCATTTAAGATCAAGTCTGCCAGAGGACATCAGTTTATCTTGACGTGTGTTGATATGTGCACACGTTGGCCAGAGGCTATTCCTCTGAAGAGCATTACTACTGCTGATATTGCAGATGCTCTTTGGCTTATATTTTCTCGTCTGGGGTTCCCCGGAGAGATATTGTCAGACCATGGCACCCAACTAATATCAGATACCATGTCTCAAGTAATGTCTACTCTGCAGATAGATAGATCTTTAAGTAGTATCTACCATCCAATGTCTAATGGTATGGTCGAACGCCTTAATAGAACACTTAAAAACTTACTGGGGAAGATAACTGAGGATCATCCTCAGGACTGGGACAGAGTTTTACCTGCGGCCCTCTTCGCTTACAGAGAGGTACCCAATGAACATACGGGATTTTCTCCCTTTGAACTCGTCTTTGGCGCGCGTCCGCGTGGCCCTATGTCGTTGCTTCACGATCTCATAACATCTGACAATATTGACGATGACACAAAGTCATCCTACGAATATGTCATCGCGTTGAGACAAAAGATTATCGAAGCATGCAAATTAGCAACTTCTTCTTCTGAATTTGCGAAACAGAAGGCAAGGCAATTTGCCAATAAGAAGAGATGCTTACGACAACTTTGTCCTGGTGACAAAGCATTTGTATTACTACCTTGTAGAGAAAACAGATTACTTATTTCTTGGAAAGGTCCGTACGATATAATATCGAAAATTTCCGATGTCGACTATATTGTCGATATTGATGGGAAGCATAAAACCTTCCACATCAATATGCTTACTGAATTCCATGAACGTCCGGATTATTTGCAACCCATTTTCCAAGCAACGGACAATTCTCCAGTACCACATGGTCATTACTCATCACTGTCCGTGATACAGGATGAGGAAACAAGTTTTTCAGATGTAAATCTTCCTCTTCCAATGATCCCACTTCATTCCAGTGAATCATGGAAGAACGTTACTGTCTCTCCTGATTTGTCTCTAGGAGAACAGCGACAAGTTTCAACTATGTTGCAAACATTTCAGGATGTACTCACTGACATCCCTGGACAAACGAATGTCATTCAACATGACATTGTTCTAACTGACCATACTCCTATTAGGGTTAGACCTTATCCTATACCTATACATTTTCAAGCACAGGTCGAGAAAGAGTTGGATGAGATGATAGATTTGAAAATAATCGAACCATCCACCTCTGCATATTCTTCGCCGATGGTTATTGTGCGTAAAAAAGACAATAACATACGTCTTTGCGTTGACTATCGAAAATTGAATCAAGTAACTAAGTTCGATGCCGAACCTATGCCTTTACTGGAAGAGCTACTTACTCGACTCTCCAAATCTCATTTTTTCACTAAACTTGATTTGTCTAAAGGATATTGGCAAGTTCCTTTATCTGAACGCGCCAAACCTCTCACGGCTTTTTCAACACCTAGAGGTTTGTTCCAATGGAATTTTATGCCTTTCGGTCTTATGAACGCACCAGCTACATTCGTACGCATGATGCGCCGAATCCTATCTTATCGGTCAGATGTCATTGCATATCTAGACGACATCTGTCTTTTCAGCGATACTTGGGAAGATCACTATTCGGGGTTAGATGAATTGCTGTCTACTTTGCGTGAGCACAACCTGACAGCGAAACCCTCTAAAGCCTATATTGGTTTTAGCGAAATTTCTTTCCTAGGCCACCGAGTTGGTCATGGTTTCCTAAAGACAGAGGACCATAATACTAGTAAGATACTTAACATCTCAATCCCTAAGACTAAAAAACAGGTGAGAAGTCTGTTAGGTCTTATTCAATTTTATGGCAGATTCATTCAGAATCTATCCTCTATCATGGCACCTCTCTCAACACTTCTAAAGAAAGGTTCGCCTAATGTGGTCCACTGGTCTCAGGAATGCCAATGCTCTCTGGATAAGATTAAAACACTGTTTTCAACACCACCTATTTTAGTGCTACCCACTAAAGATAAGACATTCGTTCTTCGTAGTGACGCTTCATCCACTGGGATTGGAGCGGCACTAATGCAAGAGTACTCTGGAACTCTGCATCCTGTAATGTATATTTCCAGAAAACTTAATGCGGCAGAAAGGAGTTATTCGGTTTTAGACCGTGAGCTATTAGCTATGGTTTGGTCGATCCTCAAACTACAGAGATTCCTTCTAGGCGCACATTTCATAGTAGAAACCGACCAAAAAGCTCTTACTGCTATACAGAGTAAGAATTTGAAGAGCTCGAGGTCTACTCGATATGCAATTGCTCTTCAACCTTTTCATTTCTCTGTGCGAGCTATTCGTGGATCAGATAATGTGATGGCAGACATTCTGTCAAGATGCCCACATGATTCCACATAACTATTAGGGCTTAGACTTCTTGATATGTCTAGTTCTATAGTAGTTCCTTTTCTATATCATGATAGATACACATTTGTAATTTAATAATATAATGATTGTATCACTACATAGCGGTTCATGGATGTTTATTCACCGCTGTGCTTTGATGATTTTTTCTTCATAAATCATAAATTTAAGATATCTAATGCGAAATGATGATATGAATTTTTTAGGCATTGTGTAATTGCCAGAATTGTATTATACTTTGATGACACCTTCCTGGAAAAATATACTTGTAGAGAAATAATTTCTCTCAGTTTATGAGACACATTCTCACCAGTCGCTCCATAAGTCGACTTAGCCTCATATTAGGCGTTATAGGTATTCCTGATATTTTCATCTGCGCATTATTCATGCGTTCTGAGCCTATTGTACGTTGCTCCTAGATGTATTTAAAAAAAAAAAATGTTCCATTTTTTTTTCCCGGGAGGTGTGGTAAGACTGTTACGTGCAGTCTTTGATATCTTACAATATTATACATAGGTAATTTTTTAGTGCTTAAGGGAAAGTCATTATTGAGTTACTTCCCTTGAAAGTTGTGTCGGCTCTTTCGATCAAACTCCGCGGATAAATCCATTTTACTGCGATTTATTCATTGTTTGGGTAATAATAGATTGTTCTTGCTTCAGAATATCTATGGCCTGAATTTATGTGTATTGTTTGTCTGAGTAGGACGAGTCTGTCTTATATCTGTATATCTTTACATATCTAAGTCGAACTATATGTTCTGTTGTCTCTAGAGAGGTCGAAGGCTATTCGGCGGAAGTGTCGCTAGAGTGTGGTGTGATATGGCTTCGTCCTGATAGGGACTGTGTGTTTTCCATGTCGGCCTGTCGCCGGGGAAAAAGTGATCTCAGTATTTGTGGGGAAAGTGATAGTCGTCTAGACCTATCGTGTATGCTTTACCCCAGTGTTTAGTCGTATTGCCAAGGAATGGCAGTTTCATATTTCTTATACCAAGGTAATCCAAGATACTTTTATGAACTCTCGTACGAAGCCACCATTTTCGATAAGAGAATATATTTGACTCGATGAAAACGACTTCGATTCCTAGCAGCACTATATTCTGTAGAATGCAGTCAATTGTTCATGATCAAATCTACAGAGCAATGAAATGTTTTATGAATGACTAACTTTAGGACAGATTCATTATCTGTATCCAAACGTGAGTGACAGCTCACGAGTGAAGCCATCTTGGAACCAAAACATGTAGTGACTTTCAAGAAGAGAAAAGGGGATGCCCGTATTATCGCTTGTTTAGTCCAGAGATCACTGCTACACATGAGAACCCTTTATCAGCGGTTCAATATTATTATATGAAAAAATATGTGCTGAACATTATGTTGAAGAATCGTCGCTAGACGAGATTAGGTTTAGAAGCCATCTGAAATATTGTTTATAAGCTGACGTGCTCAGTCAGTGAAGTCAGTTGATATATATATGTATGGGCGATACTGAGTGCTTGGCTACTGACAGTCCATTATACACTTATTCTACATGAGTGCCCATGTAACATAACATTGCAAGACCAGTTATCCACTGTACTATGATGTATTATGCCAACCTGTGATTTGTCACTATCTGTGCTGTCGAGTGTGTACGTCCAATTAAACTTTAGAAAAGGTACACAGTCGTTGGTGTCGATGACTTCCAGTCATACATGAGTGTGAGGAAAGAACATTTGTCAACAACACGAACCCTTATCATCATTCGCACATTGTACACTCAATCCATGTCTACACACCACTGCGTAGGTCAAGTTGACATTCCATACACTACAGTGGAGCAAACAACACCATAGAGATCTTATCAACTGATGATGATGATGATGTCTGCTTCCATCCACTTATATCTATCTTTTGGTGGATATCATTAACGGGAATAAAAATCCAACTTTATCAACTTTAAGTTCAGTCCACTGGCTTCTTTTCTATTTCACTTCTCCCCATGTGTTACGGTAGATTAATTGGCATTGTCTGCTAGAGGTTAGCAGCATGCGAATTAGGGGTTACAACGTTTAATGTAATGTAAAAAGTATTATTAGCCTAGTGAACGCTGTGACGTTTCAGCGTTGGTAGTCACGCACGGTGACCAAGAGACGGGACCCTTTTTCAAATGACCGTCAAACGGAGAAGACGTGTCTTTATATTCTTATAGTGTCGGGCAGGGAAAACCACACAGTTATATTGTATTTTCTCATGGACATGGGTCAGTCCACTGTTATGATGAAGAAAGATGAAGTTACAGGTTAGTAATTGACTAAACCTTGTCGAGATGAATTAACAGTCCATTTTAATTAATACTAGTGCCAGACGCATAAACTCACTGTCGGTCGTTGGATTTTCCAACCACGCGTGCATATAGTTATGTCGTTCTGCCTACAATAATTCAGATTACGAGACAAAGGACTGATATGCAAGATAGCTAATTCAACATAGGATTCTAATTTATATTTGTGATGTAATACATGATCAACGTTCGATGTCTACAGAATGTATAATAAATTGTTTGTTTGGACTCTAGCCATGACTTATCCAGTCTATAAACATTTGGGAATTCAATCATCATTATCATGGTCTCAAGTTAATTTAAACCCACATTCGCGTACTTAACATCAAAGGCACGAAGCTCTAAAGAAGATGAACTGTAAACCCAGACTACACGATTGACTATCAAGCTTTCAACAATCCGTTGGGCTAATTTTACCGAACCGCCTGTAAAAAACTGATGGCCGCCCCTGCAACAACTGGTTGGCCATTGATGGGGAACGAAAGAAAGAATTAGTTGGCCATCGCTGAACGAAAGAAAAAAGGAAAAAATTTTTCTTGTTTACATACTTTTACAAACTGTTTACTATTACAAGAAAGTCACATGATGAATAAAAACGACGTTCAACGCATGACTACGAAATGCCAATCTGACGTCACTACATCATGCGTAGATGCCGCACTTTGAAAGTACAACCGTCAACGCATTCCAAGTTGATGAAGATTTACATGATCAAGAAGACCAGACGATTGAATACGGTTATCAACCAATCAAGAGCAAACAGTACTAGGCATTGATCTAGTCCGTTGATGTACTTGACATCGCCGGAGCCTTTTAAAGATAAGTTTAGACTTAGGACGATTGTCCTTCATAAAACACAATACTAAGTCCATTTCGCTGTGCAGGCATGTCCTCGCTATTTATTATATATCTATGTTATATCTGTTTTTTCCGTTGATGTTGTCCCTTATTTGTGGGTATGGATGGGCGGCGGTTTGGAATGAATAACATGGCTCTGAGGATGCCGATATTCATTCTGAATGTTCCTTAAGGCCGTTAGTTAATTGCTTTTAACGAAGAACCCATCGACGACCTTCCGATGATTTTCGTTCGTTCGTAATTGCAATTAATTGACCTTGCATGTTAGATGTCCAGTCTAGTTATAATTGGGGTATTCTAGTGTGTTTAGTTCTAATTTTTATTCAGTTTTGTAACAATGTTTGTAACCTATCGTGTTTTTTCTGACCTTACTATCATTCAGTTTATATTTTTTGTACAATCGTCAATGAGTCCATGTATACGTCACTAATTTTTGTGTACGCAGGTTAGTTTTCTATTCAGTTCATTCTTAATCTCTCACTTCCGTTTTATACCACTTAGTTATAAATGCATTTTTTATTGTGAAAATGTCTTGTCGTATGGTAATACTGTTCTGTAATCCTTGGTTAACACATTGTATTGTTTGTCTTCATTTCATCCTTCTATAATTTAATATTAATGCTATAATTTATTCATTAATAATAGTGTAGATGAATATGATTAAATTTTTATGACTTTTAAGGAGGAATTAGGGACTTTGCACCTATTTGCAGTAGTGGTCCAAGAAATGGGCAATGCACTTTATAGCTCATGATTATGGCATAATATACCATGATTAATTATTATAACTTTATAACATATTAAGACATATTAAATATAAATTAGTACATTTTCTCAGTACTACATTGTGAACTTAGTAACTATTAAGATTAAATAACCTAATTGTTTAGGGATAATACCCATAATTATTGAATACTAATATTAAAGTGCATGATATAATTTCAGCACCTTATATAACTAACTATCATAACTATTTATGATAGATATTAGTTGATATATATAATATTTTTACAAAATATTATAGATTTGTGGAACTTATAAATAACAGTACAGGAATATTGCAATTTCTTATATTGATTATTCATTCGTTGAGTAATTAGAATTATCGACATAGATTCTAGTGGTGATTACTAGACATAAGTAATTGAATACTTAAATAATTTAACTTCAAGAATGCTTACCTTGGATCATTTCATTAAAATTGGAAAAGATTGTAACAAAAAGGGAGATGCACTCCTGGAATTTGCGGAACAACAACTTGCGAACCATAAGGCAGAAGAGGCTGAAAGGAAAGCTATTGCTAAGGCAGAGATGGAAGAACTTGAAAGAAAAGAGGCTGAAAGGAAAGCTATTGCTAAGGCAGAGATGGAAGAACTTGAAAGAAAAGAGGCTGAAAGGAAAGCTATTGCTAAGGCAGAGATGGAAGAACTTGAAAGAAAAGAGGCTGAAAAGAAAGCTATTGCTAAGGCAGAGATGGAAGAACTTGAAAGAAAGAGAAGAGAGCAGAATTAAGACAAGAAGAAGAAAGAAAGGTGGCAAGAGATGAAATCCTACGGATTGAAGAAGAAAATAAATTGAAACGACAGGAAATCATATTGCAGCAAGAAATGGAATTGCAACGGCTTAAATTGGAAACAGCAAAACTTAATTCGCAGGGTGCTTCAGCAAGCCAAAATGATAATGCTCAATCGGGATCTTCTTCCAACCGACTTAAGGGCAATTATTACTTTAAGCTACCACCGTTCAAGTTACACGTGGACGATTTATCATCATGGCTGGCGCGCTTTGAGGATATATGTAAGGTCAATAACCTTGACAAAACAGCATGGGCACTCAAACTCAAGGAATTTTTAGATGGCGAACCTGCAAGTGCAGCACAAAATATTGATCCGACATTAGACACAGACTATGAGGCCATTAAGACTTTGTTATTACGTCGGTTCCATTTGAAAGAAGAGGCATGTAGATTACGTTTCAAAAGTTTGTTGCCAGATAATAATAAAGACTTTTCAGGTTTTATTGCTAACATACGCAATACTTTTAACAGATGGGTTGAACTAGCAGGTGTCAACAAATCTTACGACAAGTTAGTCGATTTGTTATTGAGGGATAAAGTGTTATCTTCTGTCAGCCCACCGTTCTTTGCTTATCTGCAAGAACGGAAACCAGAAACTATTGATGAGTTAGAAAAAATTTCTTTAAATTACTGCACCGCTCATCCGAATGCTAACATTTCTGGCTCGTTAATAAGAGAACCACTTCCTGTAGCCTCCAATATGGCATATCATAGTAATAACAAACCTAGAACACACAGTGTGGACAGAGGTAGGTTCAAGGGAAACTATGACATTAATTTTCATAAGGGACGTAATAGCTTTAACAATAACTTTAATAGAGGAAGACCACAAAACAGAAATTATTCACCTCAGTCCAGATACAACAGTAATCCACGTAACTCAAGTTATAATCGTTCATATAATGATAATAACGGTAACAATTGGAACAACAGCGATAATTATAACTCGAGACATCGAGATAACAGTTACAATAGAGGACAACGGAATAATTCAACTGATTATTCTCGTCATCGTTCTCATTCTCGTAGATCGACAAATTATAATCATAATACAGGGGCAGCCGTTACTACTGCTACAACCCCTGGGGTTCAGAGTTCACCTACTAATAACAAAATACAGTCCTCGTCTACTTGTTTTGCAATGAATTATAACGTGGCAAATAGTTGCCCAAAATGTAATCTTATATTTCAGAAGGCAAAAAGAGACAGTTCTGAACTGCGGACACATTCTACCAGAAGTCAGTCTGGCAGTCAATGACGGAACAGGCTCGCTGATCTTCAACAGAGGAAAAGTTAATGGATCCGTCGTCTCAGTTTTAAGAGATTCTGGATCGACAACGATTGGAATCCGTCAGGCACTTGTTCATCCAAATTGTGCAACTGGAGAACATGTCAGGTGCATGACCTTTGGTGGAACCATAGAATGTTATCCAACTGCTATTATACATATTGATACACCTTTTTTCACAGGCAACGTTAAAGCATGCATGTTAAGAAACCCAATTGCCGACCTTATGGTGGGATGCATACACGGAAGTAAAGATTGCACACCAGAAGAGATTATTGAATGGGAAAAAAATAATCTATGCATCGGAAATGCAGTAATAACCAGAGCACATACGAAACAATTAGAGACTATGGACACTGAAAACAAGGAAACAGACAAACATGAAAGTATCGAGGTTCATTCTGCTATTGACCGAGTATCCTTTGCTGCAAAACAGAAGGAAGACAGGTCATTAACAAAATTTTTTTGCACTGGTAGACAAAGTTGGCAATCTTGCTATGAACAATAATAATAGTCATTGGTTTATTATTAAAAATGACATTCTACTAAGATGTTTTATGGATAAAACTCATGTAAGACAACAGGTCATGGTACCTTTTGCTTTTAGACGTTACATACTTCAACACGCACATGATTCTAAGTGCGCAGGTCACATGGGATATACTCGGACACGTTCTCGAGTATTATCTTCTTTTTTTTTGGCCAGGAGTGTCACGTGATATTTCACAGTACGTACGCTCCTGTACGATATGCCAGGAAGTGAAAGCACGAGGAGCCTTTCACACGGCGCCTATTCAGGCTTGTGACATATCTGTGAGACCCTTTGACAAGATGGCCATTGATATTATTGGCCCACTTTTACCATCAGCCAGAGGACATAGATTTATTCTCACGTGCATCGATTTATGCACACGATGGCCAGAAGCCATTCCATTGAAAACAACCACCACCACAGATGTAGCTGATGCACTACACCTGATATTCTCTAGAGTAGGTTTTCCTAGTAAACTTTTGTCAGATCATGGATCTCAATTTATTTCTGAGACTATGACAGAAGTAATGAAGACTTGGAATATCGATAGGAATCTCAGCAGCATTTATCACCCAATGAGTAATGGTGCTGTAGAAAGACTTAACCGCACACTCAAACAAATGTTACATAAAGTTACAGTTAACCATCCACAGGACTGGGACAGAGTACTCCCAGCGGTGTTATTCGCTTATCGAGAGGTGCCACATGAACAAACTGGCTTCTCTCCGTTTCAATTAGTCTTTGGCGCTCCACCAAGAGGTCCTATGGGACTAATAAAAGACTTATTGATTGACTCCGAGATGACTCAGGATACCCAGTCATCCTATGAATACGTAATTAATCTCCGGAATAACATTATTGATGCCTGCAAAATGGCAACAGCGTCATCTGAGGCTGCTAAAGAAAAAGCTAGAACTTTCCAAAACAGTAGTAGACGATTACGTCAATTATTTCCAGGAGATCAAGCTTATGTGTTATTGCCACATAACAATAATAAACTACTCATCTCGTGGAACGGTCCATACCAGGTTATCAATAAGATTTCTGATGTTGATTATGTCCTGGACATTAAGGGACATCATAAAATATTCCACATAAATATGCTCAAACAATTTCATACTCGACCTGAACATCTACAAGCTATTTTTCATGAACTAGATGACACTGTCTTACCTAGATGTCACTATTCTAATTTGTCTGTTATCCAGGAAGAAGAATCTTCTTTTCCTGAGGTACAGTTAGCTTTACCTGTACCTGTAGTACAGCCTAGTGAATCTTGGCGGGACGTAACCATCTCTTCGTCGGTTACACCGCAACAGCATCAACAGATTGCTGAACTTCTACAATCTTATCCAGATGTGTTGACCGACGTTCCAGGTCGCACATCAGTCATTAGTCATGACATCACTCTTAACGATGATACTCCAATTCGGGTACATCCATATTCTGTTCCTCTACACTTTCTTACTAAAACTACTAAGGAACTTGAACAGATGTTATCTTTAGGAATTATTGAAACTAGTAATTCCCCATTTTCTTCTCCATTAGTTATTGTCCGAAAGAAGGACAATAACATTAGACTATGCGTCGACTATAGAAAATTAAATGCACAAACGATAGTTGATAGCGAACCACATCCACTTCTCGACGACTTACTGCCACGTCTATCGACTGCAACTATATTCACTAAGATAGACTTAACTAAAGGTTATTGGCAGATACCACTAACCGAAAAAGCTAAATACTACACAGCGTTTTCCACTCCGCAAGGTCTATACCAGTGGAATGTTATGCCTTTTGGGCTTGTTAACGCTCCAGCTACCTTTGTTCGCATGATGCGACACATTTTTTCAGGTAGACCAGACATTATTACATACATAGACGACATATGCTTATTTAGTTCATCTTTTGAGGAACATTTTTTGGGTCTTGAAAACGTTTTGGACACATTAAGAAGGAACAATTTAACTGCTAAACCCACAAAATTACAAGTAGCATTTCATGAAATAACTTTTTTTGGGTCACATTATTGGAGCAGGATATATCCGAACACTACCCAGTACGGTTTCTAAAATTTTAAACATTTCCGTTCCTCAAACGAAGAAACAGGTTAGAAGCTTGTTAGGTCTAGTCCAATATTACAGTAGATTCGTACCTAACTTGTCATCTATCACGGCTGTCTTGTCCTCATTATTAAAGAAGGACATGCCAGTGAAGGTGACATGGACTAGTGAGTGTAATAATGTTTTCCTTAATATTATTAACATATTTTCAAACCCACCAATCTTGAGACTAACTGATGCTTCCAAAAAGTTTATTCTCCGCACAGATGCGAGTAACTACGGCATTGGCGCATGTTTGCTCCAATATCATGACGACATCCTCCATCCAAACTTGTACGTCTCACGGAAACTGAAACCACCAGAAGTCAAATATTCAACTGTCGACCGCGAACTTTTAGCAGTGGTGTGGGCAATAACGAAGTTGGAAAAGTTCCTGCTGGGAGCCCCGTTCGTAGTACAGACAGACCTGAAAGCCGTAGCATCACTGCGACGGGCGAATCATAAAAGTCCAAAGCTCACCAGATTCGCTATTCTCCTTCAACCTTTTGACTTCTCAATCGAGTACATCACAGGAGCAGATAACGTCCTGGCAGATACTCTATCTCGAAACCCTACTGATGTCGAGTCCTGAACTATATTAACGTCGTAGATACTTACTCAAAATAAATAGCACTATAATGGCTGTTCTATATAGACATGAACTATTGCCTACAATACAAGTATCTGCTTACTAAAGACTTTACATACGAAATGAATTAAATCAATTGACTTTATGTTCGTATTTACGCCAGGACTTTGCTGGATATCCTTTACTAATAAAACTATTGGACACATTTCCGGGCATCAAGTGAACATAATAGAAAACACTATCAAAGTAACTCAGTATGCGACATGAACTATTGATAATAACGTCGATACTTATGAACTGAAACACTTAAACATTTGTTTGTTAATTGGAATTCACAAGGATCAAGCCTACGTATGGATCATCTTATCCAACTTTAATTAATTAAGTCATTACAATAATGGAAATTAAAATGAAAGTGAGATAAATATTGAAAAAAAAATGAAATTTGAAAAAAAAAATTAAAGAAGAAAAAAAATAAGAACTCACATGATTCTTAGATAATGTTATTGTATGTAACTATTATATTATATAGTTAATAATTATGTGGATACATCACATACTACATTATTGTTTAAATTGGTTAATTTAGATAGGTATTAACAACTTAATACTAAACTTAATTAATGTCCAACACACATAACTAAGTTAAATTTATACATTACTTTTTTTCTCCACTTTATTCTTTATTTATTTATTTCTCTCTTTAACATATCCTTTCATTTTTCTTACATTAGATTTTCAACAACTTTATTCTTATTCCACACTCAATATAATTAATTAGTTTAATTTTAACTCTTTAGATTAGTCTGACATGACATTTCATTGCGACATATTTTGAGTTAATTAATTATTTAATTAGATATCAACATTAGCCATTCTCTTTTAGTTCATATAAAATTTATGTATAACATTTATTTATAATATGATCATTAATATATTAGATGACTGTTAGTTAGTCGACATGACCACGACGTCTGTTCTAGACAGAACATCGTAGGCCATATGCCGCATTTTGGTTAAATTTTTTTTTGATATTGTTAAATTTTTTGATATTCATTCAGATAGGTTTTTGAAAAAAAAATCTATCTAATAGATTTTTTTTCCCCCGGTGGACAGGGAATTGTTGCGGTAGATTAATTGGCATTGTCTGCTAGAGGTTAGCAGCATGCGATTTTAGGGGTTACAACGTTTAATGTAATGTAAAAAGTATTATTAGCCTAGTGAACGCTGTGACGTTTCAGCGTTGGTAGTCACGCACGGTGACCAAGAGACGGGACCCTTTTTCAAATGACCGTCAAACGGAGAAGACGTGTCTTTATATTCTTATAGTGTCGGGCAGGGAAAGCCACACAGTTATATTGTATTTTCTCATGGACATGGGTCAGTCCACTGTTATGATGAAGAAAGATGAAGTTACAGGTTAGTAATTGACTAAACCTTGTCGAGATGAATTAACAGTCCATTTTAATTAATACTAGTGCCAGACGCATAAACTCACTGTCGGTCGTTGGATTTTCCAACCACGCGTGCATATAGTTATGTCGTTCTGCCTACAATAATTCAGATTACGAGACAAAGGACTGATATGCAAGATAGCTAATTCAACATAGGATTCTAATTTATATTTGTGATGTAATACATGATCAACGTTCGATGTCTACAGAATGTATAATACATTGTTTGTTTGGACTCTAGCCATGACTTATCCAGTCTATAAACATTTGGGAATTCAATCATCATTATCATGGTCTCAAGTTAATTTAAACCCACATTCGCGTACTTAACATCAAAGGCACGAAGCTCTAAAGAAGATGAACTGTAAACCCAGACTACACGATTGACTATCAAGCTTTCAACAATCCGTTGGGCTAATTTTACCGAACCGCCTGTAAAAAACTGATGGCCGCCCCCGCAACACCATGCTATTTTTGACGCGTTACTCCATAGCTTCGTAAGCAATGCATTCAGATAAATGACCACAAGAGAATTGGTGTCAATATCAGGGCATGCACCAGATAGAGCGCAACATATCTTTTCCCCGCCAAATGTTGGCGGGTACGTTGCTCGTGATTATATAATTACAAATCAGACACAGCCCCGTACAGTTCCTGGGTTTTTCTGAAGAGACACAGAAAGAATATGAATACTGTACCCTCAGGCATGTCGTACAAGGCGACTATTATGAGGTTGTGTACGTGACTGGCAAACTCATCCTGTAAAACAAATGGTCACAGAAACCACATCTGCAAAAGCACGTGACTGCTTAGTGTAGGCAAGTGGGCGAGCTGTAGTTCAGACCCCATGGTCTGTTATCAGCGCAAAGGATAATGATGACGGTGATGAATCAGACACGTGATGTTATTAAATGATTCCACGATTTCTAATCAGATACGCATAATGACAATGATTTAATCAGTACTAATCTGGCAGGTCTTGACTTAATCATTAAATCACTGCTGATCACCTTCTTCAACTTTGTTCGCACAGAAAAGGACGTTGATTGCGCTGTGTACGTTTACAGCAAAGTTGCGATATTTGCGCCTTTCGGCCGACACACCCGAGTTCAGCACAGCATTTTTGGGACCGGGTTAGCCTTCCCTCTTCAATCCCTACTCACTCAGCCAGACTGCAGTGATGCTGCCTGTTTCCAGGACCACCACTTGGAGGTGGAGTAGGATCTTGGTCAGCTCTGGTTCGCGGACCCTGATACATGCAGTCTAGCTATGGGTCGCTAACTGCATTCCTCACTTTTGACGCGTCTTAGGTCCAACTGCTGATCAAATACTCTTCATAATTATTAAATGGTTCCATACTTTAAACTAGACACACCAGGCTTACTAATTTCAGGATTACTAATCATATTGGAACACGACTTATTCATTCACGACTAATAATTAGACACAAATCATGACTTAATTATTTCACGATTACTAATTATACACATAACACCGTAAAGATTCGATGATTGCTAATTCGACACTAGTCATGGTTTAATAATTCTATGGTTACTAATCCCACACCCGTTATCCCAAATAATTCCGATTTAGTAGATTATACATATTATGACTTAATGATTCAACGACTTCTTACCACACAAACATGCATTTTCTTATTATGACAATTTTTGTGTCAAACCGACTCTTCCAGTTACCCGACTTTCTTTCACCTCACTTTGTTTAGAGTCTGTCTGTAATTCTTCCTTAGGTTGAAAAAAAAAACAAACATGAAACGTGTTCTTCGATGTCATCCAAATAAATCGCCCACATTGTTAGGATTAAGATTAAGGTTATGATTTAGGGTTCTGTTTAAGATTCCTCAACATAAACTTGACTCCTTATTACTGTATCTCTGAACGCATTTTTGAAGCCGTGTTCAAGAATGAGCCCAATTCTCTTCATCTCAACCCTTAGCCTACATATATTTATATTGACAAGAGAGTGATAGGAAACTCTTTACAGAGAGATACAACAGGAAGCAATCTGATCATCAGAAGTAGTCCCCCCATCCGACAAGTGTTTCTACTTACAGGTGAGTATGTATCCTAAGGTCTAGTAGACTGGGCACTATTGATTATCCATTTGGGAATCACGGGAACCTTCGAATAGATTCAGTCTATGTATATAGACGTGTTGTCTGGTTCATGGGTGAGACTGGACTGTCTTTGTTTGCGTCTTAGTCAGTGAAAATCTGAACGTCGACTGTCGTTCACTGAACATACTTTTTTACAAATGTAAACATCCGGTAGCGGAGTTCCGTTATTAAAATATACACTTTGAGTCGAAGGCTATTTACACGAAACAATTTTCATTAAAGTATTACATGATCAGATATGGTTCAACCTGTGATGGGGATATATATTGTTTTCACTTCCAAATAATACGAATAACTGCGGATACGTGAAAGTGGCAACACATCTGTCAAATCATTGTCAGTAGGACAAATTACTTTGCTACTGATAAGCCACAAGTATCACAATCGGGTGAATCCTTGACTACTAAACATTTATCATGGCTCAGTGAATCTCTAACTACTGATTAGTTACTTCTACCATAATCCAATGATTTCTAGACTTCTGATCAGAAACACTTTTCGTGACTTAAAGAATCCCTGAATACTGATTATTCACATTTATTATGACTCAGCGAGTCACTGAATACTGATTAGTCACATTTATCATAATCCAGTTAATTTCTCACCCTCCCCACCCCCTCTCATTGACTACTGACCAAACACACTCAAAACCACTCAGTTATTCCATGACTGTGGAAAATAACCATGTTGTAAAGCAATAATTCCAGAATTAAATGGCTGACATAATAAGAGTCTTTCACACATACTCTCGACTCAGGGGTCTAGGCTCTGAGAAACAGTAACGAACGAACCAATGAAATCTTTATTTCAGCAGGGTAAAGAAATACAGAAGTGGAGTAAGAAATCTCCAGCCTGTAGAATCAGAAATCGATAGCAAACTCAATTTATTAAAAATGCAAATTATCAACCAGCGATCCACAAATAATAATTTAAGTTCAGAATCACTGCAAGGGATAAGTGTTCCTAAATGTGGTATTGGTACATTGTTAACACAAGACTTAAATGTGGAATGTGTACATTTGTGACAAAATCAGTTGTGTCCTTTAACATAACTTTCGTTCTCTCCTGCATTATCAATTTATTTCTTCATTTTCCTCACTCATCGTCCTATTATTTTGCATATTTTAAGCACGTACATTTTTGCCTAGCCGACCTCACTCTTGTTTGTTTACGTTTCACCATGTGAATCGTAGTATGACAAGGCTAATTAGACAGGGCAGCGGATAATACTTTTATCACTTAAGTCGTCTAGCCACCTTAGATAGAGACGCTCATTTTTGATACAAGGCGGTCTCGCACGATCGACAGAAAGAAAGCCAGATTATCTGTCTAAGAAATCTGCCTGAGAGGTGTACGAAAACGCAGGTGACAAGGAGGTAATACTTCCCCTGGATCATCCTTGTATCATTAATACAGATAACCGGTCTGGGGAGATTATGTTGGGAAAGGTATTAGCCAGGAAATAAGTTCATCGATGTGCTTGTGAGTTTGTACAAATGCAATCGGAAGTTTTACTGCCATATTTGAAAGACGTCACGAGTTTAAATTTTAAAATTGATATTTCAAAACACGCGGGGGATAGTAATGATTTAACATCCCGACTCACATAGTTCTGAAGAGACAGGATTGGTCTAAATCGAGAACCTGAAATAAACATTAGCTGGGCGGAAATAGCAATGTGGAATTAGAATATAACCTAGCAAAGTCAGAAACACAATTCAGACTGCATTTTTAACAACGTCAAGTAACAACTCACAGTAGCCAGAGAGAAGGATCGGATAAAGAATTCCAAAATTAAAAGTGACAAATCGAAGTATTTGGGTGTCTTTATAACTTAAAAGAGAACTCACAATTTTAAATACAAAGACTGGAAACTTAAGGAATCAGAAGCAAAAGTCATAAGAGGGATTCTGAAACTACCCGAGACCAAAGGTTCGAAGCAGCTAATCAAAGTTGCTGTGTCCATTGTACTGTGCCAGGAGATTATGTTCCTATGTTATTTGGTGTAAGTTGGGAATATTTATTTTACAAAGTGAATTTGACTAGTCTGAACTTGCTAAGTGACGATACAAAGCATAGGAGGCTGGCAACCTCAACATATGAAAATAGTATGTTTATAAACCACTACAGCCAGCGCCGATGTTTGCTTTGTGCTAATTCGTTCAGGAAAGCGAAAGTAGAGGTAATCCCAGACTCCGAAATGGAGCAGTGAGGAGTGATGATTACATCACACGTGCATAAAGTGTATATTATCATTGTGTGAGATATACGTACCTTGTTAATTGTAGTTTAGGCACAAAACATTGCAATCGTTCAAGCACATATTTTCCCATTAAAATACAAAGAAGAATATTGGTGATTTCTAATCAGCTTCCCTGAGTTACGCTGTGTATACTGTGTATATCTAATTACTCAGAGAGGCTAACATTGGTGGGTGGACAGTAAGACAATGCGCCTGATAATCTTCAGCCCACAAATGTACTTAGCAGAGACATTTATTCTTTTACTTTTCATAAAGTTCGTGGTACTAAGTTACACTTACAAGAGACCAGTCTGAAGTAAGAGTCTTTGCCACAATCTTGGGATTCAAGAGCTGGGGTCGACACCAAGCTACCTACAGCGGACACGTTGTTAAGACACCCACATTGACATTGGGAGTGGAGTTCATCTAGACGCCTCTAGAGAAGAGCCCTGATCACGAACGACTCGACCACCAACCATTGCAGTACTCCGCAAATTAAGTTTTTGTTAACAAGCAAAAGCAAGGGACAGAAACCAACAGTTCCCAATTAAGTCTCGATGAAGACAATTTCTGAAACCCCCTAAAAGCAACTTCATCCATATTTATTTTAACTTATTAGAGACTAACTGATTATTAAATTTGTTATATTTTATTTTACAAATTCATAGTTGATTCAGTTATTATAGATATAAGAGCACATGTATGATAGAGAATCTTTAATATTTATACATATAGTTACAGCCGCAGAGCCAAAAATACTTATAACCGGAATTTCGCTGGATTAAACCGTCTGGGGGCTCGAACAAGCCACACCATTGCTTAAAACTTCACAAAAGGTGACGGATCAGATATAAGTTAATAGTGCTGTGCCCTATGCATCATTGTTCTTGACTTCTGAATTATCTTGTGAAAATTCTCTTGAGATAGAATCATCATTATCCTTCTATCTATAACTCTACCAAAAGTAATCTTTTACGAAGGTAGACGCCATTGAAGACCCATTTTATACACTCTGGAGTTTTGGCCACTGGTGGACCACCACTGCAGAGCAAAGGGAAGGCAAATCCCGTGACAACATTGTTAATACAATATGTTTTATCTTTATACAAGTAGGATGTATATTTTAGTTAGCAGATAAAGAGACTAAAAACTACAAGGAATAAGTGTACATAAAGGTGGAATATGCACATTGTTAACATAAGCCTTAAATGGGAATGTATACACTGTTATCTGTGACGAAATCGTTCTATTCGTTCGTCCAGATTCTCTTTCTACACTCCTTTATGCCAGTATTCACCGGCCAATATATCTCAATCAAGGTGCAATCCAATGTTTTAGTGCCAGACCGCGCACGTCATTTTTATTTTTTATCTTCCAGATTTTTCTCAGTCACAGTTTAGCAAAAGTGGGGAAATAATTAACAACGAGTTCTATATATATATATGTGTGTGTGTGTGTGTGTGTGTGTGTGTGTGTTTGTGTGAGTGTGGGTGGGATGGGGTTCGGGGAATACAGAATACAAAAATTTACAACAAACATAGAAGAAGGTTTATGCTTTTCGGGGAGCTAAAGAGTTTTGATTGATTGATTAGAAGACGCTGTTATTTTACTTGGTATTCTAAAATCCCATGAGATTCCCTGAAATAGGAGCACCTCCTCGTATTTACATATCTGCCAAGAGTAATCTTGAGCAAAGGCTTCTACCTTTTGAAAACCCATCCTTTTACTCGAATTTTGACTTTTAGGGAGCCGCGGTAGCATAGTGGTTAGTGCACTGACTTCCTAGCTCAGTGGTCTATGGTTCGATCCCCAGATGAGGTGGGATTTTTTTAGGCCGCAAACGGCTCCTGGGTCGACCCAGCCCAAACTGGGGACCAGAGCAACTTCTGGGAAGGTTAAGGAGGCCGGCGTGATGCTGACCACATCATCCCTAGTGTGCCGATGGTCAAGAAAATATGGGCTTAACACCATATTCCCAATATGCCTCAATGGGCGTGTAACGGGATCCTTTATTTTTTTTTTACTTTTAGCGGACCACTGCTGCAGATCAAGAGAAACAAATAGCGACATTAACACACGACTGAAATGTGAAGTGTGTACATTGTTAACACAACACTTAAATGTGAATGTGTCCATTGTTAACCCAAGAAGGGAAGAAACACTACAAGGGGTAAGTGTACACAGAAGGGTAATGTGTAAATTGTCACCACAAGAGGGGAAGAAACATTGCAAGGGATAAGACTTTATAAATATGGAATGTATACATTGTTAGCAGAAGAAAGGACGAAACACTGCAAGAGGTAAGTGTTCATAAAGGTGGAATGCGTACTTTGTTTACACAAGAGAGAAAGAAACATTGCAAGCGAAAGTTGTTCATAAATTGAAATGTGTACTTTTCTGGCACAAAAGTTGCGGAAATTTGCAGAACAAAGTGGCAAAGAAACATAATTATCCATTATGTTCAGCTACACAGTAAAAATTATTAAAAATCAAATCTTAAACAATAAAATACGTTATAAAAATTAAAGCATGCTGTTTGAAATAAGAGACATTATATATCCCACGTCGTATACCATTTCGGATGAAAGGCTTGTTCGTTCTCATTAAGTTAAGAAGAAGGGATATTATAGATTTCCCATCGGAAACATTGCCTTATCAGTTTGATTGGGGAAAAAAACTGAGCAGATAAAAGGAGTGATTCCCATAATTTCTTGTTGCAGAACCGTTTATATAAAATACATTATGATTCACTTACCCCTTGACTATTTATCCAACATCCAGTATGACTGTGACTCCAAGACTGATCAACTGTCACACAATGTGACTCAAGGGCTACTCTTCCAACACTTAACATCACTCAGTGACTCATGACTATTCATATAAAACATAACGGACTCAGTCATCCCAGGACTACGACTTATTTTTTTATCCTTAGCCGCCGACTGTCAAACCAGTCAGCGGTCATCGCGCCTGGTAGAGTCTTGTAGGGCGGCAACAAACTGCTTCACTTTACTCGGTTGGCAGCCATCTATCGGGCAATGAATTAGCTCGGGTAAATCCAGAACTACTTCACAGATTCATCCTTTATGTCCAGGTCTACTTAACCGACATAGAGGATGAATGTGTGACGCGAGAACTATTGACTCCAGTAAAAAAAACGGAACTACACACAGTGAATCTCGCTGACTCAAGAACTACTCACCCAATTTGCATGACAGTGTTAACGCTGGCAAGTACAGGGTGGTTATAAAGCTCTGATGCAAATTTAACATTTTACAACTTTGCACACTGTAAACGGCATATAACAACATAATTTATAAGGTTTAAAACTCTTGTCTACTCATCAACATCACGTTCTCTGGATTAACGTAAGTGCAAAGATCACAAAGGCACTTAACTAAACAGCAACTGGAGAATGTTTTCAACAAGGTGAACAATCGGATTAAACGATGTATCACAAAAAATGGCAGTTATGCTGGAACCTGAAAATTTGAAACTGTATCGTGTTAAAATTTAATAAATTATGCTTTCATATTCCATGAGCATCTGACTACCTGAGCGGTTAAAGCGCTGGGGTGACTGCAGGAAAGTTGCGGGCTTCGGGATCGAAAACTGGTATCGACACATTCCAGTCTACCCAATTGTAAATGAGTACCTGGCTCTGCTTTGAGTTACAGAAGGCAAAGGCAGCAAGGAAAGGAACTGGTGAGCCCACCTCATATTGCTGGACCAAGTTTATATAATTCTCTAACGCTTCACTCCCTTACAACAGATATCTACTATCGACTGCCTTTACCTTGTATGTCATTAACAATATGTATCTATAATACGCACATACACAATTATTAAAGGTTAAATGTGCACAAGGACTTTATAACCAACCTGGTGAGGGCCACTTACATTATTAACCCTTTCAGTACCAAGCAAAAACGCCGGAACATGGGTCTGTCGTCCCGATAGAACAATCACCAGCTCCGATAAAATGTGTGCTGGTAGCAAAAGTGTTAATAAAGACGCGTAAAAGACTAGTGAAGCAAAACAGCACAGGAAGAAATACACTTCTTTAACACCTGCTATATCAGTCTGACAGCGATTTCCCGCCATGATCCATGAAATCTGACAGTCAAGTACAACTCTATCTTCCTATCTCCTGTCTTTCCTACATTAAAAGTCTAAAGGTGCTGTTATCAGTGAAAGAATCCATTTATTTCACGTCTGTGGCGCAGCCGAACTTTGAACTCGTGCAAAAGGGGTTGATACAAACTACACTTGAGATAACACGATTAAGGAGCGGGGAGAGGGGTTCGTTACCATCACTGGACAGCTAGGAAGTGCAGTGATCTTAATTGATGATCGATCCTAGAGTCATTGGCCGGTTAAAGGTAACCAATACATTGAGGATGGAGATCGGGGAGTATAGGGGAGGGAGGAAGGCATTAATTAATATGAATATTTCGCTGCTTCTTGTTTGGTTTGGCTTGAAGAACTATCTTCACTGCACACGGACAACAGAAGCTGTTGGAGATCCATTGCATGCAACCTTCGATATGAAGATGGCACCTGATGATATCTAAAGTCTGTCGTGACATTTTGAGGATACAAACCGTTAGAATCTAAAGTACTTCACGATTGTTTCTACATTATATCTCCTAACATCTGAAGCACTCTGTTATTCTGTGGTCGTTCTTAAATTTAAATTTAGCACAGGCTAAATACCCAAGGTTGCACCGTTCACACCACATACATGATAAATGATCCTGTATAGTGCTTTAAGGAGGATAAGGGAGAATACAATGGCGTTTGGGGGCAGGGCAGCCACTCTATTTTCATTACCTTATTCCCCCCCTCCCCCTCCCGGCTTGACACCAGATAACAAGAATGATTATTGACCTAATTTGCGACAGGCGCCGCCCTTTACAAACGTGACGAGAACGAAAGCATGCTACTGCTGGAAAATTTGTGTAAATCACTATGACAAAAAATATGATTTTCAAGGCTGCAGAACCATGCGTTCATATAAGCAACAATGAGTTAGACTAGCCAGGTAACTCCCGGGGCATTAAATAACGCACATAGATAAGATAGGAAACATTATAAAACCAAACAAGGTGGCCCATGATGTAAGCGCATACAGATCATTCCCCTTAATATACCCACTAGAATAGAGACCTTAGTAAATAATAGAATTGAATTGTATCTAGAAAAGAATCAGTTATAAAGCTTGACCTACTCTGGTTGCAGAGCTGACAGACGTATAATAAATCAAGTCATTAAATTTAAAAAAAAATGATGTCAAATAAGGATTTAAATGACAAGAAAAGAGTAAATTTATTTTTAGACATAGCTAGGGCACATAATTATTGCGGGAGAGAGGGTGATCTTTATCGGATCAAAAATTGGTTTGACCGGCAAAAACAACTTATCAAGAAACTGTTTTGAAGTAGATATAATTTACGGTGTAAATAAACATATAATATGAAAACACTAAAATGGCATTCTGCAGGGATCAGTTACATAGTCAACAACATTTGTCAACTCTTGTGAACGACTTGGTAGAAGAATATAATACCGTAACATTGCCCTATCAAAATTAGGATTTGGCTTTGCCATTTGGTAGAACCGAAAAAAACCTCGTCGATTGATACGAAATATCAAGGCAGTCTTACTCTATGCCCCTGAAACACGTAAACATAAATTACGACAACCAACAAGTTACAGGCTCCTTCAAATGGGTGTTCGAGATAATCAAAATGATGTAAATCGTATGAGAAGATCAACAATATGAAACTGATGATAAAAGCCAGAAAAATAGCAGTGAAACATGAGAAAAGGAAACGTCTCTGACGCTGTATAGGACACGCATATAGGACACACATATAGGATAAATTTTGACAGCATTAGAAGACAGTCCTTGTTCTTGATGATAAGAGAGGTAGAGAGAGAGAGAGAAAGAGAGAGAGACTATAACAAAACAAACGGAGAAGGGAACTGGAGGCCTTCCAATAGAGCAGGAAGCCACCACTGCAGCTGACCTTCTTGCACGAGGCAGGGACCAAAGTATTTAAGTGCTTTGCGGTGATGCTTGATGCAGCAGTTTGTTGTACACAATGACGTTAGGAGCTCCATGCACTACCTCATGTTAGCAGTGGCGGATCTATATTTTAAGGGCCCTGAAGCTTGAACTCTTGGAGGGCATCTTTTATCAAACACATTTTTGGGGATAGGAAAGAAATGTATTATAGAGAAAAGTGAAGTTGGAGCCCCGTGGCATGTATCGCCTCCCCTGTTCCGCAGCAGTGGTCCAACAATGGCTAAAAAATGGATGAGGCATTATGGAGTTCCCCTGAAGATCATTAATTTAATAAAGAAAACATATGAAGACATGACACGCAGAGTTCTTAACGAAGGACAGCTTACAGAACCGTTTGGGATAAGAACAGGAGTGAGACAGGGATGCCTCTTGTCTCCATTTCTTTTCTTACTAGCAATAGACTGGGTTATGAGATCATCGACAACACACAACAGAAATGGAATCCAGTGGACTCTGACTAAGCAGTTGGATGATCTGGATTTTGCTGATGACTTGGCTCTTCTGTCCCATAACCGTAATCAGATGCATGACAAATTGAAAACACTCGATGATAGGTCACAGCAATTGGGCCTGAAAATACACAGGGAAAAGAGAAAAATAATGAGAATAAATGCAGGTAATGATAACAGGGTTGAACTTGAAGATACACCAATACAAGATGTAGAATCATACACATATCTTGGCAGCAATATAGACAAAGTTGGAGGGACAGACAGTGATATCAAAATAAGAATACAAACGGCAAGAGGAGCTTTCATTGCATTGGGAAATATATGGAGATCAAGAGAAATCGGATCCACCACGAAAATAAGAATCTTCAACTCAAATGTCAAGTCAGTCCTATTGTATGGCTCTGAGACATGGAGAACAACAAAGACAACTACCAAAAAGCTACAGACTTTCATAAATGGGTGCTTGCGTAGAATAGAGGGATTAAAATGGTATGACAAGGTTACCAACGTGGAACTGAGGACAAGAACTAGACAAGTGCCAGTGGAACAAGAGATGAGAAGAAGACGATGGCGATGGATTGGACACACACTGAGGAGACCTGTTGATAGCATTACAAGGCAGTCCTTGTTCTGGAACCCCCAGGGCAAGAGAGGCAGAGGTAGACCAAGAAGCACATGGAGGAGAGAGCTGGAAACAGAGGTAAAAATGAGGAGGAAAGCGTGGAAAGAACTTGAGATGATTGCGCGTGACAGGACTTGGCATGTGTTTGTCGAAGGCCTATGCTCCTTTGGGAGTGGAGGGTTATGAATGAATGAATGGCTAAACTTAGAGCATAAAGGTGGTATTCAAAGGTATCAACCTTCGCTCAAGATTATTCTTGGCAGACATATAAATAGAAGAATGATGCTTCTATTTAAAGTGGACCGATATTAAAGACAAGCAAGCAGAACAACTGAGATCATCTAAGCTGACATGAACTTATATTCTTCCGCCCCTTCTATGAGGAAATTTGGACTCATGGTTTTTGAGCACCCAGCTGAAGGTGATTCAGCAACTATTAATTTCATATCTGTATAGGTTTATGTGTTTAATAAAATATGAGTCATACGGGTACTAGTGAAACATGAGAAGACAAAACGGCTCTGACGTTGGATAGGACGCACATATAGGATACATTTTGACAACATTAGGAGACAGTCCTTGTTCTTGATTCTTGAATGTAAGCGAGAGAGAGAGAGAGAGAAAGAGAGAGAGAGAGAGAGAGAGAGGGAGAGAGAGAGACAAAATAAAATAAACAGCGAAGGTAACTGGAGGCAGACACGTAAAGAAGTCACGGGCAGACCTTGAAGG
Source organism: Oreohelix idahoensis (assembly GCA_024509875.1). Taxonomy (NCBI): domain Eukaryota; kingdom Metazoa; phylum Mollusca; class Gastropoda; order Stylommatophora; family Oreohelicidae; genus Oreohelix; species Oreohelix idahoensis. The sequence goes on along the minus strand of JAMPIV010012826.1, from coordinate 47,738 downwards.
GAGGGTACATGGCAGGAAGGCTTGACATAAATTTATTGAAGGCCTGTTGATAACATAATCTTGCTGACATAAATTACAGGATATAGGGCTGCATACAATATCCGATTCGTATTCGATTGGGTGCCGAATAGTGCCTTAAGCGAACTATTCGTATTCGGCCGAATAGTATGCTGCCGTCAAATACGAATAGTAAATGTAGGTCAACCCGCGGCGTGATAATTTTAGACCCAGAAAGTAGGCTGACTTTCAGTTTCCATTGGTCCTGCTACTAACTCAACTGAAGCACTGACATAAATGTCGACCGAATGGAAAATTGATTGCAACAAAGTGCATGTTGTACTGCGTGATAATGGCAAAAATATGATGAAGGCCCCAAAAGAAGCAAACTTGACAAATGTTAGCTGCTTATCTCATACATTACAGCTTGTTATTCACGATGCCATTCTGTGTCAGCCATCAGTAGAACAACTTATAACATATGCCAGCAGTATTGTTGGGCATTTTAAATATTCTTCTGCAGCAACTGGTCGCCTTCATCAAATACAAAAATAACTGGGATTGCCTGAACATCAGCTATGTCAAGATGTTGTGATGTTAAAGAAGATTATAATGTATTTTGCATGTTGACCACGCTTAGTTTTGCTAGCAGTTAAACATACGCGGTAACAATTCTTTCTGTGGTTAACATGATGTATTTTGCAGCATTTTTTATTGTAAGTGAACGCGATATAGGGATTCCGTCACTAGGTGATGATGACGTAATAGGTTCTGCACTAATTTATGCAGACCGTTAGTTCGAGGCCTTCTGTTAGAATTATTCGTCTAAGTCAGACGTGTTTTATGATCTCCCGTTTTCAGTAGAGAATTCAAGTAGTTTTGTCAAGTGGCATACATATTATTAGAGGCCGCCACTTTGTTTATGAAGACTCCGGACTCATGGAGAAGTTCCGTGATTTGTAGAAAGTAAGTCTACTAAGATTTTTAAGCATCGTCATCTCTAGTCCACATTACTTAGATGTTAACCTTCACGAGGCATCTCTAGTACAGTGGCTAGATTTGTACAGATGAATTGTACGGACTGAGACGTTCTATGCCTTATCTATGATTATTGATGCATGTTTGCCTATGAATGGAAATCGTATCGTCTGTGATAAACGAGCGCAAAGGCCTTATAGCTCTATCTTTTCCTACATCTCTCGTATTGTATTTTCTCCCATATTTTTGCTCTTTCATCCCACATTTGCTATCTCACATTTGTTATTTCATCGTTGTGATTACTCGCGACCGGTATCTAGAGAACCGCATTTGTTCTTTCCTCGGTGGTAAAGTCCAGTTTTTACATTGTGAGGAAGAGATACAACCCGTAAAATGCCTAGCCTAAATACACGTGTTTATTCAGAGTGAATAATAATTCAGTTCTGTGTTGAATTGTGTTCGTAAAGGATTTTGCGAAGGGAAAAGAAGGTTAGTAGATTTTATACAGATTATTAATACATTTTCTTATTCTTTGTTTATTTTAACCTCACAGCTAAATGTGCGAAAGGTAGAGTTTCAATTAATTCTTTTCATAACTGATTAATAAAATCAGAAGATTTTCCTAGAAGATGATAAGATGATAGGAGGTAATTAATAGTTCATACTTCACCTTCATCATCATCACAGTCTCTCATGCACAAGATATGTAACATCATTAGAATCGAACTCAGAAATAGATCAATAATGAGCAGTAGTATGAATGAAAGTCAACCACAGATGTTAAATGTGAAAAACTTACGAAGACTTTTGTGTGTCTTAAGTTCATCAGAAGTTTGAGTCTACACGCAACTTATCTGACGTCTAACCAGAAATAAGTTATCCAAAACGGACATTTGGCTAGCAGAATTCGCCATAGGACATCTTTCATTCCTCACTGGCTCACAAGTTCAATACAGAGTCATCACAAATTCAAATCACTCGAAAGATCATTATTATCTGAAGTCAAGCAACAGAGCTCAAAAGTGGAATCTCATAGTTATACCAAGTGCAACACACTCTTAAGCGCATTCTATGAAGCAGACTCTAAAGTATATTTTATGAATCACGACTACATACGCAAGATAATGAGTCTACATATTACTAACATTTCGTGAAGAGATCCAGCATGACCAGTACCCTCGGGAGATTAGACAACAGACCTTTTGTTAATATGACAGCTATTAACTGTTGATCAACACTACAGAGATATACTCAAACAGTGAAGGAATGTATATATATATCTCTCGTCAACGTTCTCAGTCCGACAACAGTTTTCATCAGAACGTCCTCGACTTAGAGATACCCCACTCGACATAGCGTACAACAACTTGGGACATTTTCTGCATACGTGTGAATCATCATATCAATGAGAAGCATTTAGAGACACAGGGACTGTGTAGATTACTCACCATTTTGGTAACACGTATCATATCACATCATCATCATTTCACTTTGCACCAGTGCATTCTTAATTAACTACTACTTAATTAATTGCAATTTTATTATCTCATCTGTGTGTTTTGTGTGAATCGTCTTTCACCATGATCACGTTCTAACCATTACTAACCCTATATGTGTGGATATTTCATTAATAAACCCAACGATCGTTTGATCATTATCTAGTTTGTTAATGTATCACTCGTGCTGTCGGTGTTACATATTCACCTATAGGAACATTTCTCTACTCTGATGAGGTTGGGGGCTTTTTCTTTTACGGGATCTAAGGGCAGAAGCTAAGGTCGTGGGGAAACACAACTCTTTCCATAATTAATTAAAAAGCACTGTCCAGTGGAAAGCATTCGCATTCCCGTCTTCTTGTCCCTATCTCGAATAGGTCTTTATTCTTTCTTAACGAGCCAATTTCTAGAGACGTTATACCTAATATCTCATAGGCTATTCCTGGCAAAAACTATTGTCGTAGTTGCCCCAATACGCACCACACGACATCGTCAAATTAAACATGTCGTTTTTATGTGGACCATCGGGAAAACGATCGGGAAAAGACCAATTGACTTCTGGAAAGACAGATGACACTGGGAAAGACTAGAAACCGGCTGACCGGGTTAGCACTGCGTAAGCTGTATTCAATTGCTACAGGACCCAACAATGATAGATGCCCCCAGGATTCACCGAAAGGGGGGGGGAGAATGATGAATCCACAGGAACCTCATTGGAATAGACCAGACCCGTTACACGGACTTCGAGCTCTGAACAACGGCTGGAATTTCCATGTGCCTGTGGTAGGGAATTCTCTACTCAGAGAGGAATGAAAATCCACCGAACGAAAAAGGGGTTTGGGGGGTCATCTGTGGGAGATCAACAGCGGTCCTTCTCGGCGGATAAGACGTTAGAAGAACGCAGCCAGGAGTCAATCCACAGTGCTGAGTACATTCAAGTTGATCTGCCTGATGATGATCTCACACACTTCTTGGACGGGAAGAGAGATGCAATCAAGTTTCCACCTGCCAGTGCAAAAGGGCTTTGGGAACAGCTGGACGAAACCATGGCAAAAGAGTTGGATAACAACCTGAAGCAGATAACTTTGGAGAAGAAGCTGGAAATCTTCGGCGACATAATTTATCTGCACTGTCGCAAAGTGTTCGGAGTGAGGGAGGCAAGGGAAAGTAACCCACCACGGAAAAGTAGAATACAAATTAAAATAGAAGAAATCAGGAAACAGAAGAAGCATGCCCGAAAACTTTTCAAGAACGCATTTGCCACAGAGAAGGAAGAGTTACGACAGGTTTGGGAGCACCTGAAAGGCCAACATAATGCCCTTTGTAGAGCAGAAAGGTTGTGCAGGAAGAGAAGGAAGATAGGGATAGGGAAAGATTCTTCAGGGAGACCTTCAAGTTTGCCAAAGAACTGTTTGAGCAGCCACGGTCGGGTACGCTAAACATCAAGAAAGAAGACCTGGAAGAACACCTTAGAATGACATATTCAGATGGTAGCAGAGATGAGCCGCTCAGCAGCATGGCGGGCCTTAAATGGCCGAGTAAACCAGGAGCTGAATTTAACGCCAAGCGCCCAACGCTGCAAGAGGTAGAAAGCATTGTCCAGAAAGCTCGGTGCAAGTCAGCTCCAGGTCCTAATGGTGTTCTATATGTGGTGTATAAGAGATGCCCTGAATTGCTCAAACGACTGCTCCGTTTACTGAAGAATGCGTGGAAAACCCAGCTTGTAAGCAAGGAATGGAGAAAGGCGAACGGAGTCTACATCCCGAAGGAGCAAAATTCCACAGACATCAGTCAGTTCAGGCCAATCTCACTACTCAATGTGGAAGGGAAGATATTCTTCTCAGTGATGGCGAAAAGATTCACTACATACCTCCTGGCAAATGGGTACATTGACACTACCATTCAGAAAGGAGGTATCCCAGGTACACCAGGATGTCTAGAGCATGCCACAATGATCTGGGAAGCAATCCAAAAGGCAAAGTCTGACAGAACAAACCCCCATGTAATCTGGTTGGATCTAGCGAATGCTTATGGATCCGTTCCACACCAGATGTTGTGGCAGGCCCTAGAAATGTATCATGTTCCACAAGAGATTGCAGCAATGCTGAAGCTGTATTTCACAGGGTTTGCTGTCAGATTTTCAACCAGAGAGTACACAACGAAGTGGATTGGCCTTGAAGTTGGAATTGCAATGGGGTGTACCATCTCTCCGATACTATTCGTGATGGCTATGCAGGTAATTCTCAATGCGGCTGAAGGAATGGCTATAGGTCCAAATTTCGGTGGAATGTGTCACATGCCACCGCTCAAAGCATTTATGGATGACACAACAATTCTGACATCATATGAACATCAGGCCAGTAGGATGTTAGAACGCCTGGATGAACTAGTCAGCTGGTGCAGAATCCGCTTCAAACACAAGAAGTCGAGAAGCCTATCAGTCAGGAAAGGGAAGATAGCAGAGGACATATTCATGGTTTCCAACCAAAGAATCCCTATTGTCATTGAGGAACCTGTTAAAAGTCTTGGCAGGGTGTACGATGCCTAATTAAAAGACTCGAAGGCAGTGCAACAGACAATAGAAATGGCAGACAGAGGGCTACAGATCATAGACCAACGCAGACTCCTGGGAAAGTTCAAACTGTGGTGCCTCCAGTTCATGTTGATACCGAAGTTGCTGTGGCCACTGCTTATATATGAAATAAGCACAAGTACAGTGGAAGCTATAGAGCAGAAGGTCAACAAGTTCATGAGAAAGTGGCTAGGGGTACCACCAGGTCTGTCAGATGTAGCTCTGTACTGCAAAAAGTCAAAACTTCTGCTTCCTTTCAAGTCAGTTGTTGAAGAGTACAAAGTTGGAAAGGCAAGGCTTGCAATGATGCTACGCGAGTCAGCTGATGACGTGGTTAAGTCCATTCAGCCCACACTGAAAACGGGAAGGAAGTGGAGAGTGGAAGAAGCTGTTGATGCTGCCCAAGAGTCACTCAAACTGAGGGAGGTAATCGGATACACACTAACGAATAGACGGGGATTTGGTCATGGAGACATCCGTTGGTGGTCCAAGGCATCAAGCAGGGAGCGCAGAGACATGGTAGTTCAGGAGATACGAGGAGCTGAGAATGATAAGAGGTTGCAAAAAGCAGTGCAGCAGGTCCAACAAAGCCAACGGACTACATGGGAAGGAGCCCTGCAGAGGTCCTTGACATGGAATGATATATGGCATATGGCACCTCTTAGACTCAGCTTCGTTGTTAGATCAATGTATGACCTGCTGCCGTCGGCCCCAACCTTGTGAAATGGGGAAAGTCGGATGATGAGCAGTGCCCCCTGTGCCAGGGGAGGCAGACACTCGAACATGTGCTCTCAGCGTGTAAGGTGTCATTAGGGCAAGGGCGATACACTTGGCGCCATAACAAAGTGCTAAATGAGCTTGCTGCGACAATAGATCTGGCAAGGATGAAGGCGAATAGCAAACCCGGGCCGAGCACCGCAAATACATACTTTCTGAGGGCAGGAAAGTCAGCACACCCCAAACCGAGTAAACCTGGTAGCAGTTTACCATCTCTTCTTGACTGTGCAAACGACTGGGAGATGGCGGTAGATCTACCTGGACGAGGGGCATATCCAGAGAGTATCAGAAAATCGCGGAGACGGCCGGATATAGTGCTTCATTCTTCAGCAACGCTTCAGGTCATACTGATTGAACTGACCGTGCCATTTGAATCCAGATTAGACGAGCAACATTCGTTCAAAGCGGCCAAGTATAGTGATCTGGCCGCGGATCTGAGACACGATGGGTTCACTGCAAGGGTCATGGCTGTTGAAGTGGGCGCAAGAGGGCTTGTGGCTGCATCAGTGTATGATCTATTGAAACTGTTGGGGCTGAAGGGACAGTCGAGAACAAGGGCACTGAAGAGGCTTAGTGAAACTGCCGAAAAGGCATCAGGCTGGCTGTGGAAATCGTGACAATAAACGCTGCGATACAGAAAACACCAGGAATTTTTTTTTTTTTCTAAGTCCACAATATGCTGAGTTTTTAGGCATACTAGTGAAAGGGCTGTGGCTGAGAGGCGACAGGCGATGTATGCTATAGGGGTGTCAGGAAGAATTTCAGTGGCGAGCGCGCAATGTCAAGTCGCGTCGGCTTCGCGCAGGTGACTCAGTGTGTGTCCGTAGTTGTGATGTGATGTGCTATGGAGCGAACGGAATAATTTGTCTTCTCGTTGTTACTTTTACAATTGCCTCCACGGCTGGCGGAGTTGTGGATTAAATTTGCTACCACAAGTGAAATGGGTTCATTTTCGATACAAGACAACAGGAGGCTGAGACGCTTGGGAGTCATGACCCAAGTGGGCCCGCCCTCTTAGAGTGTAAAGGAGAATGTAGGGCCGAAACACTTGTCGGACGGGGGGACTCCTTCTGATGATCAGATTGCTTCCTGTTGTATCGCTCTGTAAAGAGTTTCCTATCATGGACCCATCCACGAAGAATCTTATCAAATTTATATTTGATTGAATGCACAGTCTTGACATCCCTTGACATTCACCTCCGTTAATCAGCACGATTTTATCATCTTCATGCACCAATACATCTTAAAGAAAACCCCATCGTAACAAGGAGAATATACATTAATATGCTCAAAGAATTTCATACAAGACCAGAGCAATTACATTCTATTTTCAATGACATTGATGACAATGTTGGTAGTTTTTTTCATTATTCTAGCTCAGAGGTTTTCAAACTGTGCGTCGCGGCTCCCAGGGGCGTCGCGGCCCACGGCTAATTGCGTCGCGGTTGCTTGGAAAAAGTGTTGGGCTCGATATTATGAGCCAAGGTCCATCAATAAATATAGATCTTCGTAGTATATAGAGGAGCCGCGGTGATTTATGCACAGGTCAAGGGAGCCGCGGACCAAAAAAGTTTGAAAACCTGTTCTAGCTTATCTGTGATTCATGAGGAGGAATCTTCCTTCCCTGATATTCACATGTCTTTGCCTATACCTGCTTTGGATTCTACAGAATCTTGGCGGGATGTTGCTATTTCATCTTCTTTAACATCTCAACAACATTGCCAGGTATCCAATCTACTAGAATCTTTTTCTGATGTTCTTACTGATCTACATGGTCGAACATCCGTTATTTGACATGATATCATCCTTACTGATGATATTCCTATTCGTGTACGTCCTTATCCTGCTGAACATGTTTTTGAATGAACCGTGTGTGCTGAGGGATATTGATCCAATGTAGTGGTGGCAGACCAACGCTGACAGGTTTCCTATTCTCCACTCCTGTGCACAACGATATCTCGCGGCGCCTTTAACAAGCATCCCAAGTGAACGTCTGTTCAGCACTGCCGGCTACACGTTTTCAGATAACAGATGTTGTCTTTTGGCAGAGAATATTGAGAGACTCTTTTTTTTTTTTTTTTTTGAAAGCCAATGCATGTTTCATGCAGCAATTTAAAAACAAATTAATAGCTACTTAGAAGCATTAAATAGTAAGATATTTGCCCTATTTTTTGTAACGCTGTATAATTAATACAAATGTCAGTAGACCTATTGAACACAACTTTGTATACCCAACATTCACTCACTATTCATATTCGTATTCGGCCGAATAGTTCGTGGCCTCTATTCGTATTCGGCCAAATAGTAAAAACGACTATTCGGTGCAGTCCTACCAGGAAGTAAATGGCACAAATCACTATCCGTGCACTGTTAAAAGCACAAATAATAGATGTGGTTAGGACAAATATTTCAACCATCACAAAATAGATATTAAACAGGAAAAAAGCTCTGAATATATAATGGAATTCTCAAATGTCGACAAACTGTATTTCTGTAAAACAACAGGAAAAATATTGGCGAAGTAGAAGTAGAACAGATAAGATAGGACACATTCTAAAACCAAACAAGGTGGCCCATGATGTAGGCGCATACAGATCATTCTCCTTAACAATCCTACTAGAATAGAGGCCTTAGTAAATCATATAATTAAATTCTATCTACGCTCGTGGAAAAGAATCAGGTATAAAGCTTGACCCACATGCCAAAGTGTGCCCAGAGCTGGTCTAGTGTACACCTTCTTGCTTTCTTTCTGATGAGTTCCTATTACTTTCATACTTTCGTTAATTATTTGTTGGGGAGTTACTAATTTCACGACACAGATTCGCAGCGTTACTTTTTGCAGCCTCTAAAATGTTGAGTAAGTTTCTCGAGTACAGCGCAGTGTTCAAATCTCTCGCAGACCTTAGCAGGTTTTCCTCCCCTCGTATCGTCCTGTTACTTGACTTTTTGTGATGATATCCTGTTTATTTAAGCAATCTTTGTTGCCATTAATCTTTCAAGTGGGATGTATTTTGTCTCCCTTGTTCGATCTTGTTAATCAGTGTTGTCTCGTTTATCCTTTATTGCCCGTCTGGAGTGTTGCTAAAAAAAAGAAGTTGTAGAGAGGGGGGGGGGGGGAGGAGTCAGCACCAATGATATTTGCTTACTTAGTCGCTCCTCGTCTACCTTAGGGCGTAGAGGTTAACCAGAGAGATAGAGAGAGAGAAAGAGAGAGAGAGAGAGATGGAGAGAGAGAGAGCGTTATGCTATCTTATCGGTTGTCTTTCTTTTTACCTGGTTTCCAGCCTTGTCCTCGTCCTTCAGAAATTGTCTGGTGTATTCATCCCAGCGAACTTTGGGTCGTCCTGGATGTCTGGTTCCTTGGCTCTTGGTTCCCCATGCTTATCGTGTGAGCTGGTAAGATTAACTTTCCAGACCACAAGGTCTTTTATGTTTAGATTTCCAACCTAATGTAACCGACGGACCTTGTGTCTAGGTTGAACGGTGCGCGACTTGCCAAAACGAGGCACACCTTCAATTGTTTTAAAACATTGTGAACCGGTCTTCTCTCATTTTGCAGACACGGCCAAACCATGGCAACTAGAACTGGTCCACGCATCGAAACCCAGCTCTGCAGACCAGAGTTGAACAGTAACAATGATATAATGCATAATTGTATTCATAAATAGTAAAAAGAATCGCACGGTAAAAAAAAACCACACATCCCCTATAAAATAACTGTCGTACTCAGTCGTCTGTAACCAACAATGAAAAATGTCCGCCAGCTTTTCGAGAAAATACGGAGAAAGCGTGAAATTGCGCCGCGAAAAACTAAATATAACACCCATTAAAAGAACGCGTACGCCTTGCTTTCTGTTTGTGATGCATTTTCGGAGAAATTAGGCAACGGTGCGCATTGCGTCGTAAAAACTAAATTCAGCACTCATTAAAAGAGCCCGTAGGACTTTAACTTTTTTCATGGCGCATTGACCATAAATTGAAATGCGTTTGTCTAAGATTGAGTGAAGTTGACATGAAATGGACAGGAATGACGGGACCATAGGGAAATTATTGACGTCATCATGGCTTGCTGCAGATAGAGTACAACATAATTATCTTCCGCCATGTCTTGGCGGGTTACTTGCTGGTATAGTTATAAATATTTATACAATAATATAAAACACACAATTCCGTGTGATGACCAAGGGAAAACAAAAAAATAGACCCACAACCACCACCTTGCGATCATCGTAAGAGGCACTAAGGTGAGATTGTCAAAGGGTTTAGCAACCTGATCACGTAAAACAAAACAAATTCATACAGAGACAACCCTTGTAAAAATATATAAAGTACTAGACGTAGGCTTTCTACAAGGAGATCAATGACAGTGGTGGTCCTATTCAAGTTATGTAACGACAGAAAACGGGCATTAATAAGGTTGTTCTGTGGCTGTATGAAGACTTTAGTTCTTGATGCCTAAGAGTTTATATACAAAGAGTACGAAAAAATCAATTCATGTCTATTTATAAGTGAAATAAATTGTTCTAAAGAAGAACAAACAAGTCTTTAAAACAACTTCAGAAGGCATGTATTCGGTACAGAGATGTAAGACAAGTTCATAATGTCCTTTATTATTTACAAGTTGTGTTAGTTAGACAAGTTAATAATTCTCATTATTAGGTATAAATAATGTTAGTTAGACAAGTTCACAATTCCCTTCATAAAGTACAAGTAGTGTTAGTTAGAGAAGTTCACAATTCTCTTTCTTAGGTATAAATAATGTTCGTTAGACAAGTTCGTAATTCCTTTTATTCGGTACATGTAGTGTTCGTTAGACAAGTTCATAATTCCCTTTATTATGTACGGTTAAATTCACGGTATCGAAACGCTCCAGTCTATCCAGCTGTAAATGGGTACCTGTTTTTTCTCTTGAGTTAGTGAAGGAAAAGGCTGTGAAGAAGGGAGATGGTCACCCCACAGCTCGATGCTGGACCTAGTATAGAGAAGTTTCTAACACGTCGTTCCCCAACGGCAGTATGTGCTATAGGACTTCCTTTACCTTTTTAGTGTTAGTTAGATATGTTCCTTAAGTTCACATGCCCCTTAATGCTGTACTAGGTGTATGAGATAAGTTCACATATCACTTTATTCTTTACTATAGTCCGTTCAGAAATTCGTGCCCACAGAAAGTGTCAATTTTCTCCAAAACTGTTTGTTGTATGGACATGAATTTTTGCATGTAGTCTTAGACTTTCCATGCAGTTATTAATATATTTTTTGCCCTTACAAAACTCATGTCATGTTCGAATTTTCTTCTTTACGTTATATAAAAAACTCTTACCGTTGTCTGGGTTAATTTTTCTTAGTTTTACAGGAAAGTTACAAGATCCGTTCAAAAATATTTTTTTTTTTTAATTAGTGTAGCGACTACATGTCCGCACGAGTGCGCACGTATTGTACACAGTCGCGAGTAACTAATTAAAAAAATATATATATTTTTGAACGGATCTTGTAACTTTCCTGTAAAACTACTAAAAATTAACCCAGACAACAGAAAGAGATTTTTATATAACGTAAAGAAGAAAATTCGAACATGACATGAGTTTTGTAAGGGCAAAAAATATATTAATAACTGCATGGAAAATCTAAGACTGCATGCAAAAATTCATGTCCATACAACAAACAGTTTTGGAGAAAATTGACGCTTTCTGTGGGCACGAATTTCCGAACGGACTATAGGTGTATGAGATAAGTTCACATATCACTTTATTCTTTAATAGGTGTATGAGATAAGTTAACATATCACTTTATTCTTTAATAGGTGTATGAGATAAGTTCACATATCACTTTATTCTTTACTAGGTGTATGAGATAGTTCACATATCACTTTAATCTTTATTAGGTGTATGAGATAAGTTCACATATCACTTTATTCTTTACTGGGTGTATGAGATAAGTTCACATATCACTTTATTCTTTACTAAGTGTAGGAGATAAGTTCACATATCACGTTATTCTCCACTAGGTGTATGAGATAAGTTCTCATATCACTTTATTCTCCACTAGGTGTATGAGATAAGTTCACATATCACTTTATTCTCCACTATGTGTATGAGATAAGCTCACATATCACTTTATTCTTCACTAGGTGTATGAGAAAAGTTCACATATCACTTTATACTTTACTAGGTGTACGAGATAAGTTCACATATCACTTTATACTTTACTAGGTGTATGAGATAAGTTCATATATCCATTTATACTTTACTAGGTGTATGAGATAATTTCACATATCACTTTATACTTTACTAGGTGTATGAGATAAGTTCACGTACCACTTTATTCTTTACTAGGTGTATGAGATAAGTTCACATATCACTTTATTCTCCACTAGGTGTATGAGATAAGTTTACATATCACTTTATACTTTACTAGGTGTATGAGATACGTTCACATATCACTTTATTCTTTAATAGGTGTATGAGATAAGTTCACATATCACTTTATTCTTTACTAGGTGTATGAGATAAGTTCACATATCACTTTATTCTTTACTTGGTGTATATGATAAGTTCACATATTACTTTATTCTTTACTTGGTGTATATGATAAGGTCACATATCACTTTATTCTTTACTAGGTGTATGAGATAAGGTCACATATCACTTTATTCTTTACTAGGTGTATGAGATAAGTTCACATATCTCTTTATTTTTTACTAGGTGTATGAGATAAGTTCACATAACATTTTATTCTTTACTAGGTGTATGAGATAAGTTCACATATCACTTTATTCTTTACTAGGTGTATGAGATAAGTTCACATATCACTTTATTCTTTACTAGGTGTACGAGATAAGTTCACATATCACTTTATTCTTTACTAGGTGTATGATATAAGTTCACATATCACTTTATTCTTTACTAGGTGTATGAAATAAGTTCACATATCACTTTATTCTGTACTAGGTGTATTAGATAAGTTCACATTTCACTTTATTCTTCACTAGGTGTATGAGATAAGTTCACATATCACTTTATTCTTTACTAGGTGTATGAGATAAGTTCACATATCACTTTATTCTTTACTAGGTGTATGAGATAAATTCACATATCACTTTATTCTTTACTAGGTGTCTGAGATAAGTTCACATATCACTTTATTATTTACTAGGAGTATGAGATAAGTTCACATATCACTTTATTCTTTACTAGGTGTATAAGATAAGTTCACATATCACTTTATTCTTTACTAGGTGTATGAGATAAGTTCATATATCACTTTATTCTTTACTAGGTGTATGAGATAAGTTCACATATCACTTTATTCTTTACTAGGTGTATGAGATAAGTTCACTTATCTCTTTATTCTTTACTAGGTGTATGAGATAAGTTCACATATCACTTTATTCTCCACTAGGTGTGTGAGATAAGTTCACATATCACTTTATTATTTACTAGGTGTATGAGATAAGTTCACATATCACTTTATACTTTACTAGGTGTATGAGATAAGTTCACATATCATTTTATTCTTTACTAGGTGTATGAGATAAATTAACATATCACTTTATTCTCCACTAGGTGTATGAGATAAGTTCACATATCACTTTATTCTTTACTAGTGTCGTAAATTGTGAGAAGATAGGACTGAGATATTTATGGTCCCGTTGGAGCAGAGGTGATAGTGACAGCTATGTGGAAGGAAGGTGGTAGAAATAGTATTGTTTCACAAGGAGGGGTAAACGTGTAGGGAAAAGGTGATAGTGCAGAGAGGAAAAGGCAGTCCTCGATTGAGTAATTGCTCTAATCCAGCATATCTTACGACTCTTTTTAACTGTCAGACGCCCTCACTCTCCTTGTACAACATACAAGGTACACAACACTTAAGTACACAAACTTCTGTAACATATACCTACTACGTACAGACGTGAAAACAAACTATGAATAACATATATATATATATATATATATATATATATATATATATATATATATATATATATATATATATATATATATATATATATATATATATATATATATATATATATATCAGGGGTTTGACCGACACTATAGAGTAAAGTTTATTAAATTTATTTTCGCTAAATATCACAACATCAAGAAAAGCATTGCATCAATACATTTTAGTTACATCAGAGAAATGAAAATATAAATCTAATAGGCCTTCCCTCTTGTCTACGAAAATTTAGAAAGATCCCACCCGAGGTAATAAACCCAAAAAGATCAAATAATTAACAATGAGAGTAGGGGCAGTCAGGACGGGTAAAGAATAAGTCCTTGATTTAACTACCCCGTGGGCATTGAGATTAGTAAAATATAAATAAAAAGAAGATGTTATATTAGTAGTAACTTAAGAAATAAGTTCTTTCGTTCTGTTTCACTCTCTACACACATACAGTGAGCTCACTTCAGTTATGCTTACCCCTCTGCCGACGCTGCATACATTCCATGGAATGTATCAAACACATTGTATTTAAGACTATTATGAGTCCTATTATTTGTCCAGTTCAGCCCCAGACTCTCCGTTTAGGCAACTGCTATTTTTCCGGAGAGTCGCAGAATTGGTGCGTTGATTATTTTTTTTCCCTGGGTATTCCTCTTCGTACTGCAGATATTGGTTTGGGATAAGTTTTTCTAGGTGGTGGCACTGTCCTGGAAATTAATAAGTTAATATAGTTTTTCCTGGAGTGGTCTAGCCTCCAGCGGCTGTGACTCTCTCTGTCGTAGTGAATGTGTAAAAAACAACAGAATGTTACTCCCAGGCGGTTCTCGGAAGGAAATAGCCGAGCATGACCCGTGAATTCTCTCTGTAGAATTTGGTGGTAGGAAAACTTTACTGTTATATGGTTTTTAAAGAAAATTAGTGCTGTAAGTTCTGCCACATCAGTCCAGTAATATTTATATGGATAAGATGGAAAAATCTTCTGGCATAGTCCTGTTCCAGTTTAACATTTTAAAAATTGTACATTGAAGTGTTCTGTTTATTTAACAACTCTCATGGATGGAGAAGGTGGACCGCGAAGGGTCTCCAACATCAGATTTTCACCGACAATGTTTGTATGTTTAGGAACATATAATTGGAATGCCATTAGACATCCGGCCATACATCTCTATAAGAACCGCTGGATCACAACGGTATGATCTACCTATATAAAAGAGAATAGATAACAGGTAATCATACTATAATTATATTCCAAGACCCCCGTTTTAGGTAAGACCTGTAAATCACTCCGGTATTTAATTATCTATATATATATATATATATATATATATATATATATATATATCTATGTATATATATATCTAGATATATATATATAGATATATATATATATATATAAAACCACGAGTTATGAACATTAGTCACTTAAAATTTACGCATGATGAAAATAGAAATAAATGGTATCAAACAAATTGTCTAGCGTCTTATAATATTTTAAGCCTCTCCTACTGGGGAATAGCAAGAAATTAAAATTACGTTTACGGCCGGAGAAAATTTAGCTATAAGTTTATTTAATACGTTATTCAGCTTAACACAAAATCCCAGAGACAAATAATGAAGAAACTTTAACGATTAAATCACTCAAAACTCTAATATATTATTACCGCAGCACAAAGAATGAATTAATCTCCACGTATAAAAGAAATCCAAAATTCTTGTTTGGCTCTCATATATGAGCTAGGTACTTTCTTCAAATCTATGGCGCTATTGATAACTGAATTTTTAAGAGATGCCTATATATATATATATATATATATATATATATATATATATATATATATATATATATATATATATATATATATATATATATATAAAATGAATAGAAATCGTTAGCTACATGCAAGATTTTTCATCTCTGCCTGTTTCTCGGGAACTTTTGCGGTCGAACCGTGAATCAAAGCTATTTTTCATAACTTCGCCGCCAGGCTCCGCCGTTCCTGCAGAGATTTCTTCCCCGCGTAGACGGTTCTCGTTCTGGTGTTAATCAGAGGTGTTACAGAACTCGCTCTCTCTTAGTGAATACACAAGACGTCGATAACTGACCGCCGGTGCCGCCTCTGGCACGCCTCTTTGAAAGAATGACAGTAAGAGATCCAGAGATTGCTAATTATAACGGCTCGTAAGAGAAGACCGAAGGCTTGGCTAAATTAAAACTAAGACAGAGGGCAAATGACATGGCTTATAGCGCGCTCAACTGGACCTGCTAATTAGGGAAGCACGTGGTACCCACGTTGGCGATTTTGATTTCAACAAAATGATGGGTGCCGGTGAGATTAAAGTGTAGTTTCAATTTTCATCTGTCACAACTAGGTGTATGAGTTAAGTTCACATATCACTTTATTCTTTAATAGGTGTATGAGATAAGTTCACATATCACTTTATTCTTTAATAGGTGTATGCGATTAGTTCACATATCACTTTATTCTTTAATAGGTGTATGGGATAAGTTCACATATCACTTTATTCTTTACTAGGTGTATGAGATAAGTTCACATATCACTTTATTCTCCACTAGGTGTATGAGATAAGTTCACATATCATTTTATTCTTTACTCGGTGTATGAAGGAACTACACATATCCCTTTATTCTCCACTAGGTGTATGAGTTAAGTTCACATATCACTTTATTCTCCACTAGGATTATGAGATAAGTTCACATATCACTTTATTCTTTACTAGGTATATGAGATAAGTTCACATTTCACTTTATTCTTTAATAGGTGTATGAGTTAAGTTCACATATTCCTTTTTTTTTACAAGTCGTTTGAGATAAGTTCACCTTTCCTTTTGTTCTGTACTTCTTCTTCGGGTACAATGTCTAGTGGCGTAGGAGATCACGTCTCTCCACAAATTCCTGTCTCCAGTACAATTAATCAGTTCTGCTGTTGACTTCTTTCCATGCTACGATGTCAAACTGTCCAGTATTTGCTCTCTTTATCTTCCACTATCTCTTTTTCCTTCAATCTTACCTGTTGTTACGATATATTCCGGTTTAATCTTCTCATAACATGCCCAAAAAAGTAGATTGCTCTTTCTAGCTTGTGAAATAAGTTTGCTTTGCGCGCTGGCATCTTTCATGACATCCTCATTACTCTTTTTGACCGCCCATGGTATTTTTAACATTCTTCTGTAAAACCACATCTCTGTTGCCTCTATTACCTTCCCTATTGGTTTTATATAACACTGAAGAACTCTCTTTCTTACTTCCATTGCCAGAGAATTGTTGCGTCAAATGCTCTTCATTTTATAAAATGCTGTTTTTTGTTTTTAGTAGTCTGTTTTAAATATGTTAAAAAAACTATCTGCCTGGTGTTTATTTTTATTTATTTATTTTTTTTTTTTGGCTTTTCATTACTTTTGTGTTTATTTCTCTATAATGTTTTGTTTCATCTAATCTTGTCATTGAGTTATTTACAGCCCCTATTTTAAATTTTCTCTATTTTCTTAAATGTTCATGCAGTTTCCACGGAAATTCCATTTTTTATACTAGCTTGTGTTTCATTCCAGCGTTTCTTGGAATGTTTGACTTCAGACAGACACTTTTATTTACAAATCTGTACTCCGGTGAAATCTTCCATCCCAGCTCTTGTTAATGTGTGTACTCATCTGAGTGTCATGTTTGACAAGTTGTTTCAATCTTCTGGTTATTTAGGTGCCCTGACACATCTTGTAATTTTGACATAACTGTTATCATGTGACACCTTTTATCCTGTTATTTGAATTCTTCAGGAAGGAAATGGTTGTCAGAACTTACATCTGCCCATCTACTTAAACGGATGTCAAACAAAAAATTCTATCCAGGGGTAATACAAATGGGCAGTCTACTAGTTTAGTACCTAATAAGATGCGTGCGACCTGTTTCATTCTTTTGCATTTGTATTTTTTTTTTGTCTCAATGAGAAGATAATGTCACAAATATCTAGAAAATTAAACTTGCAGAGGTCGAAGAAGAGTTCATTATTTACATTTAGCTTGACAAGACTTTTACCCAATAAGTATTAACCCCTCCTCCACCCCTTATTGTTTATACATCCAAATGTTGCATCCACAACCTACCTTTGAGGTTGCAGGTTGAGGCAGACGTTAGTTCCTTGCTCCTAGTGATTACGACAGCATGTGGCTTTTCAGTTCTTTTATTGGTGCACTACTTTCATTCAGGGCCGGATTATCCTTTAGGCTAAGTTGACTGAAGCTTGGGGGTCCGGAGCTCTCGGGGGCCCGTGCACAAGTTAAAACAAGAAATAAAAATGCTTAGATTTATTGATTAAAAAAAAAAATGTGCACTTTGCAATCGCATTCACACCTTTCTAAAAAAAAGACTGTAAAAACAAAAATAGCTTAAAAGACATAATGCACCCCGGCAGCATTATAAATAACACAAGTATATACCATCACATGCGATGAGGTTTGAAAAAAAAATTATTGCCTCTAAGATGAAACAGGGGGGGGGGGGGGGGGGGGGGGGGGGGGGGGGGGGGGGGGGGGGGGGGGGCGGGGGGGGGGGGGGGGGGGGGGGGGGGGGGGGCAAATACCAAAAACCCCAGAGTCCCTTCTTGGCTTAATCCGGCTCTGCTTTCATTCTCACTGTCTGCATTGTGAATAATTACTATCTAGTCAAGCATGGCTATTAAGATTTTGCATAACCATTGAAAAGCTGGTTCGTACTACATGTACATCACCACCACTATCCTTTTTTCTTCCAATAGAGCAGGAAGCCACCACTACAGCTGACCTTCTTGCACTGGCCAGTACCAAAGTATTTAAGTGCTTTGCAGTGGTGGTTTAAGCAGCAATTTGTTTTACATGATGAGCTTAGGAGCCCCATGCACTACCTCATGTTAGCAGTGGCGGATCTACATTTTAGGGCCCTTGAAGCTTGAAGGGCCCCTTTTATCAAACAAGGGTTATGGGATGGCAAAGACACGTATTATAGAGAAAACTGGAGTTAGGGGCCCTGAACAAGCTTCATTAGCTTCGTAGTAGATCAGCCTCTGCATGTTAATCGCCTTTTACGACATACACGAGACAGGAGTACTCCTATTCTGTCCGTGTCTCCTCAGAGACCCCGGGGACTACACGGGGCAGTGCTTGGTCACCATCATCATCATTATTTTCACTCCTTGTTGGAACATGGAACCACCACTGTAGCTGGTTCTCTACTACTTGCCTATCATTATTATTTTCCTTTGCGCTCCTTAAGGAGCACAGAGCCACCACAGCTGACCCCCTTACAGGACACCTGCACTAAACATTCACAGGCTCTTGTAGAGGTGGTTTATATGGCCATTTGTATCACACGATGACGTTACCCTACTTACACGGTACAGTCAAAAAAGACATGCACACCATCATTGCGGGCAGAAGCTGGAACCGGGATGGGCCATGTCCTCAGAAGGGACCCTGACACCATCACCAGAGCTGCTATGCTATGTACCCAAGAAGGACGGTGAAAAAGAGGGAGACCAAAGACAACCTGGCGGAGAACAGTGGAGGCTGAGATGCAAAGGATGAACCAGAGTTGGGGCACGGCACGAAGGATGGCCAACGACCGAGCAAAATGGAAGCAGTTTGTGGCTGCCCTACAAGATGCCACTAGGCGTGATGGCCACTGACTGCTTAGTCAGTCAGAGGCTAAGGATCCAAGAATAAGATGAGGTTGTCAGTCTCATACATTACTTCATGTTAGTCGGTCGCCTTTTACGACATGCTTGAGGGTGCAATAGTCATATTCTGTATCTGTCTCCTCAAAAGACCCCCCCCCAACCCCCCACCCCCGATAACTACACTGGACATTGCTTGCATATGCTGCTGCTTTAATTATCTGTCTGGAGTTCATTCAGTGATAGAGGCTGCATATTTGGTTCTTCGTTTTAGGCTGGGTTGTGGAGTCCACCAAATCATTTTCCGAATCCTAAAATTATAGAAGTCCGACTACAGTCTTTTAACTAGTCTTATGGCATAAATGTATGCACTTATATGGAGTTGTATGTATAAGTATAGTATATGTGTGAATAAATGAGTACGTTGCTTTCGTAGATTAAATGTTTAACCATTCATTCAAACAGTAATACAAAACACATACTCACAAAGTATTTTAAAATATGAAAACATGATCGCCTTGCATGGATTAAACGTGAATCTGTCTTGACTTAAATCTCGTAAAATTCGAAGTCGGGAAATTTGTTACCGACTCCACACAAAAAAACGACCGACTCCACGACTCCCGTACTCCAAAGCCCAGGTTTCAGAAGAGAACATTGTACCGACAGCCGTATCCGTACATCTTTAACTGTTTCATACACTTTTACTTTACGTCTGCATGCCCTAAAACATTATATTATTTTGATCCTCAGACTGTTTTAATTCTGCAGGTATTGTTTTAACAGAAATTCAATCAGTGAACTATTACTACTTAGCTGTTCCACGTCTACCCTGGGGTGTAAAGGTTATTAAGAGAGCACGTCGTACTATCATATCGGCTGTCTTCGTCCTTACCTGGTTCCAATCTAGTCTTCAGAGATTGTCTAGTGTTGTCCTCCCAGCCAATTCTCGGTCGTCTGAAGGTCTGAATCCCTGGCTGTTGGTTTCCCATATTTGTCGTGGAAGCCGATTGTTGCGTGATAAATTCTCGCAACATCATTTTATTACAATATCTATTTTATAACGCAAGGGCAACAACTGCTTGAAATTTATAGTCACTTTTCTCGGTAAGCATTTGTCTTCTCGCGTTGGTATCGAATGCAGTTAAGTTTGAGCTGTGGTCATTTTGCGCTGGACTGCGCATGACTTGTCTTGCTTCTTCGTCGATCGGTTTCCGCCCACCACTAGTGGAGTGAGCGATTTGGAATGGCGAAAGAGATGCCTCGTTGAAGAGGGGATCTCCGCTATTTTTTGTTCTGTCAGGGATGTGTAGTTCTCTTAATGGATATTTCGTTTATTCGAGATAATACCTCTAGTGTTTCCCACATGCCGGGAGGCGTGATATTTCTGTGTATTTCATGAAAGCAAGGTAAATTGACTTTTTCATTAACTCTATCGATTTTTGGTCGTGAACGATTTCTGGTTCATAGCCTGTCTTCGAAAGTCGTCGTCACGAGATGTTTTCCTAGCTCACATGTCGCTGTATTGTGTTGCATCGGTTGATGCAGGTCCCAAGGACTATTACTTACTACTTGGTTACCTGAACTAGGTTTGAAAAACCTTTATTATCTAGAGGATATTTTTGAGGACATTATTTATACTTCGGCAGACGTGTCTGTCTTGCTGAAGTCAGACTAAGGAGAGTGAACTGATCTCATATATCTGGTTATCTCCTGGCTGTTATTGAAAAGGATGGAGTTTTTCACCTGACTACATTTACAGCACTATGAAATATAACATGCATCTGACTCATCATTGTAATGCTGTCTACCGTCTATTGCTGTATTGAATGTTGCTGTGATAATGACTGTTTGATGTGCCCACATATTCGCGTAACCATTTTGTCACTGTGGCGTCCACAATAAATAATGAAGAAAAACGTCAACGGCTGTTACAAGAATCATTGACTTTATACGTCGTGAGTTTACTGACGTCCTATGTGGATTGCCCTGTTATTTTTGTATGAACATTGTTTTGATTGAACACATCTGCACACTACACAAAACCAGACATGCGGATACCATCCATCATCATATGGCATCACGCATCATTTGGTGGCCATAAGCTGGTTTGATTCTGGTACCAGCAAACACGGGGTCCCTTACCCACTTCATTTTCAACAAGAATTCATCAACATCCTTCAAGAAATTAACATTCTTCAATACAGTCAACATCTTCACCATTTTCAAAGTACTCGGCGTTGCCCGGTAAAAGTCAAAATTTCAATTTTTTGACGGAAACAAGAATTTGACAGTACCCGGCGTTGTTACATGTTGCCGGATAACTCGGACTGCTGTTATCTTTTACGCAAGTCAAGCAAGTTGCTGCTGTCAAGGTTCCAGTGCTGTCGTTTTTGTGAAGGTCAAGTGCCGGTTGAAACGGGTTGTTTTCTGAAGAAGGCCAAGTACCGATTTCCATCAACTTACTTTTGGATTAGAAGGTCAAGTGCCGAAACAACTCAACACACAGTATGTCAGAAGCTCAAGTACCATCGTGTTAGCAGTGGAAGCAGTTCAGATGTGCCATCATCGTTGGAGCTTCGCTCTTTAGGACGTTGATTGACATCCGTTTTTTCTGCTGTTCGACGATTGGAAGCCTATAAGTTAAGTGGCCTGTTTGTATGTAAACTGTGCCCTTATACTTCTGCTGAGTCTTCTGTGTATCATCTCATTCTATATGTTATATGTCTATATGTTATTTGTATATTTATATGTTTATATTTCAGCGGGTTCTCGGTTGGGTGGTGTCTCCGTTAGATTATGCCACGTCATAGAGGTCGTCTATTGTGAGCGTTTTCTGTAGGGTTTGCAAATTTCCGATACTGGAATTTGCTAAGCGACTTCTGTTGCTATTTATGTTAGCTGTGATGACATGTTTTAATATTGTTTTCGTTATTATTTCGCATTCTTTAGTTTTGTTTTGATTTGTTTGTATTTGTTAGCCTACTCTTGTCTATAATTTAGTTTCATACAACATTTTTGTTTATACACTGTGGTGTCATGTATTTTGTTTAATTCTATCGTAGATATCGTCACATTTTTTGTGATATTTCATTAATTTCTGCTTTATTTTTAGTTGATTTCTGCGAACGTTTTTGTATTGTTGCTGATCTTTGTTATTGTTTACATTGTTATTGTTTACATTGTTTGCATTGTTTACATTTTCAATGTTTACATTCTGCATGTGTTTACATAGTCATTGTTTACAGTTATAGTAATTAGTTAATGGGCTATGCTAATGCACTGTTACTACTACACTGATGATAAATGAATGATGAATAGTGTTGTGCACTATTGAATGAGAAGTGCACTTATGATCAAGAATTGATTGGTGATATTTCATATACAAGTTCTTTGATTGGAGACTTGTTTCCCACAGAGACTGGGATAATATAAGGTGATGTGAATATACAAGTGCTTAATTAAGACTTGTTACACTTAGGTTTGAAATAAATTAGTTAATTATTTCAGGTTTTGGACTCATATGTTAGACAACATGTCTACATTTGAGCACTTTATTGAGCAGGGTAAATTGCTTGGGAAGACTGGTGATAAGTTAGAAGAATTTGCAACTGCTCGATATGATAAAGCAATGGAAGCTGAACAAAAGAAACTGCATATGGAAGCTGAACAAAAGAAACTGCAGATGCAGGTGGATGAAAAAAGATTCCAAATGGAAATGGAAAAACAAAAAAGGGAATCAGAAGCTGAGGAAAGAAAACTCCAGCTAGAGGCTGAAAATAAAAGACTTGAAAAAGAGGCTGAAAATAAAAGACTTGAAAAAAGAGGCTGAAAATAAAAGACTTGAAAAAGAAGCTGAAAGACTTCAAATAGAGGCTCAGGCTGAGGAGAGAAGATTACAGAGAGAATCTGATGAGAGGAAAGAGAAAGCAAAAAATGGAACATGAAGAAAAGGTCTTAGCTTTAGAGTTGGAAAAATTGAAATTGATGAACATGAGTAATGGTAATGATTCAAACAAGGGTTCATCTTCTGGTAAGGCTAATAATGATACTTTTAAGATTAAGTTGCCAACTTTTAGTCCTTCCAGTGATGACATAATGTTCTATCTGGACAGATTTGAACAAGCATGTACAGCTCATAACATAGACAAAGCAAAATATGTTTATCAGTTATCAGGGATACTGACAGGTAAAGCTCTAAGTATATTAAATATGGTGGATGAACCTGACAAGAACAATTATGAGGTTGTCAGGGCCGCTCTGTTAAAGAAATATCAGCTTAACGAAGACGGCTATCGTCTACAATTTAAAAACATGTTACCTGAAAATGGAGTTGAATTCTCCGAGTTTATTGCAAGAATACGCATTACTTTCTCACGATGGGTTGAACTATCTAAGACAGAAAAAACTTATGAAGGACTTATGGACTTAATACTTAGAGACAAAGTCATGTCGTCTGTCAATGAGTCTTTCCTTGCTTTCCTTCATGAACGTAAACCTAAAACAATAAAAGAAATGGAAGATTTCTGTTGCCAATACGTAACTGCACACCCACACATAACCATGGGTAACTCTAAGGTGAAAGAAGGTTTACCAGTTGCTTCGGCAGCTCCGTATGGTCAAAACTTTGCTCGTAGATTCCAACAAAATTTTGATAGAAAGAGTAGCGGTAATTTCTGTCAAAATCATGGAAACCAATTTCATGGTGATTCTTCTTCGAAGAATTGGAGACAACCTGATAGTGGTCGTTACTATCACCCTAATAATTATAGGCATTTCAAAAGAGGATATGGTAATAGAGGTTATTCCTGCCGAAGACCTCAGAACCAAACAAATAGATGTTCGCATCAATGTGAACATGATAGTAATCGTGGAAACTGGAATTCGAACCAGGATAACAATTACAATAGAGACAATAATAACTGCAGAGATAATAATAACTCTGATAACTTCAGAGGTAATAATAGTCGGGGTAGATCTCAACACAAAAAAAAGAGATATCAGCAGGCTAATGCTGTACAACAGGAAACTGAGGGAGCCTGTAATCATGTTGTTGATAATAAAAACTTTGACGCTGTCACTGGTTCTGCTTTTGACTTTGAGAGAGCAAACAAATGCCCCCAATGCAGTACTTTATTCGAACCGGGTACCATAACTACTTTGAGTTGTGGTCACCCACTTCCCGCTCTTCCTGCTGCTGTTGCGCATGACGGGAGGGGTTCTTTAATTCTACATAAGGGTCTTGTTAATGATACTCCGGTCTCACTACTTTTCGATTCCGGATGCACCACTATTGGTGTTAGACAATCGCTTGTAGATCCATCTTGTGCTACAGGAAGGGTTATTAAATGTGTCACATTTGGCGGCACTCTAGAAAAATATCCTACTGCTGTAATTCGCATTGCCACTCCTTTCTTTACTGGAGATGTGCATGCTTGTCTCTTACCTAATCCTATTGCGGACCTTATTATTGGTCGTATTCACGGAGTTAGGGAGTGTACCCCACAGCAGATTGCTGCTTGGGAAGATAATAACATGCAAGCTACAAATGCAGTAGTTACAAGAGCACAAGCTCTACAAACACCCGAAACTTCACTGAATAGTGATAATGAAGTTGATAGCCAAGATAGTCACTTAGTGATCACTCGTGACTCTTTCATAAAATTGCAAGAAGAAGATCCTTCTTTAAAAAAATTCTTCGTTCTTGCGAAGAAAGGTGATCCGAATCAGGATACAAATAGAAAATCTTGGATTGCAATGAGAAACGGCGTACTTGTACGTATGGTACAAGATTCGACTACGTCGGCACATTCGCAAATTCTTGTTCCCAAGAGCATGAGAGTGCAAATATTACAACATGCTCATGACTCGCAATGTGCTGGACATATGGGTTTTTCCCGTACGAAGTCGAGAGTCCTTGCGGCTTTCTTTTGGCCTTTTGTCAATAAGGACATTCGTATTTACTGCCGATCATGCAAGGTATGTCAGGAGGTCAAATCTAGAGGACCACGACATGCTGCGCCTATCCAGGCTGCTGACATTCCTATTCGGCCGTTTCAGAAAATGGCCATAGATATTATTGGCCCTTTTAAGGTCAAGTCGGCCAGAGGACATCAGTTTATCCTTACATGTGTCGATATGTGCACACGTTGGCCAGAGGCTATTCCTCTTAAGAGCATATCTACTACAGATATCGCAGATGCTCTTTGGTTGATATTTTCTCGCTTGGGGTTCCCCAGAGAAATATTATCAGACCATGGCACTCAACTCATATCTGACACTATGTCACAGGTAATGTCTACCTTACATATTGAACGATCTCTCAGTAGTATCTACCATCCTATGTCTAATGGGTTAGTTGAGCGTCTGAATAGAACGCTCAAGACTTTGCTTGGTAAGATAACTGAAGATCATCCTCAAGATTGGGACAGGGTTTTACCCGCGGCTCTCTTTGCCTATAGAGAAGTCCCTAATGAACACACAGGATTTTCTCCCTTCGAACTTGTCTTTGGCGCGCGTCCACGCGGCCCTATGTCTTTATTACACGATCTCATCACTGCCGATGATATTAGCGATGAAACTCAATCCTCATATGAGTATGTCATTGCTCTTAGACAAAAGATCATTGAGGCATGTAAGCTAGCAACTGCTTCATCAGAAATTGCTAAAGAGAAGGCAAGACAGTTTGCTAACAAGAATAGATGTCTACGACAACTTTGTCCAGGTGACAAAGCATTCGTCCTACTCCCCAGTAGGGAAAATAGACTTCTTATTGCATGGAAAGGTCCGTATGCAATAGTCTCTCGGATTTCCGATGTTGACTATGTGGTCGATATTGATGGAAAGCATAAAACTTTCCACATAAACATGCTTTCGGAATTTCACGAACGTCCGGACTATTTGCTGCCTATTTTCCAGGCAACGGATGATGCTCCTGCACCTCACGGTCATTATTCATCCCTGTCTGTCATACAGGATGAGGAAGCTACCTTCTCTGATGTCAACCTTCCCCTTCCAGTGGTTCCATTACATTCTACGGAATCTTGGAAAAACGTTTCTGTTTCTCCTAATCTTTCTGGTGACGAACATCGACAAGTCTCGTCGATGTTACAAACATTTCAGGATGTTCTCACTGACATTCCTGGACACACAGATGTCATAGAACATGACATAATTCTTACCGACAATAATCCAATTAGGGTTAGGCCGTATCCTATTCCTATACACTTTCAGTCGCAGGTGGAAAAGGAATTGGATGAAATGATTCAATTAAATATAATTGAACCATCGACTTCACCATATTCTTCTTCCATGGTTATTGTCCGGAAGAAGGATAAGAACATACGAATTTGTGTTGATTATCGCAAATTGAATCAGGTCACAAAGTTCGATGCTGAACCGATGCCTTTGTTAGAAGATCTACTGATTAGACTTTCTAATTCTAGATTCTTCACTAAACTTGACTTGTCTAAAGGTTATTGGCAAGTGCCTTTAGCAGAGCATGCCAAACCTCTTACTGCTTTTTCTACACCTAGGGGTCTATTTCAATGGAATGTTATGCCTTTTGGTCTCATGAACGCCCCTGCAACTTTCGTTCGCATGATGCGTCGAATTCTGTCACATCGTTCGGATGTCATCGCATACTTAGATGACATCTGTCTCTTCAGTGATACCTGGGAAGATCACTATTTAGGGTTATATGACTTACTGTCCACTCTACGTGAGAATAATTTGACAGCGAAACCTTCTAAAGCTTTTGTTGGTTTTGGTGAAATCTCTTTCCTGGGTCATCGTGTTGGTCATGGTCTCTTGAAGACAGAAGACCACAATACTTCAAAAATACTGAACATCTCTGTTCCTAAAACGAAGAAACAAGTTAGGAGTCTCTTAGGTTTAATTCAATTTTATGGGAGATTTATTCCAAATTTATCTTCGATCATGGCACCTCTCTCAACATTGTTGAAGAAAGGTTCGCCTAATCTGGTCCGTTGGTCTGAAGAATGCCAATCTTCATTAGACCAAATCAAGAATATATTTTCTTCTCCTCCCATCTTAAGATTACCTACTCTTGATAGGACTTTTGTTCTTCGGAGTGATGCTTCATCCACTGGGATTGGAGCAGCACTGATGCAAGAATATGCAAATACTCTGCATCCTGTTATGTACATTTCTAGAAAACTAAATGCGGCAGAGAGGAACTACTCGGTTTTAGACCGTGAGTTGTTAGCGATGGTTTGGTCAATTCTAAAGCTACAAAGATTCCTCCTGGGCGCACATTTCATTCTAGAGACTGATCAGAAAGCTCTTACAGCTATTCAGACTAAGAATTTGAAGAGTTCGAGATCCACTCGATATGCTATAGCTCTTCAACCTTTTCACTTCACGGTACGAGCTATCCGTGGTGCGGATAATGTGATGGCTGACATTTTGTCTAGATGCCCACATGACTCCAACTAATACTTCTGTCCTATATTCCTATATATTACAGAGTCATAACACACCTATATTACTACAATAGATTAGCACATCTGTACTCACTTTATATGTACACACTATCGTGCTTTGTTGTCATCTTCTTCTGTTCGTTTTTTAAGATGATAGAGGAGGACTGAGTAGTTAATATAAGGGCCGTTAGTTTACTAAACAGCCACAATTATTAATAATGTATTGTACCTTATGAAGCATATTAGTTATTAATTAGCATTATATTGCTTGTACTTTCTCAGAATGTCATTGTTGAGCTGAGGACTTACCTTACTAGTATCAAGCATGACGAGTTCTAGATTGTGTACTTACCCTCGGAATACCAGAGCATATGTCCTGGATCGTCATGTAGTTTAACTTTACTATGTACTTATGTCATTACATGTCAAATAATGTACTATTTAAATTTTCCTATCAGATTTGTACATCCATTTTTAAAGACAATATTAGAGTATGCTGTTTAATGATGATTATGGTAACTTGCATACGTATATTGTGTTTACATGCTAACGTGATGTGTGTTGGTGACACCTCCCCGATGTGAATATTTTTTTGAGACATATTTATTTTTCTGTTGAGGTATATCCTCACCAGACACTCTATATTTAGCCTCATGTTAGGCAATTTAATTAATTATCAGCGCATAATTCGTGCGTTTTGAGCCGCTTATCGCATGCTCTTTGATATTTAAAAAAAAAATATGTTCCACATTTTTTTTTTTTATCGGGAGGAGGTGGTGATATGTTGCGTGATAAATTCTCGCAACATCATTTTATTACAATATCTATTTTATAACGCAAGGGCAACAACTGCTTGAAATTTATAGTCACTTTTCTCGGTAAGCATTTGTCTTCTCGCGTTGGTATCGAATGCAGTTAAGTTTGAGCTGTGGTCATTTTGCGCTGGACTGCGCATGACTTGTCTTGCTTCTTGGTCGATCGGTTTCCGCCCACCACTAGTGGAGTGAGCGATTTGGAATGGCGAAAGAGATGCCTCGTTGAAGAGGGGATCTCCGCTATTTTTTGTTCTGTCAGGGATGTGTAGTCCTCTTAATGGATATTTCGTTTATTCGAGATAATACCTCTAGTGTTTCCCACATGCCGGGAGGCGTGATATTTCTGTGTATTTCATGAAAGCAAGGTAAATTGACTTTTTCATTAACTCTATCGATTTTTGGTCGTGAACGATTTCTGGTTCATAGCCTGTCTTCGAAAGTCGTCGTCACGAGATGTTTTCCTAGCTCACATGTCGCTGTATTGTGTTGCATCGGTTGATGCAGGTCCCAAGGACTATTACTTGCTACTTGGTTACCTGAACTAGGTTTGAAAAACCTTTATTATCTGGAGGATATTTTTGAGGACATTATTTATACTTCGGCAGACGTGTCTGTCTTGCTGAAGTCAGACTAAGGAGAGTGAACTGATCTCATATATCTGGTTATCTCCTGGCTGTTATAGAAAAGGATGGAGTTTTTCACCTGACTACATTTACAGCACTATGAAATATAACATGCATCTGACTCATCATTGTAATGCTGTCTACCGTCTATTGCTGTATTGAATGTTGCTGTGATAATGACTGTTTGATGTGCCCACATATTCGCGTAACCATTTTGTCACTGTGGCGTCCACAATAAATAATGAAGAAAAACGTCAACGGCTGTTACAAGAATCATTGACTTTATACGTCGTGAGTTTACTGACGTCCTATGTGGATTGCCCTGTTATTTTTGTATGAACATTGTTTTGATTGAACACATCTGCACACCACACAAAACCAGACATGCGGATACCATCCATCATCATATGGCATCACGCATCACCGATCTTCTCCCCTTCTGCAGACATGGCCAAACCATCGTTATTGTGACTGTTCCACACGGGTCTGCAGTGGCTGGGTTTTGAGGCCACGATATATCGTCTGGTGGCCCACCATGCCTCTTCTTGTTACTTCAACCACTTTCCTTAGAATCAAAAACCACGTGGAAAGAGAATTAATTTAAGAAGTAATTTACTGCCAGCAGAGACACTGAAGACAACGAAGATAACAATGATTCTGAAGAACTGCTGTTATGTGAACTAAGCTTGCTGCTGTCAATAGTTAAATAAAAGCCTTCATAAGACAGCCAGTTCAAGGTAATAAATTTGCTCTCTAACCATAATTATCTACACAAATTTATAGCAAACATGAACAAATACACTATAAAGAAAAAAGAGTCGAACATTTGTTTAAAAAATATAACTACTCATAATTAAAGATAAACAAAAAAGTAATACAAACAACACGACACGTGAAAACTTACTTACTTAGTCGTTCCTCTTCTGCCGTGAGGTGTACTGTTTTGGAACAGAGAACGCCATACTATCCTTCCATTCGTAGTCCCCGGTCCTTCAAAGATTGTCTAATGTTGTCCTCCCAGCAGACTCCGGGTCGTCCTGGAGGTCTGGATCATGGCTTTTAGTTTCCCATGCTTGTCATGTTAGCCGATCTTCTCCCATTCTGCAGACATGTCCAAACCATCGGTTGCGCCTCATTTTGGGCAACGCAATGTGTTCATGATTTTGAATTATTGCGGTGCTCAACGAGAACGTCGCTAGATTAAAATGACGTCAAATAAAATAATTACGTAGACGCGCGTGCATAGTAACAACAATGAACTTTTGGCAGTGTCTGACTTCAGCCGGAATGGCTGCGTTTGTGTGAGCTCTGGCCGATGTGTTTCATGTCCGCTGATGTGTCTAACTTGTATAGAAGATATTCCATTTTATGAGTGCCAGAGATGGGAATGTCCCTATAGGAAAGTATCATATTACTTATATCCTAATAACTGACGATGGTATACTTAAGAATTTATTCGCGGACTTAGACTTTACAGACGACACAGTTTATTCCGTTACTTCATGATCTTTGATGGCCCAGTGTAGTTGGCCGGATGGACAGTGTAAAATTATGAAGCACTCTATTAATGTGGAGCTGCTCGTTTGTATGCATCGTAAATAAACCTTGTGGGATGTCTACATTATTTATCTGCAAGTGGGGCTGCTCGTTTGTATGCATCGTAAATAAACCTTGTGAGATGTCTACATTATTTATATGCATTCATTCAACCCGTTACTGTTGTAAGTGTTCATTGATCGTTGAAGAAAGTCATACCCTAGATTGAATTTGATCATATTATCTACATTAACAATATCATACGCAAAACCGTCATAGTTGGGACTGTTCTACTTGGATCTGCAGGGTTTGATTTTTAAGCCTTGACGTATCGTCTGGTTGCAGACCATGTCTCTTCTTGTTACTTCAACACGTGAAAACTGCCGATAAGAACAGTAAGAAAACAATCAATTTTAGTATGAACTGTCACCTCCAACAGCAATAAATTGGAAATAACGATAGATATTTCATATTAACACACAACTGAAAATAAAATGACACTAAATACCCTAATTATAAACGACAATAAGGTTGAACAAGGTAGACAAAAACGGTGGATGAGCGGAAACAAAGAATTATCTCATGCTAGTCCTGATTTAAAAAAAAAAACAAAAGCAAATGTTTTCGAATAATCTTGCTTGTTTCTGAGAGGTTAAAAGCAATTCTCCATGAACTGCCATATTTTTCTGATATTACATTTCAAAACCATTGCAGTTGTTATTGATATTGCAACTGTTGTTTCGTATATAGCAAACAGTTAACTTTTGTTGTTATGACGTTCAAGAAAAACAGCTCGTTTAGAATTCGTCGCTCAGACTCATACCTTGATATCTAGATACTACCGATAATCTGCATTTCCGCCACATGCTATAACCAGGTACACAGCAAACATGAGATTAACTGAAGAGAAGACAAGGCGATTAGGTCCCCAAGTATACAGGAAAATTACAAAGAATATGAGAATAAATGCGGCAAAATTTAGCCACATTGCTCATGGAGAAGTGAGCTTTCAAAATGTAGACTAAAGCATATGTCAAACAAATAGTCACATAAATCACCACTGCAAGAGAATGTGAATGATTGAGGACCAGCTGCAGTAGTAGATCTGTGATCTGTAAGGAGCGCAAAGGAATATAATAATGCTGATGACAATGATGATGATGTTGATGATAAATATGATGATGATGATGATGTTGATGATGATGATGTTGATGACAATGATGATGTTGATGATGATAATAATGATGATGATGTCGATGACAATGATGATGATGTTTATGACAATGATGATGATGTTGATGACTATGATGATGATGTTGATGAAAATGATGATGATATTTGTGGTGAAGTGGGATGTTATAAATATTTATAGGGGACTTAGTGTACTGACTGAGATCAGCTGTGAAGGTATCTATATCTATTAAGAGTAGTGTATTATAGATAACCTTACTTGCTACCACATATCTATATATCTCAGTCAGAATTATTCTGGAATAGTGTGATGACTACGTTATGTGTCTAGGGTATGTGTATGATGAAGTGTAAGTCACAACAAAACAGACAGATAAACAATTTAATTTAATCCACTACTCTTGACAACACTGTGACACTCACATACATATAACACTCTATGAGAATATCTTAAGGAGTCACTGATAACTTTTCAAATAACAATATGTATTCATGGTTATCATAAAGGTATATGTGTCCTGATTCAAATACAAAGGAACCAGGAATCACAATCAATTTTAATTACAAGTATATGTACAGACTTTATCAATATGAATATTGTAGTGACATATATTATTAAAATATCCTATGTGTGTCAGTTGTGTAGTGGTAATATGAGGTAATACTGGTTTTGTTTTGTTCAAGCTCTGTTGGTATTTGTCATCATGACTTCAATAGTTTGTCTTTTGGGACTATTATTGGAGATGTTCTCAGTTCCTGATATTAAGACAATTAAATTCCCCTCTGAATGTTATTTTTACAAAGTCATTTCAAGATGAGGGGACATAATGTTGAGCTCAGCTGGCCAAATCAGCTTATCTTGCGTGATGGCGGCAGGGAGGGACTCCTCTGCTCGAATTCTCCTCTGGGCTCTGGAGACACCTCACTGAAAGCTAAATGGACCAAGGAGTATGCTGTCCGACTCTGGATTCAGCAAAGCTCTGACCAGGTGCTGCTCAGTACCATCAAGACCACGGTCCCTGAAAACAAGAAGGATGTACCTTCTACT
Source organism: Oreohelix idahoensis (assembly GCA_024509875.1). Lineage (NCBI taxonomy): Eukaryota > Metazoa > Mollusca > Gastropoda > Stylommatophora > Oreohelicidae > Oreohelix > Oreohelix idahoensis. Next base: position 14,654 of record JAMPIV010012826.1, on the reverse strand, counting down.
TCATAACTAATTGATACTCTAGTTCTACACTGAGCACAATACAACACAAACATTGAGTTCAGAGCGTTAGGCCAACTGTCAGCTTCATCTGAAATACTTTATACCAGTATTTACCTCCTTAATGGTTACCACGCCTCTGCACTTCCAGCATTATTTCTGTCTAATCAATCATCCAGGTGTCAGTGTACTATTTGGCCATTCCATGCCGTTTTACTTCCCTCCGACACCCTCTGTTCAGGCTGGAGCATTATAGGCTTTATCTCCTGTTTGCCACTGAACTACACATATATATATACAGGCATAAATTAACAATTTACATTCAATTTTCATTAAAAGATACTGAATGGTTCAAGCTTACCACAATTTCATGGAAATAAACACAGATACGTTGATTAGCAATGAATTCTGGCACAATTACTGGCACAAATTCCCATCTGCTTATGTTCCAGGCTTTTATTTAACACAAATATGAGCTGGCTTCAACGCACTGTTGCTTTATCAAGATTATTTGCACTAGTGGTCTCGAACTAACGCTCCTAAGTGAGTATATCAGCGAGTCTAGCCAATGAGGCCACGTTTCGACAAGTGTTTGAAAAAATGTTACCTTTTCACGTCTCCCCTAACAACGAAAGATAGTATTTATAGCCCGACCAATCGTGGTTAGTCTTTCATTTGTTGCGCTCCAATCAATTTGGAGTTTACATGGTAGGCTAATTCTGTAACGTAAGATTTTTTTTCAAACACGTTATAAAAAAATTTTATGAGCAGAAATGATTCCATGCTGTCAGGCATCCCCACTATTTTATTTTGGGTATAATTTATTAATTCCTGGACCATTTGCGTAACGTTTTACATATTCTTTGTCAGCAAGCCCTAAGGAACCCAAATATCCAAATTTAAAAGAGCTACGTGGCTGCGTTCAAAATATGTATTTTCTACCTCCTGTTTCGAAGATGTGCTGTCTGGGTACTGTTATGTTTTCAACCGTAAACCCATCTAATGTTATCTTTTCTAATAAGAGTTTTTCTGGATTTATAAACCTAACTCTGGGATGGGTAATGTATTTTATCACTGTCCGTCTGAAAAAAAGTTAGTGCATGTAGTCTTACACGCGTGATGGCAGCATTTGTGTATCGCGCGAAGGCATTAATAGCGAGTTTTAGTGCATCGGCTTTATTCGCCCCTCTCTTCTCGCTATCCTTTAGTCCATCTGTCTTTTGATCTTGGTAACATAGTGTAGAAAAAGACATGAATGGAATTTAAAATTTAGGTCAACTTGCATATTTCAAGGTTTTTCTTAGAAAGGCAGCACATTTTATTGTGTGTTTGGGAAACGCGTGTATGTTGCAGAAGGCCTTTAATATCAACGTGAAACGTTACAATTTGCATACGCAGTAGAAAACAAGGGGATTTCGAGTACAGTCATTGTGACAGCACTGTTCTTTACCATTCTTCTTCCTTTATTTATTATATGTATTTATTAGGCTTTATATTTACTTGATAATTTATATATGTGGATTAGAATATTCCACGACACCTCCCCTCTTAAAACAGACATTATATGTCAGTCCTTTATTCTATATTCACATAGAGAAATTTATTATTATTTCTGGGGTTTACGGTGATTCTCATCACACGGATGGCGGCTTAAAAAAAATCCGCTCCCAAATTGGTTTTTCCAGATATATACTCAATGCTAAAATTATATGGAGCCAGAAGTAAAGACCATCGGAGTAACCTAGAGTTCTCATGCTTAGCCTGTGCTAGAAACGATAAAGGTTTGTGGTCTGTTTGCAACTTAAATGCCTTCCCATACAGATAAATATTGAATTTCTTTATTGCCCATATTACTGCAAGACATTCCTTTTCGCTAGTTGAGTAATTGATTTCAGCTTTATTCAACTTTCTGCTAGCATATGCCACTGGGCTTAATTCCCCATCCAATGCATCTGATTTCTGTAGTAGAGTTGCTCCTAGCCCAATATTACTGGCATCCGTCCTTACAATGAATTCTTGACTTAAGTCAGGTAATTTCAAAATGGGTTTACTTGTGAGCTTTTTCTTCAATTCTTGGTAAGTCATTTCACATTGTGGTGTCCATGTAATGCGATCTGGATGTCCTTTACGTGTCAATTCAGTTAACGGTGCACATATGGAATTAAAGTCCTTGATATACTTCTGGTAGAAACCACATAATGAGACAAAGGATCTCACGTCCTTCTTGGTTTGTGGTCTCGGGGCTTTCTGTAGTTTCTCTAAATTCTTTGGGTCAGGGGTCATGTTTCCCTGATAAACTGTGTGTCCCAAAAATTCCAATTCTTTACATCCAACGCAACATTTGGTTGGTCGGGCTGTTAAATTTGCCTCCCTAAGTCGATCAAACAGCATGTTCAGAGAGTCAATGTGTTCCTCAAATGTTTCTGTTGCTATAAGGATATCATCCATAAAATTTGTTATACAGGGATTATTCAGAGGATCCAATAATTTTCTCATCATTCTAGAGAAGACACTAGGCGCATTCTTCAATCCAAATGGCAATCTATTAAACTCATAGTGTCCTTCTGAGGTACTAAAAGCTAGGTATGGTCTAACCTCAGGCTTTACTGGAATCTGATAGTATCCTTTACTCAGATCCACTTTTGAGAAATATTTAGCTTTATTTAGTCTGGCAAACAGCTGATTTGTATCCGGCAATGGATCCACCTGTCCTTCTGTAATAGCATTCAGTCTCCTGTAATCTATACAGAGTCTATGTTCTCCAGAGGGCTTCCTTAAGAGTACAACACCGGAACTGTACGAAGATTCACTGTGCGAAATAATTCCTTCCTTCAACAGATAGTCTATCTCTTCCTTCAAAGCTTTCTCCTTAGCAAACGGAATCGAATATGGTTTCATACAGACAGGTGTGGAGTCTATTAGTTTCATATCATATTCCAATAGGTTTGTATGCCCTGGTCGGTCTGTTAACACCTCTGCATGATAATTTAGAACCTGTTGCACTCTCTCTTTCTGAGTTTTCGTTAAATGTGTACTGATTTTCACCTGTGCTGCTGTCTCACAGGGGTGTAATGGATATTCAAATGATGAAAGTGGTTCCTTTTTCATCTCCATGGCGATGGACAAGGTCAACAAGTGTGTCTCTTCCTGATGTTCTCTTTCCAAATATTTCTTCAGGAGATTCACATGATAGATTTTTTCTTTCCCCTTCTTATCTATCTTATAATTTGTTCTAGACACCTTCTCTAAAACTGTATATGGACCCTGCCATCCAATTTGTAACTTATTCTGACTCCCAGGCAAAAGAAGCAGTACTTTCTCTCCCACAGCCAGATTTCTGTCCTTCGCCTTCCTGTTATAATAGGCAGCATGTTTCTTCCTGGCTTGTTTCAAATTTTCATTGGCAAGTTTCCAGCCAGTTTTTAACCGAGTGGTCAGCTCATTCACATATTGGTATGAAGATGTAATGTTTTCCTCTGCCTTTTCATCAGTCCACGTTCTTAACAAAGCTACATATGGACCTTTAATTGTGTGGACCTATTTGTCCATGCACCGGTATGGTCTCTTCCACTCGAAGCTTTATAGTGATGATTTTTCCTCCCAGAATTATCATTCACAAAACGACCGCTACCAATTTTTCTTTTGGTGCTTTCTCCCCACTTAAAATTCTTGATGAGAGATTTCCTCCCTACATCCTCTTCCTCCAGTTTGTTTAAGTCCGATTGAGGGATTTTCGGCTTATCCTGGGGTAAGACATCTTTTTGCACTCTCCGCATAGTGGCCATTGTAAAACAGTTAAGTGAAGCTTGTCCGTGAAAAGGGGCTTCCCATTCCATTTGGTCCACTTTATCAAATTTATATCTCTTTTTATTATCAGGCCTAATTTTGCCCCGTGGCGTGTCCAGGTCCTGATCCATGTTCCCACTTGTGGTTGTTCCCTCATGTGCTATGCTACACCTTTCTACAAAATTCTCAATGTCCCATCTTGCTTTGGGCCAATAATAATTGTGAGCCACCTTTTGAATGATGGTACCTATTTTCTCATGGTCCCCATCTGGTTTCACATGTAGGCTCCTTATTAAGTCTGCCCTATATCTTTTAGGAAGTACCAGCTGTCCCTGACCTTTGGATCTAGCTCCAGTCTTCCTATACATCAACTTGTTTTTCATGTAAAAATCTCCCTTGCCTGGAGTTGTATGACAAGTTGACAATTTTCTGAAACAAGGCTTGAGTGTTTTATCCCCAGCCTGTGCCTTCCTCATCTCTTCTGGAGTGGTATCCAACATAATATCCTCCTCCTGTCTTGAGGTCGACCTGACCTGAAGGGTTGCCATATACACAGGTTTCCTTCTGCAACGGTCAGTGTCATGATTGTCCATATGACAATTCTTACACCACCTTTTTCCTTGGTTGAAAGATTTTCTTTCATCATATTTCCTTTCATCGAATTGTGGGAATTTATTTTTATTTTCATACCGTGGCCTATCAAACTGGTGCTTACCTTGGTTTTGATCCCTAGGATCAAATTTATTAAAGTTCTGTGGTGCCCTAAAGTTATCCACTTGTTTCTTTTTATTACCTGTTACCTCTGCTTGAGCTGCTTGATACCTTTCAGCAACATTTAGCAACTCACCCAGCCTCTCTGCACCTTGTTCCATGAGAAACTTTCTCAGGTCTGGAGCCATGGACTCTCTTAATTTGCTCTATAAGGACCATTTCCTTAAGATCTTGGGTTTTCCCCAGAGAAGTCCATTTCTCCAAGTATGTCTCTATTCGTGCAGAGAACTGGTGATAGGTTTCACCTGACAGTAGTTTAGCATTCCTAAATTTTTTCCTATAAAATTCAGCATTCTTTTCATATCTTAACAAAAGAGCCTGCTTTAGCATATCATAATTTTCCTGATCACCTCTGCTCATTTTTGCAAAAACTTCATAAGCTGCCCCACGAAGTCCCTGAGATAACTTTAAGCTCCACCTTTCTCTCTCTAACCCATATGTGGTAGCTAATAGTTCATATCTATTTATATAGCTCTCAATATCATCGTCTTTCTCAACAAAATGATCTAAATGAAAGTTCATAGCTGAGGTTGAGGCTCCCTGAGTAACCGTAGCATCAGAGGCAAAGGGACTGGCACCATTTTCAGGAGCATGGCCTTGAAACTCAAACTCCCTTAGTCGTAATTCATGTTCCCTTTGTAATCTTTTCTCCTCCTTTTCTGCTTCCCTCTCTGCAGCTAATCTCTTCTCTTCTCTTTCTGCAGCTAATCTTTTGTCTTCTCTTTCTGCTTCCAATTTCTTAGTCTCAGCCTCAATCTGCAACCTCTTAGTCTCAGCCTCAGCCTCAAATTGTAACTTCTTAATTTCCCTTTCAGCCTCTAACTTTCTTTCGGCCTCTTTTTCTAATCTTCTTTCTTCGCGTTCAATAAATTTGTCACATTCCGTGGTGACATAGGCAACCATAACTTGCCCATCTAATCCTAACTCTTTTGCAGTCTGAACAGCAGCAGATCGAAATTTGGCTAGGTCCGCCATTGTCTATCAGGTAAATTTCTACAATGTCTAACCAACAATTTAATCTCTAAATATATCTAATGGACAACACAGGCACCGTGAGCTCAACCTTATTTAATTCCACCCAAGGATACCTTTTAATTCTTATATTCCCTGAAGTGAATTACCCCCAATATTTTTAATAGGGAAAGATTCAAAATCCCAAGAGCGAGACCCCAATATATGTGGTGAAGTGGGATGTTATAAATATTTATAGGGGACTTAGTGTACTGACTGAGATCAGCTGTGAAGGTATCTATATCTATTAAGAGTAGTGTATTATAGATAACCTTACTTGCTACCACATATCTATATATCTCAGTCAGAATTATTCTGGAATAGTGTGATGACTACGTTATGTGTCTAGGGTATGTGTATGATGAAGTGTAAGTCACAACAACAGACAGATAAACAATTTAATTTAATCCACTACTCTTGACAACACTGTGACACTCACATACATATAACACTCTATGAGAATATCTTAAGGAGTCACTGATAACTTTTCAAATAACAATATGTATTCATGGTTATCATAAAGGTATATGTGTCCTGATTCAAATACAAAGGAACCAGGAATCACAATCAATTTTAATTACAAGTATATGTACAGACTTTATCAATATGAATATTGTAGTGACATATATTATTAAAAAATATCCTATGTGTGTCAGTTGTGTAGTGGTAATATGAGGTAATACTGGTTTTGTTTTGTTCAAGCTCTGTTGGTATTTGTCATCATGACTTCAATAGTTTGTCTTTTGGGACTATTATTGGAGATGTTCTCAGTTCCTGATATTAAGACAATTAAATTCCCCTCTGAATGTTATTTTTACAAAGTCATTTCAAGATGAGGGGACATAATGTTGAGCTCAGCTGGCCAAATCAGCTTATCTTGCGTGATGGCGGCAGGAAAGGTCTCCTCTGCTCGAATTCTCCTCTGGGCTCTGGAGACACCTCACTGATAGCTAAATGGACCAAGGAGTATGCTGTCCGACTCTGGATTCAGCAAAGCTCTGACCAGGTGCTGCTCAGTACCATCAAGACCACGGTCCCTGAAAACAAGAAGGATGTACCTTCTACTTCATAACTAATTTATACTCTAGTTCTACACTGAGCACAATACAACACAAACATTGAGTTCAGAGCGTTAGGCCAACTGTCAGCTTCATCTGAAATACTTTATACCAGTATTTACCTCCTTAATGGTTACCACGCCTCTGCACTTCCAGCATTATTTCTGTCTAATCAATCATCCAGGTGTCAGTGTACTATTTGGCCATTCCATGCCGTTTTACTTCCCTCCGACACCCTCTGTTCAGGCTGGAGCATTATAGGCTTTATCTCCTGTTTGCCACTGAACTACACATATATATATACAGGCATAAATTAACAATTTACATTCAATTTTCATTAAAAGATACTGAATGGTTCAAGCTTACTACAATTTCATGGAAATAAACACAGATACGTTGATTAGCAATGAATTCTGGCACAATTACTGGCACAAATTCCCATCTGCTTATGTTCCAGGCTTTTATTTAACACAAATATGAGCTGGCTTCAACGCACTGTTGCTTTATCAAGATTATTTGCACTAGTGGTCTCGAACTAACGCTCCTAAGTGAGTATATCAGCGAGTCTAGCCAATGAGGCCACGTTTCGACAAGTGTTTGAAAAAATGTTACCTTTTCACGTCTCCCCTAACAACGAAAGATAGTATTTATAGTCCGACCAATCGTGGTTAGTCTTTCATTTGTTGCACTCCAATCAATTTGGAGTTTACATGGTAGGCTAATTCTGTAACGTAAGATTTTTTTCAAACACGTTATAAAAAAAATTTTATGAGCAGAAATGATTCCATGCTGTCAGGCATCCCCACTATTTTATTTTGGGGTATAATTTATTAATTCCTGGACTATTTGCGTAACGTTTTACATATTCTTGGTCAGCAAGCCCTAAGGAACCCAAATATCCAAATTTAAAAGAGCTACGTGGCTGCGTTCAAAATAAGAGTTTTTCAGGATTTATAAACCTAACTCTGGGATGGGTAATGTATTTTATCACTGTCCGTCTGAAAAAAAGTTAGTGCATGTAGTCTTACACGCGTGATAGTAGTAATTGTGTATCGCGCGACGCGGGTTGGGGGTGGCATTAATAGCGAGACGCGTGTTTAATTTTGCATGCGTTCGGCTTTATTCGCCCCTCTCTCTTCTCGCTATCCTTTAGTCCATCTGTCTTTTGATCTTGGTAACATAGTGTAGAAAAAGACATGAATGGAATTTAAAATTTAGGTCAACTTGCATATTTCAAGGTTTTTCTTAGAAAGGCAGCACATTTTATTGTGTGTTTGGGAAACGCGTGTATGTTGCAGAAGGCCTTTAATATCAACGTGAAACGTTACAATTTGCATACGCAGTAGAAAACAAGGGGATTTCGAGTACAGTCATTGTGACAGCACTGTTCTTTACCATTCTTCTTCCTTTATTTATTATATGTATTTATTAGGCTTTATATTTACTTGATAATTTATATATGTGGATTAGAATATTCCACGACAATATTGATGATGATGATGTTTATAATGATAATGATGATTCGATTATGATGAAGATGATGTTGATAATCATGATGATGATGATAATGATAACGATAATGATGATGATGATGATGATGATGATGATGATGATGATGATGATGATGATGATGATGATGATGATGATGATGATGATGATGATGATGATGATGACAATTATGATTTTGATGATGATGATCATGATGATGTTGATGATGGTGATGTTGATAATGATAATGTGGATGCTGATTATGATGTTGATTATCATGTTGTTGATGATAATAGTGATGATGATAACAATAATGATGATGAAGATGTTGATGATAATGATGATGGTGATTATGATGACGATTATGATGACATATACATTGGCAGCAGCTTAAACAAATGTGGAGGACCAGGCAGTTACTAAAGTAAGGACATTACAGGTAAGTGACGCTTTCAGGTCATAAGAAAAAAAATGGAAATCAAAAGAAATCAAATCCAACACATAAAATCGGAATATTCAACTCAAATGTCTAGACAGTCCAATTGTATGGCTGTGAAACATGGACAACAGCAAAAACGGCTACCACGGAAGTATAAACTTTCATAAGTGGATGCTTATGCACAAGGCCGGGAGCCGCGCTGGTGTAATGGCTTCGGCGTTGTACTGGCGACCAGGTGTTCATGGTTCAAACCCGGGCGTCATCGTTTGAAGAAATGTTTACGGCCGGAAATTTGACTGAATAGCCTGAACGGCTCCTGTGATAAACCCTCTGTGGATGGGAAGGAGCGAAGCTCCTGACCGGGTTGGAAGGAAAGTCCTCAGGTTCCCCAGCCTCGCAATGACATGTCATTGGGCCGAAGGGCTGAAAGCCCAAGTGCCGCTGGTTAAGGGGAAAAAAAAAAAAAAATGCACAAGGCCGGTTCAATGGTTTCCTGTCTCCCTGGGCAAAGCTAAGCTTGGCGCACTTATGACATGTATGAAACACATTCTGCATTCTATGCACGAAATCAAAATAGTTAATGCTGAAAGCCATAATCACATAGATTAATATTTGTGTTAAGATTAATAATAAGTGAAAATGACTAAAGTAATTTGTTGGTGTATGTACAATTGTACGATTGAATGACTGGTTAGAGTGCTGGCCTCTCGTGGCAAAGGTGCCAGGTTTGAAACTCAGTGGCGCCAAGCTCCCGTCTACCCAGCTTTGATGTATAATGGAAATATAGCCTACAGTATCTGACAGCCTGAAATCCCGTTAGTGTTCTAATATTGGCTCGTAAAAAGTCAAGCATTTTTCAGCCTGCGTCTAACCTTTTAATCCACGCCTCTTTTTCTGTAAAAACGGGCTAACGGAAAGCTTACCAACTTCCGCGACCTGCCAATAACGGGGAGCGAACCACGTTTGTTTACCTGAGTTTCCCGCGCAAGCTGATCTGTCAATCATGAGATATCAGACAGATGCCCGTGGAAACAACGAACCTCTTTTGAAGTAGTCGCACGGGCTAAAACAAATTTCCCGAGAATCCTTTGATGTTCGTACATACAACGAAAGATAACGCTTTGATCTCGAGAAGCGCGGAAAACCTCGGAAGGGAGCCCGTTACACGGTTTAAGCCTCTGTTGTCGGTCAGCAACGCTGAACAGAGCGACCGTAAACCTTTTATGGAAAGGGGGGAGGGGGAGGGGGGACGTAGTTTTCATATTTCTCTGCGAGCCAATGGTGTGAAAAGTAACAGCCTCTGGAGAGCAGATAACTATAATGTATAAAAACTGCTTCTTCTCAAATCGGTTATCAGTTGTCGCTCAGAATTTTCGGAGTCTAAACACGTAGTCTAGAACCATTGTGGCAAAATGTGTTAATATAGTTGTGGTCTTTGGCTTTTGGTCTATGTTGGTCCGTGTTTCTTCTTCTACTGATTGATTAATGGTGTCGTCTTCTTGACTTACACGTCCCCAAGTTCATTTGTGAACAGGAGTGGCCAGAGAGGCACATAAACATTTCTCTAAAGTAAAACGTTAACTGGACTTACCAATACCTATATATATATATATATATATATGCAATTTATCATCCCCTGGGCTGTGAAAGATAGAACAGTTCTCCCGACTTTTGACAGTCGTTTTCATCGGATTTATCCAGCAAGTTACGCTGTTTCAAAATCGGCACTCACCACAGAGACAGCCGATAGGATTTACCACCATCATCAATTAATCATAAATAACAGTTTTTAGCAACCAGAGGTATCCCTTTAGAGGAAGTACTGTCTACTGTTTACTGGGAACACAAGAGATCTGTTTTTTTCTACATTAACTATTCGAGGTGACATTTGTCTATTAACCACCAAAGTAGACGTTCCCCTTTTAAAACTTAATTATTCAAGGAGGTACTGGGGCCTGTGTGGAAGATAAAGATAATGGATATTTCAAGAAATTTGTTCACCAGAGTAGGTAAGAAGAACGAATGAGTGGCCACGTATGTCAGAGAGAGTGAATTTTCTTTGTTACAGGGACAAATTGTATTATCTGGATTCTGCTTAATATTGTTTATTTTACTGACTAGCGTTAGTGGGAACTTTGTTCTTTTCTTTACGGTCTATGCTATTACATTGACCGTTGGGGTTATTAACTTGTTGGGTCTTTTCTTCTCAATAATGGGAGGGCACATGTATTCTGTTAATTTTCTATGTATGTAATTCTGATTTTATTTGATATTCTTTAGATATTTGATGTTGTAAAGTTTAAATGATAATAAACAACAAAAGAACTTACCTTTGTTTGTTGGTCAGACCCATACCCAATTTTACCATAGTTTTTCACGTTTGTGTGCCTTGTAGTCACATAGTTGTGTGTACGTGTATAGTTAAACTTATATGTTCATATAGGGAGCGAAAGATTGTCTTATACTAATTATAGTCGTTTAGATAGGCTGGACTAGAGGAACTACTCATTCCAGAGACAGATCTTTTCCTTAAACTATTCACTCGTGAAATCTATTTCTTACACCTTTATTCTCATCTAAAATTCACGACACCAGCTGTAAATTGGTACCTGACTCTGCTCGTGTGTTAGATAAGGAAAATGCTGCCAGGAAGAGAACGGGTCACCCCCACCTCATAAAAAACTGGACCGAGTATTTTAAAATCTCTTACACTCCTCTCTTTATCTAGCTCATGTATGGCTCCTCGAATACCGCTTGTGTACGGCGGTGGCCACATCCCGGGCAACAGTCTTGGCTGACTGGCTAAACTACATGGGTGGAGTAGGAGCAATCTTACTCAAGGGAATGTCCATCCCTATTACACAAAGACTGAGACGGTGAGTGAGGCGGAGGAATCTGAGAAGATCAATGGCTCGCAAAGCGAAACAGCAAAGTGTGTGGCGCACTAGAGGCATGTCGGACATAAAAAAAGACAATGGCTAGCCACAGTGGAAGAGATTGGGGCCTTACCACGTACTTCCTACAGAACGTAATGGGATCACAACAACAAGATAAGAACCGATATGTAGAGAACTCTCTGTCCCCTGGGGAAGAATCTACTGTACAAATTAACAGGGAAGAGGCAACTCCTCTAATGAGTAAGGAAGTACATAATGACGAGTGTTCCTTAAATTCTGTTGAAAGGGAGCATTCTGAGAAAGATCACTTAAAAACTAGTAGGAGAAGCCTAAAAATAGGAACATGGAATGTTAGAACTCTAAACCGAGAAGGAAAGCTTGACAATCTTATATTAGAGGCAACAGACATGAAACTCGATATACTGGGAGTTGCAGAGGCAAGACTTTTGGATACAGGCTACATAACAAGAGACCAGTACACGCTTATACACTCAGGAGGAGAAAAACATGAAAGAGGGGTAGGAATGTTGATAAAGAAGGAGTTAGAAAAATACGTATGTGGATACTGGACACACAATGTCAGAATGATGTTACTTAAGATGAGAGCAAAGCCATTCGACATATCAATCTTACAAACTTATGCACCAACTAAAGATCACAGCGAGGAAGAAATAGAAGAATACTATGAAGAGCTACAACAAACACTTAAACCAGTCAAATCTACAGATGTGTTGATAGTAATGGGTGATATGAATGCAAAAGTAGGAAAAGGAAAATACAAGAAAATAGTAGGACAGTATGGATTAGAGACAAGAAATGATAGAGGAGACAGACTTGTCCAGTTCTGTGAAGAAAACCAGCTGGTCATATGTAACACCTTTTTTGAACACCACCCAAGGAAATTATACACATGGAAAAGCCCTGGAGATGTAACACGAAATCAAATCGACTATATCATGATAAAACATAGATTTAAGAACAGTTTCACAAGTGCAAAGATACATCCTGGCGCAGACATAAATTCAGATCACAATCCAGTCGTCATCAAAGTAAATATAAAGCTGAAAAGAGCAGGAAACAGAAGACAGGAGGAACCCCAGATAGAAATATCAGCGCTGAAACAACCAGATATAAAACAGAAATATTTAATCGATGTCAAAAATAAATATCAACAGTTACTGACAGAATGCATGGAGCAGTATAGAAGAGAAAACCCAGAAGAAAAAGCAACCGCAAAATGGGAATGCTTTAAAACAATCATACAATCAGCAAATGCAAATTTACCTAAAAAGGAGTCTAAGAAAAATCAAATTTGGATGACAGATGACATCTTGAATAAAATGGCAGAAAGAAAGAAAGCAAAAAACACTCCAGAATATAAAACAATAGACAATGACATACGTACTATGTGTAGAGAAGCAAAAGAACGGTGGATAGAAACAAAATGCAAGGAAATAGAAGACTTGGAAGCAAAGCACATGACAAGAGATATGCATGAAGAAATAAAGAAATTATCAAATCGGTCGCGGTTTGCACAAGGAGGAAGCTGTATCAAGAACAAAAATGGTGTAATATTACTTGATGAGAAAGACATATCAAACAGATGGGCAGAATACGTAAAAGAACTATTCGAGGACAACAGAGGTAAAAAAACCATCACCAGATTCTAATGAAGGCCCAAACATTCTCAGATCAGAAGTAGAGAATGCCATTCATATGATACAAAAAGGAAAATCAGCAGGCATGGATAACATAAAAATTGAAATGATAGAAGTTCTGGAGAGCTTTGGTATAGATACAATCACAGAAATATGCAACGATATATACAATACAGGATATATACCACACGACATGAAGACATCAGTTTTCATAACATTGCCCAAAAAGCAAATGCAACAGAATGTTCAGACTTCAGAACAATCAGCCTGATGAGTCATGCAATTAAGATACTGCTCAAAATCATACAGGAAAGAATAAAAAGTAAAGTAGACAGCAAAATTTAAGAAGAACAGTTTGGTTTTAGACGGAACAGTGGAACAAAACAGGCAATATTTTGCCTAAGAATATTAGCAGAAAAATATACAGAGGTTCAAAAAAGTATGTATATGTGCTTCATTGACTATAAGAAGGCTTTTGACAGAGTCCATCATGAGAAAATAATTGAATGCCTCGAAGACATAGGTATTGATGGAAAGGATATAAGAATACTCAGTAACCTTTATTGGGAGCAAACTGCCGCAGTAAGATCGGGAAGGAATTATTCACCATACATAGACATAAAAAGAGGTGTCAGACAAGGTTGTGTGCTGTCCCCCTGACTATTTAATTTATACACCGAAAAAATTTTCAAACAGATACAGGAAATACCAGTACTGAACATCAGTGCAAGGTCAATAAACAACCTTAGATATGCAGATGATACCGTGTTGTTAGCTGAAAGCGAACAGGAGTTACAAGAACTAGTGAAACAAGTGAACAGTATAAGTCATGAATATGGACTCGACATTAATATTGAGAAAACAAAAACTATGATAATTAGCAAAACAGACGATAAACCCATGTCGTGAAACGAAGTGTAACCCACTACTTTGTTAATCATTATGTCGAGATACAGATTTGCTTCAACCAATCAACGATCAACGTTCACCAGTCTCTGAGACAGAATAAATTAACGGCCATCTTGTTCACGCAAGATGGCCGATGAAAACTGAATAAAATTAGGCTGTATGAGACCAGGTACAAAACCGGAGGAAACCAATCAACTTGCTCCGCCAGGAACCAACCGAAAGCTTTCCTCAAGTAGTTACTTGACTATATAATCGGGCGGATTTTATGCTAACCACGCAACCCCGAACTTGACGCCAGAGGTACAGACTGAAGAGGGAGAAGCTGTCACCTTGATTTATGGTAACTTACCTGAGGGCATCGACCTGCAACCTACTTCACTAAGTCGCGTCAAAACCTGGCCAGTTTAAAATCTTAGGAGGGTAAATATTTTTACGATAACCGGTACATGCGTCCTAACATGTGGATCATTGTGTGTCATTTATACACTACCACTATCAGTTTTACGTGGATTCTGTACTTGGGGGGGTGATTGAATCATGGGGAATTAAGGATAGATGATTGTAAGTTTCCCTATTAGATTGAAGGAGACGAGAAGGACTAATAGACTCATACTTCAATACTTCAACCTATAGTCTCCTA
>JAMPIV010012825.1:0-49435 GCA_024509875.1 Oreohelix idahoensis | reverse complement strand
GACGTTGCCATTTGTATTGTTTTGTATTTTTGTCTTTGTATTTTTTTTTGGGTTGTACTACATTACTGTCATGCACAGTCTACATACACATACTTGGTCATGTTTTGATATTATTGATAAGGTAGACTCTTCATATAGAGTTTGTTAAATAATATTATATAAGATATTTATACAAGTTCTTTGATAAAAGACTTGTTATCTACAAAGATTGAGACAGTAAAATAAAGTGAAGTGAGTATACAAGTCTAGCATTTCAGACTTGTCTCCCATTGAAGTGGGATAAGGTAATTTATTTAATTTTTTTTTTCAGGTTTCTGATCTCATTAGACAGAATGTCTACATTGGATCTCTTCATCCAGCAAGGGTTGACCCTTGGTAAGTCTGGTAAAGAATTGGAAGAATATTCATCTGCTCAATTCGCCATTGCATTAAAGTCAGAAGAAAAGAAACAAAAAGAGGAAATTAAATTGAAAGCAGAAGCTGAACTAAAGAAGCTAGAAGCTGAGAATAGAAGATTAGAACTTGAAGAAAGAAGGTATCAAAGAGAGGCTGAGGAGAGAAAAGCTCAAGCTGCTGCTGAGGAGAGGAAAGCTCAAGCTGCTGCTGAGGCTGAAATTAGAAAAATGGAACATGAGGAAAGAAAACAGAAGATGGAACTTGATGAAAAACTCGCAATTTTGGAGTTAGAGAAATTGAAATTGGCGAGTACGGGTGCTCAGCAAACAACTTCGAGTACGACAAAGGAGTTTGTTAGTAGGATTAAATTGCCTCATTTCAATCCTTTAAAGGATGACGTAGCAGATTATCTAGATAGATTCCAATTTTTGTGCGATACGCATAACATAAAAAAGGAAAAATATGTTGAACAACTGATGCCATTTTTTTACAGGTGACACAGTGACTACTCTTATGACAATAGACGAACATGAGAGGACTAATTATGATGTTGTCAGGGCAGCATTACTAAAGAAATACCAATTAAAACAAGAAGACTATCGTCTTCGTTTTAGGACAATGTTGCCAGAAAATGGAGTAGATTTCTCTGATTTTGTTACAAAGATACGTCGTACATTTACACGATGGGTTGAGTTGTCTCAGATTGAGAAAACATATGAAGGTCTAATGGACTTATTATTGCGAGATAAGGTTTTGTCATCTGTTAATGATTCTTTTCTTGCATTCCTTCATGAGCGTAAGCCTAAAAACTTAAAAGAAATGGAGGAATACTGTTGTCAGTATGCCACAGCACATCCCCATGCTACAGTTAGCAATTCTAAAGTGAAAGAAGGGTTGCCAGCTGCTTCGGCAACACCATATGGCCCTAATTTCAGAAAAAAATTTCAGGGTGCTCAACAAAATTGGAATAGGGGAAGTAATCAAAATTACACTCAGAAGCGGAGTAATCCAACACATGATGGTTCTTCGTCTATGCAGTGGAGACAAGATGGTAGTTCTCGTAATTTTAGTGGTAATAATTTGAGACACTTTCGTAAAGGCTATCCAAATAATAACTATTCAAATTTTCGAGGTAATCATTCTCGACGTCAAGATTATGACGATGGTGAATTTAGAAACCGGGATTCAAACCGGAATGATGATTACAATAGGCAATATGATAACAATTACAGGGGAAATGATAGTCAATGATAGTCAAAATAACTACAGGGGAAATGATAATCGAGGTAGACCTAGGTTTAACAAAAAAAGACCTTACCAACAGGCAAACTCTGCGCAACAAGAGTTTGATGGAGCCTGTAATACAGTAAATGATAGTGGTAACTCTAGGGCTATCACTGGTTGTGCTTTCGATTTTGGGAGAGAAACTGAATGCCCCCAATGCTTAACATTGTTTGACTCATCAACTGTATCTACGCTAAGTTGTGGTCACCCTCTTCCTGCTCTACCTGCTACAGTTGCGCATGATGGGAGAGGATCTCTCATCTTACATAAAGGTCTAATAAATGATAGGCTAGTCTCAGTACTTTTCGATTCGGGATGTACTACCGTCGGGGTTAAGGAGTCTCTGATAGATCCTTGCTGTGCCACTGGAAAAACAATCAAATGTGTTACATTTGGTGGTACTATGGAAAGCTATCCTACTGCTATTATTAGGATTGACACTCCTTTCTTCACAGGAGATGTCCATGCATGTCTTCTTCCTAATCCTATTGCGGATCTTATAATCGGTCGTATTCATGGGGTTAAGGAATGCACCCCGCAACAAATTTCTAGTTGGGAAGAAAAAAACATTCAAACGGTCAATGCAGTGGTGACAAGAGCTCAAGCTCTTAATCCCCCAACTTCATCTGATAATAGTAATGAAGTTGATAGCCAAGACGAGCACTTGGTGATTTCCCATGACTCGTTTGTTAAACGTCAAGAAGAGGATCCTTCTTTGAAGAAATACTTCCTTCTTGCAAAGAAAGGGGATCCCAATCAAAATACGAATCACAAATCGTATATCACTATGAAGAATGGTATATTGGTACGAATGGTACAACACTCGGACAAGTCTATGCACTCGCAAATTCTTGTGCCTAAGTGTATGAGAGCCTTAATTCTTCGGCATGCACACGATTCTCAGTGTGCGGGACACATGGGTTTTTCCAGAACTAAAACTAGAGTCCTTGCGTCATTCTTTTGGCCATTCGTGAATAAAGACATCCGAATTTATTGCCGATCTTGCAAAATTTGTCAAGAGGTCAAGTCTAGGGGTCCGAGACATGCTGCTCCTATTCAGGCTGCAGATATTCCGATTCGGCCGTTTCAGAAAATGGCTATAGACATCATTGGTCCGTTCAAAATTAAGTCAGCCAGAGGACACCAATTTATCCTCACTTGCGTGGACATGTGCACGCGTTGGCCAGAGGCTATTCCTCTGAAGAGCATATCAACTGTCGATATCGCTGATGCTCTTTGGCTCGTATTTTCTCGTCTGGGATTCCCCGGAGAAATACTGTCGGATCACGGCACTCAGTTAATTTCGGACGTTATGTCTCAGGTAATGGCTACGCTAGACATTAAAAGGTCTCTCAGTAGTATTTATCATCCAATGTCCAATGGATTGGTAGAACGTCTTAACAGGACACTAAAGAACTTACTTGGCAAGATAACGGAGGATCATCCTGAAGATTGGGACAGGGTTTTACCTGCAGTCCTCTTTGCCTATAGAGAGGTTCCCAACGAGCATACAGGGTTTTCTCCTTTCGAACTTGTCTTTGGCGCGCAACCGCGCGGGCCAATGTCCTTGTTACACGATTTGATAACTTCCGATAATATTGACGATGATACACAATCGTCATATGAATATGTTATAGCTCTTAGAGAAAAGATTATCGAATCGTGCAGGTTAGCAACTTCATCTTCCGAATTTGCGAAAGAAAAAGCTAGGCGATTTGCTAATAAGAAAAGACGCCTACGTCAACTTTGTCCTGGAGACAAAGCATATGTCTTACTGCCCTCAAGAGAGAATAGACTTCTCATTTCTTGGAAGGGTCCATACACTATAGTCTCGAAAATTTCTGATGTCGACTATATTGTCGATGTGGATGGAAGGCATAAAACCTTCCATATAAATATGCTAACAGAGTTTATTGAACGTCCAGACTATTTACAGCCTATTTTCCAGGCGACGGACGACTCTCCAGTTCAACATGGTCACATCTCATCCCTGTCTGTTATACAGGATGAGGAAACTATTTTTTCTGACGTGAACATACCTCTTCCTACGATTCCACTTACTTCAACGGAATCGTGGAGAGACGTTACAGTCTCTTCCAACTTGTCTTTTGAGGAACAACGTCAAGTATCCTCTACGTTACAATCATATCAGGATGTCCTTACCGACATTCCTGGACACACAGATGTCATAGAACATGACATCATACTTACTGATCGTAATCCGATCAGAGTAAGACCATACCCAATACCTATTCATTTTCAAGCACAAGTCGAGAAAGAATTGGATGAAATGATTCAACTACAAATAATTGAACCATCCACTTCAGCTTATTCTTCGTCGATAGTTATTGTTCGAAAGAAAGACAATAACATACGTCTTTGCGTTGATTATCGCAAATTAAATCAAGTTACGAAGTTCGATGCTGAACCTATGCCGTTATTAGATGATCTACTTATTAGACTTTCTAAAGCTAAATTCTTTACTAAACTAGACTTGTCGAAAGGTTATTGGCAAGTCCCATTGACGGAACACGCCAAACCTCTCACTGCTTTTTCGACACCTAGGGGTCTGTTTCAATGGAATTTTAGGATTTTCGGGCTTATGAACGCCCCAGCGACTTTCGTGCGCATGATGCGACGAATTCTATCAGATCGTGCAGATGTCATTGCATATTTAGACGACATCTGTCTTTTCAGCGATACTTGGGAAGAACACTATGTGGGTCTGAAGGAATTGCTATCTACTCTACGTGAGCATAGTTTGACTGCTAAACCCTCTAAAGCTTTTGTTGGGTTTAGTGAAATTTCCTTCCTAGGTCATCGAGTTGGTCATGGTCTGTTGAAGACAGAGGACCAAAACATTTCAAAGATATTAAATATCTCGGTTCCGAAGACAAAAAAGCAAGTGCGTAGTCTCTTGGGATTGATACAATTCTATGGAAGATTCATTGAGAATCTGTCCTCCATTATGGCACCACTTTCAACGTTATTGAAAAAAGGTTCTCCTAATATGGTGCGTTGGTCCCAAGAATGCCAATCTTCATTGGATCAGGTTAAGAATGTGTTCTCATCTCATCCTATCTTAAGACTACCGACGATTGATAAGACTTTTGTCCTTCGTAGTGATGCCTCTTCCACTGGCATTGGAGCGGCACTAATGCAGGAATATTCAGGAACTCTGCATCCTGTAATGTATATTTCTAGGAAGCTGAATGCGGCAGAAAGGAATTACTCGGTTTTGGACCGTGAATTGTTGGCTATGGTTTGGTCCATTCTTAAGCTACAAAGGTTCCTTCTGGGCGCGCATTTCTTTATGGAAACCGACCAAAAAGCTCTTACGGCTATGCAAAGTAAGGATTTGAAGAGCTCGAGATCTACTCGTTATGCTATTGCTCTTCAGCCTTTCCATTTCACGGTGCGAGCTATCCGTGGTTCGGATAATGTGATGGCGGACATATTGTCTAGATGCCCACATGATTCCAGTTAAATCTTGTGTCCTAGTTTTTCCTGATATATTTTCAGACTTAGGTCTGTCCTTAATATCATAATATGTTGTAATACAAATGTATTTGGATGATGTTTAGATAATTTAACAAATTTCATTTTGTCCATCCATCAGTGATATGTTGCTAAAATAGCATTGACATTTGTATATTGCTATGATTATATTATTTAGTAATGTTTGATATATGATTGGTATTGCCAGCAACTTAGGTTTCTTGAATGGTATCCCTTAGTTTGTTTGGCTTAAAGGAAATATTTTCTCCTATGTTGGGAGATGATTTGTACCCTCTTCTATTGTACCTGATATTAGGTTCATTGTTTGCATGAGCACAGAAGTGATACTGGTGCTATCTTGCTCATGAACATATTAAAAAAAAAAAAAAAAATTGCATTTTTTTTTTTTACAGGGGGGTGGTAGTAATGTTGCTGTCATTTTCGACGGAGTCATCTGTCAAGTTATTTGCTTATGTTTGTATCATAAGTATAATTGTGTCTTTACCTGCGATGTCAGGTTGATTAGGGGTTGTCTTCCCTTGTTTATTCATTCATTGTGTTTGACCTTTAGGGTCAGAGGTTGACAGTTCGGCGTGGGCCTATGGGAAGGTTTTTTAAGCGGGAGTGAGATATACTTCCGGGAAGCCGGGAGGTCCTGTTTTTCTGAAGGGACCAAGAGTCCATTGTTTTTCGGGGAGAATCTTCGAAGTAACTGCTATGGCAGTTTTCCCCAGTGAATCTCTGTGCGTCGGGATGACGACAGAATTCCTTGTGTAGTTCTGAGGATTCATTTACCAGGTAATACCGACCTTTATGCATTATTACGCTTTTCGGTGGCAGAACATGTAAAGGATTACCTAGGGTGAACAGCAGTTCACGGATCCGCCATTTCAGAACTTATATATTTGTGCTCGAGGTAGCCATCCAAGACTGTTAGTCTTATATTGTCCAGAAATCCAGTGACGAAGATATATTGTGGGAGCCGCAGATTGGCGGAACTTCTATCTACAATAAGTATTACTGCAGGGTTGGTGATAACCTATTTAACAGAAGTACACGGCCGACGTTAGGACGAGGCCTGTGCTTCCGGCTATTATACTACAGCCTGATATGTGCAATTGGCAGGGAGTGCCAAGTTGCACCTGTGTGTCAAGGTAACTAAGGCATCTGACGCGTTTAGTCAGAGACGCCAAGGGCGACGCTACGAACTGTCATTATTGAAGAACTTTGCTATTGACCATGCACGTCTATTCTGATGTTTACCTTTTTGAATGCCAAATGTATACCTATCGATGTCAGGTCAGCATGACCTTGTTACACTGACTGTTCCTGTTGATATTATGTGTGTTCCCGTCAATAAATGTCTTGAAACATGCCTGCAGTGTCAAAGCATCCTTGATTACTGCATGTGAGAGTATGGGTTGCAGGATCTACATCTATACGAGCCTAAACACATTCGCGTCTTCATTCGCACCCACACTCAACTCATCATACGCTCGCACTACACATCTAACAACATGTAAACTGTCTTGGGCCAGTGATCACCTCAACACGAAAAAAAAGACAGTTACAATAAGTTTTTTCTGTCTTAGACAGCTCCACCCAACGTAAAAAAGTAAGACGTATCTTTGAAATGAATTCAGAGAATTGCACACCAGTTTCTGGCAACATATTTTTAAATTGAAGACGATAGCCGTCTTCGTCAAGTTGGTATTTCTTTAACAATATAGCCCTGACAACCTCATAATTGTTCTTGTCAGGCTCATCTACCATGCTTAACATACTCAAAGCATCACCTCTAAGTATTTTGGACAAATGATAAACCTGTAGTGATTTATCTATGTTATGTACTTTACATGAAGTTTCAAATCTGTCCAGATAGAATGTTATATCGTCGATGGAAGCATTGAATGGTGGTAGATTAAGCTTGAAAGTGCTTGCATTAGTCTTATCTGAGACCTTATTTGCATCATTAGCATTACCCATGTTCATCACCTTTAATTTCTCAACTTCCAAAGCTAAGAGTTTTTCTTCATGCTCCATTTTTGCTTTTCTCTCATCAAACTCTCTTTGTAACCTCCTTTCTTCAGCTTCTCTTTCAAGTTTTTTATTTTCAATATCTGCTTCTCTTTGTAACTTTTTTTCTTCAGCCTCTTTTTCAAGTCTTTTATTTTCAATATCTGCTTCTCTTTGTAACTTTTTTTCTTCAGCCTCTTTTTCAAGTCTTTTATTTTCAGACTCAATCTGTAGTCTCTTCTCTTCAGCTTTTGCTTCTGCTTCTCTTTTTTGTTTTTCCATTTCCATTTGGAATCTTTTTTCATCCACCTGCATCTGCAGTTTCTTTTGTTCAGTACCACTGCTTTATCATATTGAGCAGTTGCAAATTCTTCTAACTTATCACCAGTCTTCCCAAGAAATTTACCCTGCTCAATAAAGTGCTCAAATGTAGACATGATGAGTAATAATATGAGTCCACAACCTGAAATAATTAATTATCTTATTTCAAATTTAATTATAACAAGTCTTAAATGAAGCACTTGTTTACTCACAACACTATATTATCATCCCAATCTCTGTGGGAAACAAGTCTTATATCAAAGAACTTGTGTATAGACCTTTTTGAAATATCATCAATCAACTCTTGATCATAGGTGCACTTCCCATTCAATAGTGCACAATACTATTCATCATTTATTAATCATCAGTGTATTAGTAATGCATTAGCATAACCCACTATTAAATGTGAATTAACTACTATAAGTGTAACCAATGACTATGTAAACACAATCACAATGTAAACAATAACAATGTAAACATTACACTGTTAACAATACAATGTAAACAATACAATGTAAACAATAACAAAGATTTAGTAACAATACGAAAACATTCGCAGAAATCAACAAAAAATAAAGCGAAAATTAAAGAAATATCACAAAAAATGTGATGATATCTACGAGAAGATAATACAAATACAAGACACCACAGTGTATAAACAAAAATGGTATATGAAACTAAACAATAGAAAAGAGTAGGCTAACAAATACAAACAAATCAAAACAGAACTAAAGAATGCAGAAAAATAACGAAAACAATACTAACACATGTCATCACAACTAACAAAAAATAGCAACAGAAGTCGCTTTGCAAATTCCAGTATCGGAAATTTGCACACCCTACAGAAAACGCTCACGATAGACGACCTCTATGACGTGGTATGATCTAAGGGAGACACCGCCCAACCGAAAACCCGCAGAAACATAAACATATAAATATAAATATACAAATAACATATAAACATATAACATATAACAAAAGAATGAGAAATACAGAAGACTCAGTAGAAGTATAAGGGCACAGTTCACAAACAAACAGGCCACTTAACTTATGGAACTCCAATCGTCAGTACAGCAAAAACAGGTGGTAATCAGCATTCTAAGATCGAAGATCCAACGTTGATCACACATCTGAACTTGCATCAAACAGCTAAGACGATGGTTGAGACTTGAGCTTCTGATATAATGTATGTTGTGTTGTTTCGGCACTTGACCCTCTTATCCAATAGTAAATTGATTGAAATCGGTACTTGGCCTTCTTGAGAAAACAACTTGTATCAACCGGCACTTGACCTTCACAAACGACAGCAACCTGGAACCTTGATAGCAGCAACTTGTGTTATCCGGCAATATATACAACGCCGGGTACTGTCAAATTTCTTGCTTTATGGCAAAACTGCAATTTCGACATTTATCGGGCAACGCCGAGTAGTCTCAGAATTCTTTATGTTGATGTCTTGAAAAATGTTTTGAAATGTTGATATCATGTAGAATGAAGTGGGTAAGGGACCCCGTGTATGCTGGTACCAGACCAAACCAGCTTATGGCCACCAAATGTTGCGTAGCAAAATGTGTTTGCGTGTAAATGTTCCGTGGATGATGTCACATTTGCCACACAATGTTGAGGGTGTTATATTTCATCTGCTTTCCAAAGGTATGATAGTACTGGCACTTGCAGAGTGGTGTATCACCCTCAGACACCAGGGATGATGAGGCAGAGTAACATTGTGTCTTTAGTCTGGTTTAAGTGTGTGACGTAAGGATAGAGTCAGATAGCTACAGTATCATACATGGACGTCACATCAGACCATACAACGTAGAAAGTCAATAAAGCTTTTAACAGCAGTGATGTTTTTTGGTAATATATATTGTGTACGCCACAATGACAAGATGCATGGACATCGTTATGCAGAAACATCACAGGTATAGTACAACAGTCATTGTATCATCGACGTAGTCAATTCAACAGGAACAGCAGACAGCATCAAAATAATGTAAATCATATGCCTTTTAGGATATCGTAATCAGCTGTACATGTAGTCAGGTAGTAAACTTCCCCTTTCCATAAGAGCTAGTAGATATCAAAATGGGAGATTAAATCTAGTCTCCTATATCCGACCTCAACAAGACAGGCATGTCTTTTGAGCGTCACATTATCGTCCTCTATGTTCCTTAAACAGCAAAGGTATCAAACCTAGATCCATCAATAAAGTTCAGGAAGCAAATGGCCCTTAGGGCAGGCATCAATCGATGCGTGACAATATAAGTGGATCGAGAGCTGAGCAAACTTGTCATATCATAGACTCTATAATAAGGCAGGCTAGGCGAAAGTCAACATCACAAGATGGCGATAAAGTTACTCAGCAAAAAAGATTCAGTTACCTGTTCATCAGGAATTAAATCACATAAATCACATAGGCCTCCAGGCACTTGGAATAACATAGAGATATATCATCTCAAAAAAGGAACAACAATGATGAGGACTCCTTCCTGAATAATATAAGCGAAGACGCTAGCACACCGCTACGTCTCGCCTTACCAGCATTTCTGCTCAGACTGACCTGGGCGGAAATCATTCAAACACTGCCAAAAACAAAGACATGCGCAGAACACGCGAATCGAATACAACTCGGCTAACTTACGAAACGAAGAATGTTCTACGATGTTCGACTAAAGATTCGAACCTTAAAAGGAAATGAATCTTGAAACATTGCAATTGCCAACTGTTTTCTAAGAACTGGCGATCTGAGCGCTCCGTATATGGACATGACTCAAAATCGTTCACACAAACTATCGGCAACTATACTATCAGACTATCGTCACACGATTAGACAACTAGTAGAAATAAGAAGTGACTACAATTCCATGAGTTACTTCCCATGCATTAAAAAATTAAATATAGTCAGAATGCATGGTCAGAATATATAGTCAGAATAAGTTGCGACAAGTTTAGCGCAACAACTATGTTAAGTCATGTTAACAAAAATGAACAAAAGAGGGATAGAAGTAAGTGTAAAGTAAAAAGAGCAGGTGAAGTACAAGAAAAATAAGCAGTAGTGAAAGAAAGCAATGTAATAAGAATAAAGAAAACAATGATATCTCATGGTAAACAATTACTTTAAACAATGCATTGTATAAATGAACCCCATGTAATTATCAAAATTACCAATACCTTTATACATAGCTATTCCTGAAGCACAATCAAGCGCCGGTAATGAAAAAATTACATCACAACCTCAGAAAAACATTTTCTCAATGTACTAATATCGCTATACGTAGTTACCCCTAGCGCACAATCAAGCGCCGGGCAAAGAAAAACATTATAATGTCAGAAAAAATATCCTCTTTTCTTGTCTTCATTTTCTTCAAAAAGTACAATACCGATATGTATCGCAATGATCAGTTACGTAACATAGTAGCATCATTATAATTGTCCTACTTTCAACATTACAAAACATAGTAGTATACGAACAATATAGTAATGCAATGGTGCATAAAGATGAACCAACATATTATCATAAAGAGGTTATACCATATTATAATATATTACTCTCTAACATACTGTACTAATACTATCTACTGTCCTAAAGAAGTTACACATCAAGGACAAATTCAGTAATCTTGGAATATCCTGTGAGCACGAAGATACAAACACATCTAGTGTGGAGTCAAACTGCCGAATGATTTCATAGGATCAGCAAATCTTGCGATAACTACCATTGGTAAACAGCTCAAACAATCAATATAGCAGCTCTGACTCTCATGGAAAAGCATTTGCTGTGAAAAAACACAAATGAAAATCTTTGTTTGGTAAAGGTAAGATTTTATGATAGGTAACAATTAATTTTAATTTAACAAATGTGGCCGTGTAAACTTCCGGCCCCGGTATGGCGATAATCAAACCCTTCCTCCGTTACACAAGAAAGGGTAACAGAGAGAGTAGTACAGACGAATACAGGATCATGAATTAAACAGGGTCATAAAAGTGTTCTACTAGTGTGCTATAATGTATAATAGAGTCGCAGATATAACAGATACCGTAATCTATAAGCAGATCTAGGAGATGGTAGTTATGACTAAGAGTGTCATGATGGCTGACAATCTGAGATTTTGCGCAAGACAAAGGAAATGCAGTAGACAAGGGCGTACATCTTAAAGGCTGAACGGAAGTCATAGCCTTGTGTACTGGGCAAAGAAAAAAAGTAAGAAAGATATATAATAAAGATGTAAAAGCATACAGTAGTAAACTTGGACCTAACGTCGAAGTTTAAAAAGGAGTGCAGTGAGTGCGAAAAAAAGTCGTAAAAGACGAAGATACCGAGCTAAAACGGTCCCAGCAAGAAAGCTAAAGAAACTCATAAGGTACATATATGTACTAACAACTAAGTCCGTACATGTGGCAAAGAAAACGCTAGTCATTGCAGCAAAGAAGTTGCAATCAACGTGACTGGATGTAGATTCAGTCGTAGCTATAAAATTAGTGTGTGTATCAGACAAAACTGAAGGATCTTCTTCTATAATAGTAGTTAAAGAAGAGTCAACGTTAGAGTAACGACGTACTGAAGTATGTCGAACTGGGTTACAAGAAGCACTAAAATTAGTATGATGAACAATCGTGTCATCAATACTGCAAGATTGCACAAAATTAGCAGAATGTACTTGGTGATACGATTTTGGCATAGTGGCGGCAGTAAGATTATGTTGCCGTTCCCAAGCAGCAATTTGTACCGGCGTACAAACCTTTATACCATGTATCTGTCCGACAGTAAGGTCGGCAATAAGTGCTCTGAGTATACATGCGTGTATATAACCAGTAAAGAATGGTGTGGCAATGTGGACTATGGCAGTCGGAAAAGTCTCAACTGTCCCACCGAATGTCACACATTTCACCATATTACCTGTTGCGCAAGATGGATGAACTAGAGACTGTCTAATTCCAACAGTCGTGCATCCAGAATCAAAGAGAACTGAGACTGGATTATTATTCACAAATCCTTTATGTAGGGTAAGAGACCCTCTTCCGTCATGTGCAGACAAGGCAGGAAGAGTAGTCGGGAGAGGATGACCGCAACTCAAGGTAGTTCTAGCTGTAGGTTGAAACAAAGTTGTGCACTCTGGGCACTGAGATGCTCTCTCGAAATCGAAAGCAGAGCAAGCAGTAGCATTAGAGACACTATTATTATTGTTACCTTGATCATTAATAAACTGGGACTCTTGTTGAGCAGAGTTAGTATGGCGATGCGATCTATTATTTGGATATGTACTGTCATATCGCGATCTATCGCGACTATTATCTCTATTGGATCCATTGCTATTTCCTCTATTGAAACTATTGTTCTCATTTGAACCCCAGTTAGCATTGTCGCGATTACTATTTCCCCTTTGATCAAAATATCTATTTGATGGGTTTTGCTGTCTCTGAGAACAATTATTGTAGGGTTGTAATCTCTATTGTAGTTACCCCTTCCAAAATTTCCATAATTGTTGGAACTAAAATGTTGAGGACCGTTAAATTGTCTCCAGTTTCTTGAAGAAGGAGAATCGTTACGTGATGGACCTCTTTGGTTCTGTCCAAAATTACAATTATCTCTCCTACCAAAATTGCGATCAGCACTTTGAGGTTTACGGCGCAAATTAGGACCAAATGGTATTGCTGAAGCCACGGGTAAACCTTCTTTGACTTGAGAATTGCTAACAGTCATATTTGGATGTGCCGTGACATATTGGCGACAGTATTGATCCATATCTTTTAAGTTTGTAGGCTTTCGCTAATGTAGAAAGGAAAGAAAAGATTCATTAACTGACGACATGACGTTGTCATGAAGCAATAAGTCCATAAGGGCTTCATATGTGTGTTCAGTTTGAGAAAGTTCAATCCAACGTCCAAAACGTTAGACGGAGTATATTTGCTATGAACTCTGAAAAATCTACCCCAGTCTTCGGTAACAGAGTCTTAAAGCGCAGACGATAACCGTCTTCGTCAAGTTGGTATTTCTTCAATAATTCAACCCTGGCAGTATCGTAGTTATTTTTGTCAGGCCCCTCAAATCTCATTACAACATTCATTGCATCACCCGTAAGTAGTTCCACAAGTCGTGCACAATATTCCGACTTGTCTATCTTCTGAGATTCACATGTAAGTTCAAATCTATTCAGGTAAAATAAAATATCGTCTGAGCTACTTTGAAATTGAGGCAATCTGAGTTTTTGGGAATTATTATTTGTTTTATGAGAATTAGTTTGAGTGTCTGTCACACTCTGTGTATTAATTACATTCACTACCTTCATTTTCTCCAGCTCCATAGCTAACAACTTCTGCTCGTGGAGTCTTTGGTTTTCTTCAGTTTACATCTGAAGCTTTCTCTCCTCCATTTGCATTTGCTGTTGAATTTTTCTCTCTTCAGCTTCTAATTTTTGTTTTTCGGCCTCCATTTGCATTTGCTGTTGCATTTTTCTCTCTTCAGCTTCTAATTTTTGTTTTTCAGCTTCCATTGTCTGTTTTTCCATTTCCATGTGAAATTTTTTCGTGCCTGCATTTGCAATCTCCTATCTTCAGCTTCCATTTTCTGTTTCTCAACCACTAATTTCTGTTTCTTTTCTTCCGACTTCTGTGCCTTTGGCATATTCGGCAAATGCGAATTCTCTTACTTCATCAGTAGTCATACCAAGGGATTTCCCTTGCTCAATGAAGTAATCTAAAGTAGACATGATGCTGTATTATATGATATAGATAACTTATGTCAATATACTTATGAAGAACCTCACTTTATCCCAACTCAGTTAGTAACAAGTCCTTGCTCAAGAACTTGTATAATTACCTTAACTATTAATAATATAATTAATCAGTTATATATATATTATGCATTATAATATTGACAGTGCATGACAAAATAGACAGTACAGACAAGAGTGACAAAGACAAGATATGAAGCACAAATGACCACGTTCGCAGAATCAACTAAACAATAAGGTGAACTAAAGGAAAAATATTGCAAAAAATGCAATGACACTGCGAAAAGTAAGACACTACAAGCGACAAAACAGTGTATAAACGAAAAATGTGTATAGAAATGAAACATAGGAGGGAGAAAAGGACACTCACTAACAAATTAATTAATAAACTAAGGAACAGAGAAAAAATATAACGACAACAACACTGAGACGTTTCGTCACACCTAAACAAAGATATTACAGATTACCAGACACAGTGGACTGAAATACGTCAGCAAAAAGTTCGCTGGAAATTTCCACTGCGGAAATCCGCAAGAATGTCCCTAAAGAACGCTTTCGTAGGCCCTCGGTGAAGTGGGATATATCCTACCGAAAGTCTCCACCCAACCAAACCCGCTGAAATATGAAACATATAACATAAAAACCAGGATCTAATAGCGTAAGTACTGAGGAAGGCTCAATCAGACATACAGTGGCACAGTTTACAAAACAAACAACCACTTATCTTCAAAAGGAAAAATCCTGGCCTCCGTAACAGCAACACTGATATACATAAAGTATCACACAGTCCGAACAAAGAAAAATCCACCGTTGAAAGTACTGGAACGCGTCACTCTCCGGTTCTTGATACTGTATGACATCTAATGGGAACTTGTACATGGAACAAGAACTGGAAACTTTGCCAACCTTGACTGGACATGTTGAACTTGTATAGTACTCCCTTCTTCAGTTGATAAGATACCCCAAAATACTGGAAAACACCACTGTTAACAGTGAGTGGCGTCAGGAGGCAAATGTTACTGTAATTTCGTGCTGATAACGCGAATGTCGTGGGTTCGATCCCCATACTGGCCACCACTGTTAATGGTTAAGTGGGGGGTGTGTAACTGTGGTTATAAATTACGCTGATAAAGGCGATCAGCATTGTCGGGCTTACGGATGGCCGACGGGTGTGGATGTATAGATGTTAACTCACGCGAATGTCATGTAGTCCTATTAAGTCACTTGCAACCACACACACCATAGCAAACATCGGAGTCAGTAAACGTTGAAACTCCTTGTAACGTTTTACACTGTTTATTACGACACAGCAAACGTAGACATATGGTAACACAGTACACAAGCACATCATGGAACATCAGCAGTTCAACACATCCGTATATAGCATACACAGTATATAATTAAGTCTATCCCTGGCTTAGAAGTAATATAAATATGTTCTCTAAGTCCTCTTTCAATCTACAACAGCGTGCACAGCACATGATCAACAAGCCGCAATAATCCTTGGCTTGGAAGTAATATAAATATGTTCTCTATGTTCTCTTTCAATCTACAACAGCGTGCTCAGCACATTATAAACAAGCCGCAATAATCCTTGGCTTGGAAGTAATATAAATATGTTGGAATTATCACATATTCCTTTCATTCAAAATATATCATATCCTGGGACACACTGACGAAAATGGTATAACATCCATTTCGGATCTCTGCCCGGATTTAACTCTCACGAAAGTTATCCCCTGCTCAAAAACCACTCATCAAAAATTCATCCAGGCGCGAACTCCCTCGCTGAGATGTGAGTAGAGTTCGTCCGCCTTCTACCCTAGCCTATCAATAGAATGTTTGACCAGTTTCCTTGTGTTATTTTTTTAAACAAGCTAACAAGCAGGTACAATAGAGCTGTGTTAAAAAATTACTGGGTATACAGCTCCCCACTAAAAACACATCATCATCACCCAGAGCGTGTTTATAAGCGTGTTTACAAAAAAACGGACCTGTGCATACAAGTCTTTTAACGCTTAACTCTCCTTAATAAAACTTGACTTAACAGCTACTGTCTTATGTGAGCGTCTGATTGGCTCAACGGTCAGAGCGCTGTTGTTGTTGTTTTGAAAAGGTGATGGGTGGAGAGCGGGCACGTAACAGATGACCATTATTGCCTCTTCTCGTTCCATCTTTGTCTACTCTGTTCAACCTGAAAATTGGTCATAATTTTGGTATTTAGTGTTATTTTATTTACTAATTTTGAATTAAGTTTTAATAACTATTGTCTTTTGCAGTTGCTGGTTTTAATTTATATTAGTATTAATAATTTTATTTTCAGTTTTGTATTGTATATAGATAACTATTGTCCTTTGCACTTGGTTTTAATTTGTATTAGTGTTTGTTTTTTTTTGTTTTGTTCTTTTTTAACATATCGTTGTCCTATGAGTAGTTAATAGGTTTGCTAATTTTTCTGGGTTTTTTTTTTAATGATTTGTTATTTTTTGTTGCTTAATTTCTATTTTGGTTGAATGTCTTTTCTGAAGTATCATTTTTGTTATTGCTGTTTGATATTGCCTTTGTTACTAACCGTATATGTTTTCCTTTGTTTTATGTATACATCGTTTAAGTATTGATTGGGCTTCCCCTGGGGCATCTATACTTAACACCTTATCCCCTGTCATGTTTATATTGTTATTTCTAAAGTATGTTTTTAATTCTAGCCTCTGTTGATCATATTTTCTACAGTGGATCAGGTAGTGGTCTATGTCATTTTCTTCCTGACATTCTTGTCAGTGTGGTTCCTCTGTCATGAAGTATGCTGCACCGAGGCGGAGACGCCACAGCTTTTTGTTTGAGGTACCTTTAGTTCTGTGACCTGGCACGCCCTTGTTAGTTCTTTCAGCAGTTTGAACGCATGTCTGCCTTTTCTACTATTCTTCCATCTTGTCTTCCATTCCTCGTTTTTAGTTAGCTTTCACGTGGCTCTTGATCTCCGACCTTCCCAGTCCTGCTTTTATATTGTTTTTACTTATCCTTCCACACTTAGCGTTCTGGTCTGCCAACTCGTTACCAGCTATACCTATGTGTGCTGGAACCCGCACTAGCCTCACACTACATCCTCTGTTCCCTAGTGATGTATTAATTGCTAGAATTTCTTCCTTTATGTCTGGCCGGCTACATTTACCTGGATGTTCTAGTGCTTGTTGTGATGATAGTGAGTCTGCAAATATCGTAACAGCTTCTGGTGGGTTATCTTCAATTATTTCTAAACTTTTTAGAATTGCTACCATCTCTGCGGTAAAAATCGAAGCCCCTTCAGTTACA
The DNA here is from genome assembly GCA_024509875.1 of Oreohelix idahoensis. NCBI lineage: Eukaryota > Metazoa > Mollusca > Gastropoda > Stylommatophora > Oreohelicidae > Oreohelix > Oreohelix idahoensis. The sequence goes on along the minus strand of JAMPIV010012825.1, from coordinate 31,880 downwards.
CTGTAGCTCTTCTTTATTCTCCACTGTGGTATTACTGCTCCTGCACCTAGTTGCCCACTATCACCCTTGGATCCATCAGTGTAGACGGTCAGACTTTGTTTTGTAAGTTGATTTATGAACTTTCTACTTATCGCTTTGGCTTCCTTATCTTCTATGTTTTGTTTGATCTTTTCAATAAGTGAGTAGTCTAGGATTGGTGTCTTTAGTTCCCAGAGTGGTATTGTGCTTCTATATTAATTACTATTTTTAATTGTGTTGACAGTTCTTTGAACTGTGTTAGATCTTCTATAGTTCTCCACCCTGTTGGATATCTTTCTTTATTTAAGGGGACGTACCAAACACTTGGTTGGTTTTTGACAAATGCTTTATGTGCTGGGTGGGTCACTTCTTGTGCTACTTTACTCCAATAATTTAATCTTAGTTCTTCCCGTCTTAGACCAAGGGGCGGTATGCCAAGAGCTACTTCTAGTGCTTCTACTGGTGTTGATATAAATGAACCTGCAATGGTTCTCATGGCTGCATTTTGATCTCTGTCTACTTTTGCTTTGTTAGAAGCTGCAGCGGAGTCATAGACTATGCGCAGGATCGAAACATAAAAGCGTATTGCTGCAGTCTACCCAGCTGTAAATGGGTACCTGCTCTTGAGTTAGGGAAAGCAAAGACGGCAAGAAATGGAACTGGTCACTGTACCTCATACATTTGGATCTAGTTTGGTGAACTCTCTAACATTTCATTCTCCTACGGCAGTTTCTGCCATGCGAGTACCTTGACCTTTTATTATCTCCCTTTACTAAATATTTCCCTCAAACAATTGGACTAGACTACATGCGCCCTAACATAACTGACGGACATTGTGTCTGAGTTGAGCGGCGCGCCTGAAAACGCCCATTAAAAAATTAATGCCTATGCGGTCATCGTGACTGGGTTTACACGATATGCTATCTGTGCTATCAGTATTTCGCCCAGTATAACAGCAGTCAGTTCCAGCACAGCGAATGAGACAGGTGAGTGTGGCTGCTTTGAAACAACGGGACATGACTGTTATTGTTACAAAGAAAGAAAAGGGGAGACTACAGTGGTTTGATAAAGAAGAACTAGATTTAACTGGCTTGCAGCTTTCTTATGTAAAACAAATTACCACAGAAACCACCGGTGTAAGAGCATGCGCATGCGCATGGTTGGTGTGGCTTCCTGCAAGCGAACCAGTTTAACTAGGGCTGCTGAGCTTCTCGCTCTTTAGCAGCCAATACCAGGTTGAAGATTCCTTGTTGTTATCTACACTGTAGATCTAGGCTTTTCCTGTGACTTTTCTGCCATTCCGAAACTTGTTGAGTGTCATGAGCTCCACTTAATCTAGCTTAGCTTGCATTTAAAGGATCGTCACATCTGGTCCCAAGCTATGAGTAAGAAGCGTGTGTCATACTGTGCATTCAAGGGGGGGCTTTTCAACTATGCATTACTAAAATACTGTACTCTGGTTCTGGGCTCTCCCAATGAATTGTTACGTCCTACACAGAGCCACTTCTTAGCTTCCCCTGATTATCACTGGGTCCATAGTGAGGTCCTTCTACATGCAGTCAACCAAGTCAAAGCCAAGAAATTACTCCTGGGGCTCAAGTGACTTCTCCAAGCTTAGTGTACAATGCTGGGTTCTCAACAAGTTTCACCACAGGGGGAATCCCTGAAAGTGTGTGGATGATTTCAAGAGTCAATGAGGATGTAATTAGCCTCACAGACATAGGTTCACTTCGACGTACATATTGTTGAGGATTGTTGCATGGTCAGCGAACATTTTGGTCTTGATTCATATGGTCGCACCATGAAACACCTCACTAGGCCAAAATGAAAATAGATCGCGCGTGGCGATGCATGACGCATTGGGTTAGCAACGACAGTCTTGTGTGTGGCCTTGAGCCTTACGGCAGTGTTTAAAATGTGTGGCATGGCGACGAAAGTATGATAGTGTAATAGTGTGTAACTATAAATTATATTGCGGTATGTTCAACTGAAAAGAATTTATAAATAAATATTGTGTAAGGACCGTTGAGTCCGAAGATTTAAGTCGGTATTATTAACCGAAATCATTTTATTTAAAAACGTAAGTCGCGAAAAGACGAGCGCAGTTATAATATGAAAGGCTGATAGAGCCTGACTTTAGATGCCAAAATAAATTAATAATATGACAGTGTTCTTAAGTTGAATATTGGGCAACGACCCTATGAGAAATATTAACAGAAGGATTAATTCTGTATAAACGACAATGATCTCAAGTATTTGGTTATAAGATATTGATCGTTAAAGTAAATGGTAGTAACAGACGTGTAATGTCTGATTGACTATGGAATATAAGACTGTACTTTATCAAGTGTTCTGTAACGTGAAATATTCGTGGTGTTTATTCATGATGAAAAATGATGAACGGTATTGAATATATTTAGTCGTCGAAACACGACTTGTTTCCTGAAGTGTTCTACAAGTTTCAGTAACGTTCCATGACTGTTAACCTTCAAGGTTGGTTCAAGACATAACACTTTAAATACAGGCTGATAATAATAATAAAACACTGTCAGATATTGCGAATACAAAGTTTAATGTAGAAACACTGAAACGAAAATTATAACAATTACGTAAATAAACCCGAAGTTACAGCAGCAAGGTATTTTGTATTACATGAATGAAAACATAAAACAAACTCAATAATTGAAGCCTGAAAGTCTGTAACACATATATTGTAGCATTGTGCATAGCTGGTGGTCATATAAAGATGACTTCAGATATGCCTCCATGCATAAGCGAACCAGTTATAATGGTGGCTCTATGCTCCGTAAGAAGCGCAAAGGAATGTCATAAGGATACATCTGAATAGGTTGTTCCTTTTTGTTTTGTCTTCCTTTTGTGTGTGTGGGAAGGGGATAGAATATTGCGACGTAATCCTGAAAAAAGGGGGGGGGGAAGATATGATGGGAGAAGATCATGAGTTTTAAGACAGAATATGATGGGGTGGAGGAGCATCAAAACTAAGCTAAGAATACTAGGCGTCAGATGCGCTGCGCTGTAAAGTTTATTGTTCATAAAGCGTCTATGTAGGCCTATATTTTTCAATAGCTTGTAGAAATGCCGCAAGATACATTAGTAAAAACTCTACCCACTCCCGCTCAATGGCTCCGCCTTAACCACCGACTTACACAGTGCACGTTCGAGAGAAGTGAAACTTGCATTCCTGTTACCCACACAGCATGCAATGTTACTCGTGTACCCGAGGTGCCAGTTTTGCGCGTGTAAACAGGACTCCGTACATAACTTGCCCCGTGGCAATTTGGGAGCTACCATTCTTCATTCAGTAGGTCAATGATTTGTGAATTCTGTGTTGATTTTATCAGTTTTTGTCGTTTTTAATCACACTCAACAGACGATGTCGACTTAAATGTGGAAGAACATATAAGGCGTCCTCGGTCAACAGTTAATGAAAATTAAAAAGTGTACTTCAGACACGATGCTAGAAATCAGTTGAACGTTTTTTAAACAAATTACATTAAGTGAAAAGTAATGAAGGCATTAGGACCGAGTGGCCTAATATTATAAATATGTCCTTGTATTTTTATTCGAAGTTCAATTTTGAAGATAAGCTCTCTAATGCTGTACATCTGCATACTAAACTCGCGCAGTGTAGCTATTAACAGTTTCAAGGTAACACACTGCAGACGAATTTCTATTGTATAAACAACACAGATGATTCAAAATGTATCATCGCCATAACTCGCTACTTTGGTTGGTTTCATGAATTTCATTTTAAAGACAGTAATTTTACAAAATATGTGCACTGAAAGAGAGAATCACGCAAAAATAAAGCATTAACATAAGGACACTGTCAAGATACATTTGTACTTTACAGTAAATAGTAGCGATGTCTGTAAGTAGGAGATGACAATTGTTATGTGTATAGAGATAAATGTATTCAGTCATCCACTGGATCTTTGGAGAGAACAGGGGATGGTAGGAAAGTGTACGTGTCTGTTTGCATACATAGCTACTAATGTGTGTGTGTGTATATATATATATATATATATATATATATATATATATATATATATATATATATATATATATATATATATATATATATATATATATATATATATATATATATATATGGCTGTTTGCATACATAGCTTCTGATCTACCTATCTGCCTGTTTGTATATCTGTCTATCCATTCAAGCAACTATTCACACTTCTATGTATCATGTATACGTCCATGTAGTCTCTACTTCTGCAGCTAAATAATATACTAACACACACACACACACATATATATACACATATATATGCCACGTCTAGGTCACGAGGGTCACTGAAGAGACAAAGCAAGAAAATGACTATAGCACCCTCAGGCATGTCGTAGAAGGCGACTGATATGAGGCTGTGAATGTGTCTAGCAACCGCATCATGTGAAAAAAATTGCCACAGAAACCACCGTTGCAAGAGCACGTGACTGTTTGGTGCAGAGTTCCTGCAAGGGGACCAGCAGCAATGGTGGCTTCATATCCCATACATCTTCTTCTTCCTCGTTCGTCCTGAAAAGGACGTTGGTTGCGTTGTGTCTGTTTACAGCGGAGCTGCGATATCTGCGCCTTTCGACTTCAGCACGGCATTTTTTGGGACCGGGTTTGCCTTCCCTCTTCGATCCCTACTCACTCAGCCAGACTACAATGATGCAGCTTGTTTCCAGGACCACCACTTGGAGGTGGAGTAGGGTCTTGGTCAGCTCTAGTTCGCTGACCCTGACGCAAGCAGTCAAGCGATGGGTCGCTGACTGCATTCTCTATTGCTGCGTCTTTGGTTCCCATACCCCGTACGACGCGCAAAGGACAATTATAATGGTGATGATATATTAAGTTACCTTGTAGGAAAATAAACAGGCAATAAGGCATTGTTGTTTCCTTTCTTAAGAAAGTGCGTCTAATCTCTTTTCTCCCCAATAAGCCGCAGTATCAAAGATTTCAGTATCCTGAGAAATGTGAGAACATAACGCTTAGTAAACTGTAAGGTTCAATCATAGATATTAATACCAGTTGAGTGGTTAATGCGAAAAAAAAGCAATAAGAAAATACACCAGTTAGTTGGACCACCGCCAATCAACCCGACGCTATCAGACTGAGGTAGCTGGGATATTTTGAACTTGTGGAGGATAAGAGAGACACGAGAACACCTCTCTGCTGAACAAATTCCGGGCAGAAGATTAAAGTGACGTTCGGGAGAAAAGTGAATTGACAGAATCGAAATGAACGTGAAAGAAAGAGCAGAGAATTTTACATCTTAGAACAAGGACACAGAGGAATGGAAACGTACTGTGTTTGAGGCGTAAATTAATATTAGACAAACATAAAGGTATGTTTTCAGGCACTCGTAAGAAATAAAGAAGTAGAACACTTGAACAACAGAAAAACAACAGACGTGAGTGGCTTACCCAGGGTTCGAACCCCGTACCTTCCGTACGACAACTCCGCCGAAGGTACGGGGTTCGAACCCTGGGTAAGCCACTCACGTCTGTTGTTTTTCTGTTGTCCAAGTGTTCTACTTCTTTATTTCTTACGAGTGCCTGAAAACATACCTTTATGTTTGTCTAATATTAATTTACTGTTTACAGGCCTCGGGTTTCCCTTCCTTATGTGTTATTTGTGTTTGAGGCGCAGTCTTTCCGACTATGAAAGCTAAAGAAGACCAAGAAATCAAATCAAATGGAAGTTTGTAGGGCCGACGAGCGACAACCAAAACTCTGCCGAATATATTACAACAAAATCAAAATTAGCTGCATATCGAAAGCCAAACAAGGCTTACTTTCAGTGCAGTACTTTGGATTTATTTTGTTTTATTAATTTATTAATTATTTTTTTGGTAATAATTTACCATGGGTAGTCCAGCCTATTAATGACGCAATCACTTCTGTGGACTGGACTGCCCATGGTAAATTTCCGGTGTTATGTGTTGCGGGTCGCACTAATGACCCGTCATCGAAGCATCATTTATGTGGTGCCTAGATGGCAGGGAGTATAGTGTGATTCGCTTGCATAGCTAGGCGGGGTTATCGCACGGAAGGTCATGGGTTCGAGTCCTGGGTAAGCCACTCACGTCTGTTGTTTTTCTGTTGTCTAGTTTTCTACTTCTTTATTTCTTACGAGTGCCTGAAAACATACCTTTATGTTTGTTTAATATTTATTTATTGTTTACAGGCCTCGGGTTTCCCTTCCTTATGTGTTATACAATTTTCTTATCTGTTCTGTTTCTTGCAAGACCATTTATCTGTATGTCGTATAACCGCAAGAAAAAATTACGCATATAAAGCCCTTTCCAAAGTACCCTAAGATTTGTCATAGAGAATCTTTGTTCAAACTGCCGAACGTCGTTTACCTATGCTGTGGAGTGTTCCATCCAATGTTCTGACCGTAGATATTTGGTCACTGTACAAGATCTATTTTGTCGAAAAACTGTCTCTCTCCTCCAACCGTCTATCATTAGTCTGTATTATTAGTCTTTATTTTTGCGGGTTTTGCCTTTTTGTGGCGAGACACGTTTCTTTCAACCTAGACTTAGTCCTTTGGTTATATCGGAGCGCAATCTGCCGTTGAAAAATAAGTGAACTCTGTTAACTGAAGCGCCGTGTTGATAAACTCTGCCCTTAAAAGGACTCCTAGCATCTCTCAGCTAGCATGAAGTAGCCCTGAAAAGGACTATTCCTGAAAAGGATTGCTCGTCCGACCACCGTTGATAGATACTAAGTCCTGAAAAGTACTAACATCCATCTGCTAGCATGAAGCCTTGAAAAGGACTTGCCCTAAAAAGGACTCACCAGCTGCAGTCTGTATTAATTTCTTTATGATGATGCATTTAAATATTGTTCCTGTCGCAGACAGCAACAGCCTTCCTGCGTATGTAACGTGTGCAACCCTGTTAAGTATCACCTCCTTGGCAACTTGACCTGATATCATATGCTTATATGCTTATATCATATGCTATCTCTCCCCTATTTTATCAAGTGTTTTGTATAATTTTTGTGCAGAGCGGTCGATGCCTGCGTTGATCGTTTTTGCAGGAATGGCATTTTGACAAGCAGGTTTCCCAGTTATCACTAGCGCTATATTTTTCCTTATTTCTTCCTTCCTTAGTTTATCACGGTTACATAGTAACCCCATTTTGTTCGCTGCGTGTCGGGGAGAAGGAGGAGGGCCTGTTCAGCAGATATATTTAAGAGTTCCTGGTAATGTTACGTCCATAAAAGTTGTATGACTGTATGCAGCTTTCCCACTTCTAATATTTATTTTGTTGTTGCCTATATTATAGTAATTGTTTCCCCTGCGTGCACAAATTAATCATAATTCTTTTGCCCCCAGCTGCCTTTGCCATGTTGCCAACTCTTCCATGTATTGTTTTTAGTCTCCTTGTTATTTTCTCATTCACTTTTAGTTTTTCCTCTGCTGTTTCTAATTTTGTTGTCTCCTAAAATCGAATCCATTGTCCTGGTCGCAGGAGACAGTTAGGTACGTATGAGAGTTCGCAGCTTTTTATTTCTCACTTTCTTTTCTCTACGGTTTAGTTAATCTGTCCCTGACGAAGACCTGGTGGTCGTAAGGTATGCCACCTAGAGAAGTGATTGCGTTTATAATTAGTCTTGGTCTTTCCTCGGTCCGAAATTCCGCAGTTACGTTGAGCAGTCGTGCTAATGTCAACTATCCAAGAAGTACTATTTTTGTGGCGCATAGTTGGCAGTGGGGCTAGTCACGGTTCACTCCCGTAGCGAGGAGGTAGTGCCGTTCGGATGGTTCTTGGTTCGAGTCCCCAGTATGCCTATCACTTCCGTTGTTTTTATGTTGTCTAGTTTTCTACTTCTTTATTTTTTTACGAGTGCCTGCAATGTACCACTTTATGTGTTTTATTTATTTACCATTGGCGTCATGGTTTGGTCCTTCTCTTTTTGTCTCAAAAAGGGTATAAAAAGAAAGCCCTTGGTCTCCCTTATCCCCCCCCCCCCCACCCAAAAAAAAGTAAGAACTCATAACCATCAGTGAGGAGAAGCTAATAGATAAAAGTAAACCGATGGAAATGTGGTAGGGTGGGCGAGAGATGATGATTATGTTGTGATATGTGATCACATTCTTGCACACTCGCAACCGACCCGATCACGAGAAACACCGTGCTCTCACCTGCCAAACAGCCCGTTCTTCCCCTCTACCTGTAACATCTCACCAGTACATACCTATCCACACCCATACATGTCTTCCAATGAGACTAGTGTGATGTTGTGCATGAGGTTGGCACAGTCACCATGTAACACAGATCGCTACCGAAACCACTACTGCAAGAGCATATGAATGCTTCATGCGGAGGCCAGCCACATTGGTGGCCCCATGCTCCATAAGGAGTGAGAAGAGAAATATATATCTCCAAGTGAACCCTGTCGTAAATATTAGATAGGTTTGAAAGATATTTATGGTCCCGTCTGAGCAGAGTTGATAGTGGTAAATACGTGAGAATAAAGGTGTAAGAAATAGATTTTCACGAGTGAATAGTTTAAGGAAAAGATCTGTCTCTGGAATGAGTAGTTCCTCTAGTCCAGCCTATCTATACGACTATAATTTAGTATAAGACAATCTTTCGCTCCCTAAATGAACATATATAAGTTTAACTATACACGCACACACAACTATGTGACTACAAGACACACAAACGTGAAAAACTAGTAAAATTGGGTATGGGTCTGACCAACACACAAAGATAAGTTCTTTTGTTGTTTATTATCATTAAACTTTACAACATCAAATATCTAAAGAATATCAAATAAAATCAGAATTATATGCATAGAAAATCAACAGGCTGCATGTGCCCACCCCTTATTGAGAAAAAGAACCCAACAAGTTAATAAACCCTAAAGGTCAAAGGTCAGCACTATGTTATAGCATAGGCAGTAAGGTAAACAAAGTTCCTAATAAGTGCTACTCGGTAAAGTAAACAATTTTAAAAGCAGAATAACCAGTTTGGTACAAGTTACCGTAACAAGAAAAAATATTCAATCTCTCTCTCTGTCATACGTGGCCACGCTCTCACTCCTTACCTAATCTTGATGATATCTCCGTGGATGTACAGGTATCCTGAATATATTTATCGATATAGATAATGTCAGTGTTCAGTGCCAAATTTGGCCCCAGTCCAGCCTTGACAATAAATTAATAAGGTGGACGCCAATTTTGGTGGTGTACTCTTGGATCAACAATGTCACCTCGAATAGTTAATGTAGAAAAAAATCGAGATCTTGTGTTCACAGCAAAGAACGGGAAATATTTCCAGTATTTGGCAACAGCTAGTTTCTAAAAAATGTTACTTATGATGATGATGACAAATCCTATCGGCTGGCTCTGGTGTGAGTGCCGATTTTGAAACAGCGTAACTTGCTGGATAAATCCGAGAATACGACTGTCAAAAGTCAGATGTTAATGTTACTTTTATTACGCCACAGTGGGCTGATAAAATTGAAATGAATATCTGGGTATTTGTAAGTCCAGTTAACTTTTTACTTTAGAAAAATGTTTATGTGCCTCTCTGGCCACTCCTGTTCACAAATGAACTTGGGGACGTGTAAGCCAAGAAGACGACACCATTCATCAATCAATAAATGAAGCAAAAGACCACAATAAAAAAAAAAAAAAAGAAGACCGCTAGTCGCTCTGTGATCAGGTCTGCAAAAATAGAGAAACATCATGAAAAATGCTACTTTTATATGTCTCTACGTATATACACACGGAAGGGGACGAGACAATCTCTTATCCTCTCCGTCAGTCCTGATTAAAGTTAGAAGGCACACGGTGTCTTTATTTACAACTATACGGTCAGCTTTTCGCCAGCGCGGCTCTTTTTCAGATCGGACAAAGGTATTGCACCTTCCCTCCCCTCTGTGCGCGCGTTAACGATCAGCTCACAATGTCACCTATTGTTTAATTGCCCTTACGCGCACTTACAAATATCGCCTGTCGTTAATAGTGATTTTATGGTCATCGCCGGTTAGTTTAGTCATAAGGTATAAACAATAGTCACTTACTATAAAACACAAAATGAAATAAACGTGAATCCTATTCGGTCACTATAGTCGCCCTAGCACTTAATCAGTCAACTAAACCGTATCTTCTTGTGTGAAAAGCGGGTGATTAAAATTAACATTACAACTGAAACATCGGGAATAAAAAGAGCTACGCGTTATTTAATTCACTAGTTTTAACGCTAGAAAATGCAAGTGAATTATAATGGTAATTTTTTTTTTTTTTTTTTTTACACAGGGAATCACGAGATTTCCCCCATTTCTGGAGATCAAAGAATTTCCTCCCCCCTGAGTACGAACATCAAAAGGGTTAGCTCCCCTTATTGAGAATCTTCAAAAGGCTGTTACTCTTCCACGTGTTTTCCACGTGTGGTCTGTCAGTTATCGTAATATTGACAGATCAGCTCGCGTGAGAAACTTGGGTAAACGAACGTGGTTCGCCCCCTGCTATGAATGGCAGGCTTCGAAAGTTGGTAAACAAACTCGTTTGTTATGGTCAAGTAAAAAGAGGCGTGGATTAAAAGGTGAGTCAGACAGGCAGAGAAATGAGTGACTTTGTTAGCGAATCTTAGGACTCTAACGGGAAAGCAAAGGCTGTCAGATACTGTAGGCTATATTTCCATTATACGTCACAAACCCACGTGCTCTCATAAACCATTCTACACATAACATTAATTAAATAACACTAAAATGAGCATAATACAGTATTAAACGCTATGTACAACGAATATTCTCCTTAACGAGAATAACTACCACCTCGCAATTGATCCATATCAATATACTTTCCTACATTGTGAAGCTTGTCGTATGTGACGACTGGCGCACCTGACAACAAGCGTATCGTATATGACCACTGATAAGACTGGGAACTTCATCATATTAATTGCATCGTTACAGATACTAACCATTGCCATAGCATATAAATGCTTTGCGCAGGCTTCTGTTGGACACAGCCGCACTGGTGTCTCCATGCTCCACAAGGAGCAAACAGAGAAACACTTATGTCTCAAAGTGCCTTACGCACAAAGGAGTAGCATTACGCCCACAAGAAATCTTAATACCTAAAGCTAGATTCATCTTCTCAGAGGGAACTTTAGCACTACAAAACTGTGTACACAACAGATGTAATTAAAGTAATCACCATACAATTATTCGTTAACTTACTTCGCGTTCCACTATAATAAACTATCTTGGCATGAATGGAGAAAATTATATTAATCTTGTACTTCTAAAATAACACCTCTTATAATAACCCAATTTTCACCCAACACTAAATAATAAACATGTTTAACCCCCTAAAAATATACAGTAAAATCATAATCATTCATTGTGAAATATACTAACTAAATTACCTTTGCAGTAAAGAATAAACTAAAATAACTCTTGGACTAAATCAAAGCTAACAAACGTTATAATTGGCCCACTGCGCTCTCAAATAATAAATAACTTAACATTCATTAGGCGTATAGCACGTGGTAACTAAAAAATGGTATTGTCGCTCACATGCGTCATCTTTATGCACATTTAACACGTGGTCCTGGCTGCCATCTTGCCAACAGTTAATAATATCCAAATTTCAGTCCCTGATATTCATCTCTGTACAGTTCCATGTATGAAATAGGTTCTTTCTATATTCTCACAGCAGTGATCTGTACTTAACACGCCTAGTAAAACCTATCCGCACATTATTCTCACTAATCTATAATTTCAAAACTAAATTTAATGTCCTAAAAGAAATCTCCTTATGAAAAAACACATTTATTTATCTTTTTCATTAAAACACGATACCAAAAGGTGGCAGACCTACAGCCCCTATATTCTTTCTAACATTATAGACCGAAATGTTGAGGAATCACCTTCTACCGAAATTAACTCACGTGTTCAAGGCATCTTCAGATCGACTCTGGTTTCTTACTCTGGTTTCTTTGCGGCGACTAACGAAGAAAAAGGCCTCTGCTGTTGTTGTTGTTTTGAAAAGGTGATGAGTGGAGAGCGGGCACTTAACAGCTGACCATTATTGCCTCTTCTCGTTGCATCTTGGTCTACCCTGTTCAACCTGAAAAGTGTTTATAATTGGGGTATTTATTGTCATTTTATTTACTAATTTTGTATTAAATTTAAATAACTATTGTCTTTTGCAGTTGCTGGTTTTAATTTATATTAGTATTTGTCATTTTATTTTCTCTTTTGTATTGTAAATAGATAACTATTGTCCTTTGCACTTGGTTTTAATTTGTATTAGTGCTTGTTTCTTTTTTTTTTTTTTTTTCTAAATCTCGTTTGTCTTTCCTTGTCCTATGAGTATTTAATGGGTTTGCTAATTTTTCTGGTTTTATTTTTTTAATGATTTGTTAGTTTTTGTTGCTTAATTTCTATTTGGTTGAATGTCTTTTCTGAAGTGTCATTTTTGTTATTGTTGTTTGATATTGCCATTGTTACTAACCATATATGTTTTCCTTTGTTTTATGTATATATCGTTTAAGTATTGATTGGGCTCCCCTGTGGCATCTATACTTAACACCTTATCCCCTGTCGTGTCTATATTGTTATTTCTAAAGTATTTTGCCTCTGCTGGCCAGCGCACTTCTTTATATAGACCGCTAGGGCTAATCGCTCAACTTAGTGCTCGCGCGTAGTAATTGGGCCACGCAAATAACACACACGTAGGATGCTCTAGAAGGAGCGAAAACACAAATATAAAACACAACTATTTCTAGGCTTTATTGTGGCCCAGTAATATATCTTCCTCTTGAAGATGTTGTGGTAAAAAGGCAGTGAACCACGGTGACAATGGCGATGACAAGATGGAGCTGTTAAACGACAGACGCCAAAACGATTACAAGATGGCGCGGCTACAGAAAGATAGGTCGCTAGAAGAAATACCGTCAGGCCTGCAGTCCTTGGCGCTGTTAAAGCCTTCGGACTATGAAGGAGCTGGGTGCTGAACCAACAGTAGAAGAACTCGGGAATGTCATTGATAGTCTGGCCTCTGGTAAAGCACCAGGGCAGCGGCGGAATTCCTCCTGCTCTGATTTAAAAGCTGTAAACGCACATTGTTGCACCCCCTGCAAATGGTACTATGTCAGAGCTAGACAGAGGAAACAATTCCCTCAAGACATGCGATATGTCAAGATTGTTACGTTATATAAAAATAAAGGAGAAAGAAGCGATTGCAACAATTACATATGCATCAATCTTCTTAGTATTATTGGTAAGGTCTTCGCCAGAGTTATCTTAGTGCAACTACACAAGTTAGCTGAGCACATATATCCAGAGTTTCAGTGCGTATTCCGCGCTGGTAGATCTACAACAAACATGATCTTTTCCCTTCGCGAACTTCAGGAAACAAAATCAAGAGAGCATAAAAATCATTAGACATCGCATGTATGGCCTTCATAAAAGCATTTGTCCTGGTTAGCAGGGACAGACTTTTCAAAATCCTCCTGAAAATAGGCTGCCTCAGTAAATTGGTAAAATAATAAAGTTCAATATGCTGGAAGAACATCACAGCCCTTTTATATAACATAGTGGCTGAGTCCCTGGCTCCGACCCTCTTTGGGGGTCTTCTTTGCCTTACTCTTGAAACATTCATTTTGGGATGCAATCGAAGGAATATGCTTTCACACTAGGTCAGGTGGCTGATTGTTTAACCTCGCAAGACTGAAGGCAAAAATTAAAGTCAGAAGGGTCACTATAAGATGCTTGTTGTTCGCCGATGACGCAGCAATCGTCACCCAAAGCCAACAGGAGCTCTAGAGGTTGATGAATCGCATCTCTCAAGCGTGCAAGGACTTTGGTCTCACAATAAGTCTACAGAAAAATTTAAATGTGATGTGTCAAGATGTGGATGTTGCACCAGTTATACTATCGATAACCATGAATTGACAGTAGTGCACCAATGCACATACCTGGGGTCCACCATCAACGACGAGCTCTCTCTCTCTCTCTCTCTCTCTCTCTCTCTCTCTCTCTCTCTCTGGATACAGAAATTGACAGTCGTATTGGCAAAGCTCTAATCATCTTTGCCCGCCTCACAACGAATGTCTTGGAAAACCCAAAACTCATTATGAAGACTAAAGCTGTTGGTATATGATGCCTGCGTCACACTGCACGCTTCTATATGGCAGCGACACATGAACAACCTATGCCAAGCAAGAAAAAAGGCAAGGCTCAATACCTTCAATCTATACGGTGTCTACGCATACACTGATTAGGACAGCGCATTTTATGCTGGCTTGGCCATGTCCGCCACGTGATAGATGGTCGCATTCCACAAGGATATTTTATACGGACAATACTGGCAGATGGCAAAGGAACAGCTGAAGTTAAAATAATGTGTGCACGAGTGACATGAAGGCACTGATGACATAAATCTAGCTACCTGGGAGGACGAAGCTGTCGATCGCACCAAGAGAAGATGCTCCCTACGGTGCCATGCCAGATTGGGAAAACTTACAACAAGCAGAAGAGAAAGTAACACGTTCGAAAGGAACACCAGGAAAAAAGTAGCTGAGCACTATCACCTCAAGGGCGCATCAGCGCCATTAGTCAGTTATGACTGAAGGAGGCTACTACACTCATCTGACCATAGATTGTTATAGATTTATGTCTATATTTCGTCTGCTTATTCATGCATGGACACAATATTATACTTCTGTCTAATTTTATAGGTACCAAGTGCAGCATGCATAACGTGTGATAACAGGTTTATGTTTGTGACGGAAGAAGTCGGGCCATATATAGGAGATGATTTTATGTGTTTAAATTTTAAAATGATATTTTAAAACACGCGGGGGATAGTAAATAACTAACACCTCGACACACTTCATTCTTACTCATGGATTGGATCATATGAGTATCAGAAAAGACGTTTATTCTGATTGGAAGTTTTGTCGGAAACGCCAGATGATAGTGTGGGCAGGAAAATTGCAATAAGATCTAGCAAATTCGGAGGCTAAAACACACTGCATTCCAGAATCGTCAAAGAGACAGGTCGGACTGAAGCCAGGAATAATAGAGTTATTATTCTGACCTTATAGGACCAGACAAAAACACGTAGCGGAACGCCCCTGAACACTATAGCAAGGAGAAAGCCCCTGCCTTTTAATACGGAAACCGGACTCGTACAGGACATACTCACAAAGTCACAGAGGGATTCTAACTAGAAATAATAATACCCCTAACGCGTGTGCGAGGCATCTTTATCAAGTTGCTGAGACTATTCAACTGAGCAAGAAGTCTATCTTCAGTATTGGGGTGAGTTGTAACATATTTTATATACTTTGAATTTGACATGTTTGAACTTGTTGATGGTTATACTGGTCCATACGAGGCTGGCAACCTCAGCGTGTAAAAATTATATATTCATGAACCACCACAGCAAAGCGCTGGGGATTAATTCATGCGGGTTCTAACAGGAAACCAAAATCAGAGGTAGCCCTAGATCCGAGTGGAGCAGGGAGTGGATGATTATGACATCATATGTATATATTTGCTATCATTTATAATAAGTTGTATGTATACTTAAACATGTTCACCCAAGCAGAAGCCATTGCACTTGCCACTGTCCAGTTACAATTTTTCAATTAAATTAACTAAAAGAATTGTGATTTTTCATCATATCGCCTGTAGTTATATAATGTACGCTCAGGGAGATTAAAAAATTAGAGAAAGAAATCGGTTGACGGACAGCGGGAAAGGCGCCTGATTAATATCAGGAAAAGCAAAGACTTAGGAGAGGTTTTGTTCCTTTATTTCCTCTAAAGTTTGTGGTACGAATCGAAGAGACCATTTGATGTACTACTCTACGGTACCAGTTGTACTACTATTCTGTGGCTCAAAGCTTGTGATCGACACGGGAAACCTACGTTCCATGGGTTGTGAAGATACCTGCCTTGACCAGGAGAGGTTACCTCTTGAACTGATCTAGAGACGTGCCTTGCCACAGAGACGAATTCATTTGGAAACGGCAGCATCAACACTTCAGCGTTTTGGCAGCTAAGTGACATTTCTAACAGGCCAAATACAGAATGTTTTTTTTTCTTTTCGACAATAAGCTTTCTAAAGCCGACATCTTTTCTATGAAGACATCTGCATTTTATTAATCACCAGCTCTTATTAATTTACATTTGTTCAAAAGTAATTGATCATTAAATTTGTTATATGTTGTTTACAAATTCATAGTTGATTTAGTTATTACAGAGAGAGAGTGCGCACGGATGAATTCAATATCTTTAATATTTATTCTATATAAAGCCAATAAGAAGAATTGTCTCTGTTAATTCAATTGGGAGCTTGTAGGAGCTAAATTAAATTATATAACACCTCTTCACAAAAGGCGGCGGGCAGATAAAAGTTAACATCGCTAAGGCACATTCAGCGTTGTTCTTGCCTTCTGAAATATCTCTCTCAAGGTAGAAGCATCATAATCCTTCTATCTGCATCTCTGCCTCAAGAATAATTATGTGCGAAGGTAGATACATTTGAAGACCCACATTAGATACTCTAGGTTTTGGCCATTGTTGGACCATCACTGCAGAGCAAGGGGAGGCAGCCCGTGACAATGTTACAGGGTAATAAGTTTTTTGTAACGAGAATTTATTGGTATTAGGTTGACATTTTAATTAGGTTTGTTATGCGCAAATAGTAAGATATTATGTAACCTAATT
This sequence comes from Oreohelix idahoensis, assembly GCA_024509875.1. Taxonomy (NCBI): domain Eukaryota; kingdom Metazoa; phylum Mollusca; class Gastropoda; order Stylommatophora; family Oreohelicidae; genus Oreohelix; species Oreohelix idahoensis. The sequence goes on along the minus strand of JAMPIV010012825.1, from coordinate 15,129 downwards.
TGTGTAAATTTTATGTATTAGTATTCGAAGACACAGGTAGGGAAGAACATGGATGAAAATATCATTTGAAAAAACACTTCTACGTTGTGCTTTGTATATGCTTAAAAACACATGATAGCGTAGTTCAATGGAATATGGAACATTAGATGCACAGTGTATTTTAGAAAAGTAATTGTACAATGAAATGTGTTAGGAAAGAATAGAACATAGTGCACAGTTTCTGTCGTGTATAGTGTAAGTTTGAAATAGTAGGTTCATCTGCCTAGTTGCACAGTTCCCACTTTGGTACGTACTATGTGTGTTTTTTTTAAATATAATACGCGTCTCTACCAAATTAACAAATTCTACATTTACTGTGTATTTGAAACAGTAAGCTACGACACCTTAAAAAAAACATTTCATGTAGTGTATGTTCTTTGAAAAAGTGGAGATTACTACTAGTGAAACGATTCCTACATTAATGACTACAATGTAGAATTTACCCTTTGGTACCGGCCTTCTAATCACAGTGGAACACGTACTAAAAATTACAGGCCTGGGGAAAAAAATTACTCTCCTTGCTGGTGCTGAAGGTTTGTTCATTTCGTGAGCGTTGGTTTACACACATCGTGTCCAATCCCAGGTTACTTGTAGTGCTAAAGCTGATGTGAAAATGGTGAAAAGGGTGTGTATGTTTCAACATATGCTTTTGTCTTATTCCAGCCATTTTCTTGGATTTAATAGCTCATAAACATGACCGTATGCTGTGAGATCTTTTGTCCCTTAAAGTGCTTACTCAGAGCTATACGATCTTTACTTAGTGCATTAAAGACATTTTGCAAGTTAAACTGTTTACTTAGTGAATTACGATTTTTGAATGTTATTAAGTGTTGGCTTAGTGTAATAAAACAGAGATCTTTGTGCGTTAAAATGTAGACTTAGTGGAAATAAGACAGGGATCTTTGTGCGTTAAAGTGTTTCCTTTGCGTATTAAGATCTGAGTCTGTTAAAGCGTTTACTTGTTATTAAAATCTTTATTTTTTTTAAACTGTTTACTTAGTGAATTAAGATCTTTGTGTGTAAAAGTATTGACTTAGTGTAAAAAGACAGAGGTTCTTTGTGTGTTAAAGTGTATCCTTTGTGCATGAAGAATTTGTATCTGTTAAACTATTTACTTAATGCTTAAAGATATGTGTTTCTTAAAATATACTTTGTGTCATAAGAAAGAGGTCTTTGTGCCCCTAAAGTGTTTCCTTTGTGCATTAAGATCTGTGCCTGTTAAAGCGTTTACTTAGTATATTAATATCTCTGTCAGTTAAAGTGTTTATCAATAGTATATTAAGATCTCTGTCAGTTAAGTGTTTACTTGGCGTGAACTAGAGCTTTGTATGTTAAAGTGTTGTCTTAGTGTAATAAGATGGAGATCTTTGTGTGTTAAAGTGTTTCCATTTTGTATTAAGATCTGTTTAAAGTGTTTAATAGAAATATTAAGGTATCAATTAAAAGGGTTTACCTAGTATATTAATACTGTGACAGAGTTATGTAAATATATTACATGAATTCACACGTTTTTGCTCCCACCTGGTTCCCACCTTGGCTTTCTTATTACAGTAGTATGCACGTTTGGTTAAAAGCAGAACCCCTACACTTCGATATCTGTCTAACTCATATTTTAGTGTGGTGGGTTTGGATGTTATTGCGTAATATATTACTTGTCTACAGAGTGAGGTCAGCTATGCAAGTCCCTGAGTCTAATAGTTGAAGATGCTTGTTCTCAGGGTACCTGACTGCTACCACCCTATGACCTCAATCTGCGATATATTTTGAGCCTACTTTTATGTAAAGGTGTCTGGTTGTTATCTGCCTAGATGTCTAGGGTAATGTGTTATATGATGTAGAGAGAATGACAACAACCACTAATGTAACTCAATGAAAATGATTAAACAAATCAATAGTTAAAGTTTGAGTAACAATTTTTTACAATTTTAATTTCCTGTACCTCAATTTCTTGGGTAAGGGAATGTTTAAAACTCAAAATAGAATGGAAATATATTTACAGTAATGTGAATTTAAAAAAGACAACTTGTCTATTATATTATGAAAATGTCTATGACTTGGAATGTCCTGGTAAAGCACTAAATTTTATAGAGAGTCACTCTTATGAGGAACGATTTTGTTCATCACCTCAAGAACGCTGTGTTGATTTAATACTGGAGAGATTATGTCAAGTGAAAAATCATGAACCCGTGGATGGTTCTTATCTTTGAGTTCTGGATCACTGTGGTCTTTCTTCCACAACGATAGTCTTCACGACTGCAACGTATAGACACTGCTGCAGCACTCTTCAGAGTTTGGGCAATCAGATACTTATTGCCTCGAACGTGCAGACTCAATAAGTCTTGTATGGCTCACTGAATGTTTCAACATGGAACCCTGAAAATAAGAGGATTAAGGCCTCCTAAGTATTTCGAACATATCTCTCCTTCCCTAACCAACTAAGCATTATCAACAGTTTCAAGATCAGTTTCTATGGCTACATAAATAGCTATCTTTTCTATCTGATGGGGTGACAGCTTCATACTCAGGTAAATTTCAATCATCAGTTTGATACATTCCTTTCATAGGAAAATTATAGTTAATTTTATCAAGTCATGTGAAAACACTATGACTTGCTGATGACGTCCAGTGGTTTTTCTGGCCTTCCAATCATAATAATGTCCTATTTTATTTCCAACTATGTCTTTCATTCTCTCCCAAAGTTTAAGTAAGCCTGCCTGGCTTTTCAAAGAAATGGTAATCTTCCCTAATAGCACTTGTGGCATAACACAAAGTGTTGAGTTTGGGCGCCTTTCTGGTTTAGCCTCTACCCATCAATACTGCATACACATTCAATAATACAGATACATCTCAATACCAATGTTAATATAAATGTTTATCTTACCGCATCAATGAACTAATGCACAATTTGTAGGTTAACCGGCGAAAAAAGAAATCAATTGGTCACACTCAGATTCGCCACTGGTGCAGAACAGTGAAGGCAATGGTCATGAATGCCGTGCGTCTGATGATAACACTACTTTTCAAAAATTTTTATCTTCAAGTGGCAACTAACGCTGGCTTCCAATCTTTTTTATTCCTACCCTTAGTCTATTCTACCACAGCCAATCAAATTTATGTTATGCCCACTTGCCTTTTTTTTTCAAAATAAATTACACTTTCAAAAAATGTAACGCACCCCCCCCCCCCCCCCCTCTCCCAAGACTGGCAAAGTTGAGTGAGGACATCAATGCGTCTGTCTCTCTGTCTTTTCTTTACAATATTTTATTTTCTGTTACTATCTAAGCGTTTTTAATGAGAAAAGGCAATTATTGATCAGACGACTGTCTGTCATATAGTCGTTATATTTTTATTTCTCTCTTTTATCATAATTTTCATCTTTTGTATTTTTCCCTCTTCAGTTCTTCAAATAACATTACTTTCCTCTCTACGGTAGGATAATATATCATAATGTGGAATATGATATTCTAATAAACAAGTATTATCATTTTATTGTCACTGTCCTTTCGTTTATTTTATTCTGTATCGATGTTCCTTTTACCACCCGTTATCTATCCTTCTAAGTTTCACTTCCGCCACCTCCAGCCCTACACATTAGTGGGTATTTTCAAATTTCCAAGTTAGCCGTAATTTTTTTCTTTTCTTTAAATCCACCACCGTTTTCCCTTACTCTCTCGTTCTTTTTCAAAACGAAGCAAACGCGTTTGGATTTCATCAGAAAAATACAACTAGAACAGGAAATGCGAGCTTGTCTGTGTGTTTTTTACTTAGACTATCGTCTCACCATCTAAGTGTTTATACATTCAAAACTGCGCTACTAATGAACGGGGTGGGCAGGTGGGTTGTATTGGCTTTGCACCGCTTTTCCAATAACCGCTTTTTTGTTCCAAAATCTGCTTAGTTGCAAAGTCACGCACTTGCTCGTTATCGTAACAAGTGAGGCCTTAGAAAACTACCATTCACGGTGTTAGGACTAATGTCGTTCTATTAATACTTCTTCTCTCTTCTGTCACTAACCTCCGTTTTTTCTCTCACTTCTTTCTTGGAACTCGTGTGAAATCCGACCTTGGCTTTTCAAAATGTTTTATAGTTAATTTTCAAGGACGGAGTTGAAAAGCTATGTAATATTGAGAGAGTGGTACTCATTTCAACTTTTGCGTTAAGGCTTCTCAAAACCTGTGCGACTGCGGGCGATGGCGAATACGTTGAGCACAAACAACTTCCCTATTTTATCTCTATAGTTTTTAGATTTTTAATCTATAATATTTTATATATTTGATCGGGGTATCATGGATCTTACTGCATTTTAGCCACGCCTTATTTTCTTTTTCTCTCATAGTCCTTTACAGGCACTTAGGAAGGTTTAACGAAACCAGAGCTTATTAGCGAGTCCCAGGAGACGTTAACTGTAATTAATCACTGCGAGTGAATTGGGCCAATCGTTGAAATAGTATACAGATCAGAAGAACGGGTCCGTACATTTGTAGAATAATGGGGGCTCGAGCGGTAAAGTGCTAAAGACGGACATTTGATGGTTGCATTTTTCCTCAGAGAAGAGGGATATAACCATCGAGATGGCGTGATCCCAGGGCCCGTAGATTGTCGCTATCAGTGATGATCGCGGAGATTGGCTCAAAAGAGACGGTGATTGCTCGTTGGCCCACGTGCGCTTGTCTGCGTACGGCAGATGGATCGTGAAAATGAAGCCTTAGTGAGTTCAGCGAAGAATTTCGACTCCGCAGATTTTTCCGTACTACAATCGCGTGCGAAGGCGTGTATATTCATCTAAAAGAGTTCGCCGAAATTTCTATCATATTATCAGGTATATAATTTATTTTCTAGCTTTTAAAAATTGCATTTATCTAGTAGCGCCTCGGAGATATTGTTCGGGACAATCGCTTAGCTATGGAGAAGAAGCACCTAGGACTCTATTGTTAAAGTGGATTTCTTAGTGATTTAGTAGATTGGAGATTAGGTTTCTTTTCCGTTTTTCTGTGTGTGCGGAAAGAAAGAACTTTGACTATTGTCCAATTTGCAGTGATTTGAAAATTGATGTTTAAGTGTTATAAGTTTGGTAGTTCTATTTCACTAGGATTTACTCTGTGTGTGAGAATGTGCTCGCAGATTAGAAAAACTATATATCTAATCTTCCAGCAGGTAGAACGTAAGTAACTTTCGATTAACAATTGCTATTTAACGCGCAGAAAGATAAATTGTTAATTGACTCTAGGTAGATTGCGACTCAGGTCGCGATGGTGCTACAGACGAAGCATATATATTTGATCTCTAATCCATTATGTGTAATTTTTGTTATGTATTGACGAGTAGAATTTAATTAAGACGGGTTATAATTAATGAGACGGAGATAAGTTATAGCTTTACACTTGTGTTTGTTCTAATCGCATAAATCTAATAACCAAAGTGAATATTAAATTATCTACCGTTACTACGCCGGTGATTTGGAAAGGATTCACGCGTATATTGATGTTTTAAGATGTGTTTTGTATTTATTTTTCTTCCTCTAGAAAGAGTCGGCGCAGTACGGTGTCACAAACCAAGACTTTACCCTGCGGGGCCTGAATCTGAGAAGTAACGGGTTCTACAAGTCGCCTCTGAACAGCTAGCTAAGGAAAGAATGACATTCTTATTTTAGAACTATCGGGTCCTTCTAGTGCTTGACCTGTTTTTGCGCTTCTTGTTTCACCCAGAAAGAGAGAAGTAGTGAGACTCAACAGAATAGTACTATTAAGAATAATTGTGAAAACTGAGACCTATAGCGTATTCCAGATTCTTGTTGTCTATATTTCAATGTACAGCTCAGGCCTGCTGTGGCGAAGAGAAGAATTAATCAAAATTTAACGCGCATTGTCCCAGAACTTACCGCCGACCACTGTGGTTAGTTGGCGAGGATATTGTTGTATGCCCGGAGAGAGAGAGAGATTTTACATACCTGTACATTCTCTTTAATTATTTGGATTTACAAGGTTAGACTGGTACCCTAGTGAAACACTCGAGAGGATCTCGTAGAATTATTTTCCTGTTCCTACGACTTGGATCTAAATTGAAGCCGACATTAAAAGATCCAATAAAACATGTAATACGAAGTATGCCGTTCCCCACAGATTAGAACAATGATTAGATCAATAGAGAACTTTTGAGGACGCGTGGGGGCCTTATTTTTGCCAAAATGACATAACCCAACACAAGATTTGCTGTTGTTTGATACATGGAGAATATGTTTCCAGATGTTGTTGTAGTAAATCAACAGATGTAGGTAAAGCGCTACTGAAAAGTGGCCTCCTGTTTTGTCTGCAAGCGAGTAGAAAGATGAGGATGTGAATAATTTCTTCTTGTGTAATAATCAATGTCCTCGCACGCTTTGTTGTGCCTTTCTTTATTGTTTGCATAATACGCTGTTTCTTTTTTGTTTCTGATTATGGATTTATAATTAGGATACTCTGTTCCTTTACGCTCAGTGTATAGTCTAGAAATTTCTATACCATGAGCGAAAATCTTTTGACCTCCTTATGGGGGGGGGTTATTTTAACTGTCTGTGTCTTGTGGGATCTTTGGTGTGTCATTCTAGACGGGGATTGCCACTTATGGGGTTTTAATTTATTTATGAATTTCTGTGTAACATGTGTGATGTTTTTCTAGATTTGATATTTGATACTGGATGTGTTGTGAAGTTGTTCGCTTTGTATTGATAAATGTAAACTGTAGAAAACATAGAGAGAAATCTGTAATTACCTAGTGTGGTTCGAGTCTGCTCGGCCAGGCAATGAAATCGCTCGTAACTCCATTACTATAGTGTTCACGGTTTGTGCGTCAAGTTGGTCGTCACTTATTTGTGTGTGTGTTATTGTGAGTGGGTTTTAGATAGCGTATATGGTTAAATGTATATAGACAGTAAAAGGTAAACAACTGTCGTGATAGAAGAGACTCAAATTTGTCAGTCGTAAGATTAAGGTTGGGCTTAGAGTAGTCTTCCTCAATCCAGGGGACAGGACTATACCGTGTGTTCGACCAATCACTGCGGTGAAGGCCTCTTTTTATTTACGCTTATCTGTTTCTCACTTGGAGGTTATCGCTCATCCCTTTTTCCCCAGATTTTGTATTGCATGATGAAGAGGTCTATTCTATCTTAAAATACCTATCCAAAATCTTACGACAAATACTCCTTTGTCCGTTAAAATGATTTAAAATTAAGTATGTCACAAGACTGCTCATGTGTACGGAGTCAGTGTGTTTAGAGAAGACAAGGAAGAATTTACGCTTCTGCGCTGAGAACTCTCCACGAAGTGAATTTAGAAATGGAACGCACGGATTAATGTGTTGTCTGGGCCAGAGTAGTTGTTGTTTTTTTGTTAAAGCCTGCTATGACTCGTCGTTCCTTTCGCTCATGTAATTCCGCTCCGCAATTTTGTTCTTTAGTAAAAGCAATGCGGTGCACCTACTGTAGTTGCCTCGTCATGCATATAAGCCTGCGCAGCCAAAACATTAATGGGAGTCGTCCGACATATGACCGTCCACGCAATGTCCACGGGGTAAAAATGGATGAGGAGATTCGTCCCCAAGATTATTGTGACGAAGTAGTGGGATGATGGGGGAGTTATATAGGAAATGTGACGTCATAACTCAAAAGAAATGTTCGAGTGCTGGATGCGCGTCTTTCATGAGAATGATGGTCAGATCAAGAACACAGATTGTGTGTGTAATCTCATTCCTCGATAGGGCTAACTTTTTTCGACTTCGATGTATATGTTTTTTACTACTAAGTCATAATGAACTATTAGAAATTTCGGGAAGTGTCCGAGCGAAAACAACGCGTACGACCAAAACTACACTAGCCCATGGTATAAAAATGATACAGTGAAAATATCGTGATAAGTTGTGATAACCTTTAACGAGGTTTTAAATATGAATATGTATGGCTGGTGTGTGTATGGAGTGCCTATGTAAGAAGTGTAGTGTGTATATATGTGTGATACAGTGTATGTATGTTGTTTGTATGTATTTGTTTGTAGTTATTAGGTCTATTCATTAATGCAGTTCTCGTATAGTTTTCCAACATCGCTTGTCTCTGGTGATTGTGTAATTATTTACTCCTCTATCGCATTTTGTTACTACCTCATTATCTGTGGGGTGAATAGAGTAATCTTTCTATCTTAATCAACGGACCCTGTATCTTAGAACTTTAGCACCGCTCCTTTGATTTCGTTTCGCGACTCACGACTTGCGGAACACACTCTGGTTCTTGTGTCTTCTATCAGAGTGAAGATCGCTGTAGAAAAAGCGCAGCCAAAGGCTAGTGAGCTAGAGATAACAAAATTCTTGTCAGTGTGTGGTGTCCTTGTCATGATCTTAATTCACGCGTAAGACATCAACGAGAGACAGTATGAGCACATATGACTATAGAAATTGTTTAAGAACTTTAGTAACCGAATAGACCCCGCTGGGTCAAAAGAAGAGACACTCTGTTCCACTATTGCTAATCCACTTGTTTAGATAACTCACAAAGTCGAGTCATACCACATTGGAGAATACCAATGACATTGCGGCGCGGGCCTATGGTAAAAACAAAGTGGCTGTGTGAGTTGCTTGTTTCTAGAGTATGAGTGTGTTGCATATGATTGACTAGCGCGCGTTAAGGCGCCCTCTAGGATGTCGAGACGTAGACAGAGTGCGAGTGTTAAAGGATAACAATAGGCGGTCTGGTTGGCCCCATCTAGATAGTACGCGATGAACACGCTAGAGATAGAGCGGAGAGCAAAAGACGCCAGAAAGCGGTTTGTGATGAAGAGGTGTTTGTTGTCATGTTCGAGGACTCACAGTCGTGGAGTAAAAAAAGAGAAAAAATATTTCCCAGAGCTGTTGAGCCCGAGTAAATTTATTCATCCAAGTACTTCCTGTGTGGGTATGTAGAAATTAGATGTGTGTAATGTGATTGTGGTGGTATATATTGATCTTAAGGAATTTGCGAACGAAAAAAGAAGGTTTAGTAAATGGTTTTAACAAAAACTATTAAATAATTTTTCCTTTCTTTAGTTAAGATTTACTTTTGCACCTATGACGATGTATTTAGCTGAATGTGTAATACGGAAGACAGGTTTTCAAATTGGTATCCTTCTCCGTAAATGACGTTATTAAATGTCAACTGATTTTCACGCTAAGATGAATAGGATTGTAAATTTCATAGTTAATATTTACCTGTCATCTAGATTTGTTAGCGCACATCCGCTTCATGCAGCATCCATAACTCATTTTAACCAGAGAATTAAGAACAGGAGATCAGTAGTGAGCATTATTATAAGAAAAAGTCATACTCGCCATTGATATAATATGTAAACAACTTACGAAGTCACTTATGCGTTCTTCATGGTCCAGACAGATGGTCCTGAGTCTACACCGCAGGATAAGTGTTCTGGCGTCTAACCGGAAGCGAAGCTAGTAATTATATACACATCCGTGAGCAGATTTATACAAAATATGACATCCTTCACTCTCTAATTTAATAGAGAATGGATCACAGGTCTTCTCGACTACGTTTTTTAAATCTGTGGATGTCACAGACCTTTTTATCACCTGTTATCAGTGCTCAGTAGTGACTCTCATAGATTTACATCAAGTTCAAATCACTCCATTAACGTATTCCCTGAGTCAAGAGTTACTTACATCCTAAGCGGTATTACGCATATTTACCAATAACGATCAAGTTCAACTCAATCAAGTAACGATGATTCTCTCCCTGATAGTCAAGAAGTACATACTCCCAAGTGATTCTCACATAATTATAATCAGGTAGAGTTCAACTCACCCCAAAGACGATATTTTATGATCAAAAACATCTAACGAGTACATACTAAGTGCCTGTTAATTACCGCTGGTAAGTTATTTGATTTAAAAAATTTCTTTTAAACATAAGGGTGGTGGCGGTTAAGAGGGGATTTCTGTTACCTACTAACTTCTCACATGGAGTCTGGGTTTTTGTGACGAGTGGGTTACTCAAAGGGGGTGGGAGGTTTAAATTGGCAGAAATTTGCGTAATCAGTCTATGTGGATCGGCACCAATGTTCCCCGGCACATGCGGTGTTAGGTTTTTGTAGTAGTTTCGGGGGATTATGGGCAGGTGAGGGTGCTGTACCCTACATTAACCTCTCACCTTAGTTGCCCTCAATAGACGGTATACGAACTTGGTGAGCTGCTTACCCTACACACAAACTGACCTTAGTTGGCCCTGAAGGTATACGATTTATAGTGCAGGTCTTGCCTTACCCTATACACATAAAACTGAACCTTTGGTTTTTCCCAATGTAGGGTATACGCTCTACTTGGTCTCAGGCTTGCTTACCCCATACACATAACTAAGACCTTAGTTGCCCCTGACCAGGTAATCGACTTTGCTTGGGGGAGTAACAGTACCCCCTAATTCTTTTTTTTTTAAATCTTCCATCTTTCCCTCCCCGACTACACCCCGACTAGAAATATTGGTATATTCTTCACATATTTTCCAGGACATAAGGCACTCATTACATACGGAATAGTTTTGTCATTCCCCGTCGGTTCCTGAGAACTTTCCTCAGTGTTTTTACAACTGTCCCTCCACTATGTATGTGCGTATTATCTGATCAATCACAATTTTTTTTAACAACTAAAATTTTCCTTGTTTTCCGCATGGTGCAACGTCCTATTCAACTATACCTCGGTTCATATTAGTCTACGCACTCGGTCCAAATATAATGACCTTGCAAGTTCTGGTACACATGAAACAATCTCGTTCTTTTAGCTTTGTTTAATTGACTAGTTTAATTATTTAACAGGATACGAGGCATTGATTTTCCTTTGAGCTTTGGGCTTTGACACGCTTAGTGGCCACTTTTGTATCGACGGCGAGAGTATAGAGAACTGTGGTATGGCCTTTGTTTTACGTATATATTATTGTGCGTACTGACAATCCATTTTATTTGTGTAATACATTTTTGTTATAGTTAGAACTGGAGGGTCTTATTAATTAGTTAATGTAAACATTTTCGAGCAAGAAAACTGCACAGAAAAAAATACACGGATAAATGTCGAAAAAAGTTTTGAATCTAATTTATAGTTCGCGTATGAAACGCACTACATTACACGGACCGCAAACAAACCAAAGACACAAGGGAAATTAATCGTTTCTACAATCCCCCCAGTCTCATTGCATGAGTAGAATGAAGTATAATGCGCCTGATAACAGTAATATTGATCGCAGATATCATTAATCTGAGGTTAATTTGCGTCCACATTGTTGGAGATCACACCCAAATTTGTTTCTAATCAACGATATGGCGAATTATCATATAATGATACTCTTTTTTATTCTGTGCTTTCCCCTCAGAGTATTAGAAAATTTAATTTCCTGCATTGTTGTTTCTTAGTGCGTTTTAAATAATAACAATGACAGTGGAGTCCCTATGAAACTGCTTTTTTTTTCTGCTTACTACCTTGTTTTATAACTCTTGAGTCATAACTGAATATAAAATTTTTTTTTTCGGAACAGTTTTTCACCCCTAGCCATACTAAAAATTAGATCCTTCGAACTACAATTTGTGTTAATATAGATAATATATACTATATATATATATCAATATATATATTATATATCATATATATTTCCATATATCTATATATATATATATATAGTATATATATATATATTTATATATTAATATTATCAATTGTTATTCGAAGATGAATTTTAGTTTGGATGGATTAGTGAAAACTGTCCCCGAAAAAAAAAAAAATGTTATATTCAGTTATGACTCGAAGATTATAAAAACCAAGTAAAGAGGAAAAAAAAGCAGTTTTAGGGATCCACTGTCATTTTTATTATTAAAAACGCCACTAAAAATACCAAGGTAGGAAATAAATTTTCTATACATTCCTAAAGTACAGAATAAAAAAGTATCATTAATGAGTTAAAATTCGCCATATCGTTTAGGGAAAACAATTTGTGTAGTGAACAATGTGACGAATTACCTGAGATTAATGACTATCTGGTCATTTACTTTTATCAGGCCATTTACTTTTATTCTATGCAATAGACTCCTGTAGAAAATTATATTTCTTGTGTCTTTTTGTGTTGTGTGTAAGTGCCGTTTCATAGCAACAATTAAATTAGATACCAACAACTTTTTTCCATTTACGTGTTTTTTTCTGTTAGTTCTTCTTGCTCGAAATTGTTACCATTAACAAATAATAAAGACCCTACCAGTTCTAACGATTAACAAAAATTATTTAAACACAATTAAAACTATAACCATCAGTTACCACAATAATATTTGAAAAACAAAGGTCCCACCACAGTTCTATACTCTTCAGATACAAAAAGGTGGCAAAATAAGCCGTGTCAAATCCCGCAAAGCGTGTCGGAGAAGAGGAAAAATGTGTCAATTAATCCTGTTAAAATAATTAACTAGTCATTAAACAAAGCAAAAAAGGAACGAGATTGTTCATTGTAACCAAGACATAAAGGTCTTTTCTTATTTGGACATGCGTCCCTAATATACACCGACTAGGTTGAATAGGAACGACGCGACATAGTGATCAAAACAAGGCAATAATTTTTTATTTTAAAAAAAAATAGTTTTGATCAGATAAAAAACACATACATAGTAAGAGACAGTAGTGTATAAACACAGAGGAAAGTTCTCAGACCGAGGACGACAAAAACATTTTGGAATATAAAGTGCCTTATGTCTGGAATTATGAGGAAGTATGTGTAGTTATGTGTATCTTGGAGACTTAATACCAAGACCACTAGGCGGTGGTTTATGTTGGGGGAGGGAAAGGTTGGGCAAGAATTTAAAAAAAAAAGAATAGGGGTACTGTTTCCCCCAGGCAATGTCGATTACCTACAGGGCAACCTAAGGTCCAGTATTAAAGTGTAGGGTAAGCAGCCCTCACCAAGTCGTATACCTACTGGGCAACCAAGGTCAGTTTATGTGTTATGGGTACAGTCAGCACTTCACAAAATCGTTTACCTACAGGGCAACTAAGGTCAGTTTGTGTGTTAGGGGTAAGCAGCCTCACCCAAGTCGTTATACCTCACTGGCAACTTAACGGTGAGTTTTATCGTAGTAGGGTAAGCAGGCCTCACCATATAATACAAACTACTAACATATAAACTAAACACCGCCATTGGTGCACATTGGGTCGTCCACATATGACAGTTACGCAAATTTCTGCCATTTTAAAACCTCCCAACCCCCCTTTGTCCACACTTCGTCACCAAAAAACCAGACTCCCATTGATATTAGGGATCACAAACTCTTCTAACCGCCGCCACCTTATATTTAATAGAAATTTTTAATCAAGAAATAACCACTATGTAAATTTAAACAGGAACTTGTAATGTACTCGTATGTTTTCTGATTCATAAAGTATGCTTTGGGGTGAGTTGAACTTGATTTAAATTATGAGAAATCCACTTGGGACGTATGTACTCTTGACTCACGGAGAATACGGTTACTGAGTGAGTTGAATCTTGGATGTTAAATATGGGAATACGCTTAGGAGTATGTTACTCTGTGACTCCAGGGAATACGTTTTATGTGAGTCGAGTTGAATTATGATGTAAATATGAGAATGTCAACTCTCCTGAGCACTTGATAAGCAGGTGAATTACAAATGGATGTGCTTTCCACCATTTTAAGAAAACGTTGGCGAACGAAATATTTCTCTTTAAATTAGAGAGTGATTAAGGATGTTCATATTTTGTGAAATCTGCTATTCCGGAAATGTGGTACACTTTACTAGCTTCCTTCCCGGTTTAGGACGCCCATAACAGTAATGTGTAGACTCAGACTTCTGTTGGGACTGAAGAACGCAAAAAAGTGGACTTCGTAAGTATTACCATCTTAATAATCAATGGATTGTACTTTCCTCTTTTAATTAATGCTCACTACTGAATCTCCCCTGTTCTTAAATTCTCTGGAAATGGAATGATGGATGACATGAAGCGATGTATCTAACAAATCTAGCATGAAGGATGAAATATGAAACTGATGAATTACATCCTATCATCTGAGAGGAAAATCGTTGAACGATTAATTAATCGTATTTACGAGAGAAGGATTAATTGGAAAAACTGTGCTTCCGCACATCTATTTGTAAGGACTATAATGCTGAAGTGCAAACGTAAAATCTTAAACTAAAGACTAAGCGTGAAAATTATTAATAGTTTTTTAAAAGATATACTAACCTTCCTTTTTTCGTTCGCAAAATTCCTTAAGTACAATGATAAACACCAGGAGATTATTAATTTATTTTATCCACAGCAGGAATGAACAAAAATTTACTCGTGGCTAAGCTCTGGAAAATTCTACCTCCCACGATGTGATGAAAACACCTCTCTATCACAAAGCTTTCTGTCTTTTGTCGCTGTTGCTGTGTTCCATGCGATACTATTAGTGGGGCCTATTGTTTCCTTACCTCGCTCTGTAACTCGCGACCATCTATGAGGCTTTAAAACCGCCTATTCATCTTGCAACACTCATTACTGAAAACAAGTCACAGTGCCCTTTGTTTTTCCAACGGCCGGGCCGCATTGTCATTGTTTCCAATGTGGTATGACTCGAGTTTGTTTAAAACAGAGGATTAGCAATGAAAACGGAGGTCTCTCTATTGACAGGCAGCGGCGTTTCTAAAAGTTAAAACAATAGTCAATGTGGCATGTTCCTCGCTGATGGTTTACGGAGAATTAAGCATGAAAGAATGTTGGATCTCTAGCCATGTGGGGGTTTTCCTACGATTATGGATGAAGACAGGTGTGGTTCCGCAAGGGAGGTTGAAACGAATTCAAAGGAGTGTAAAAGTTTAGATACAGGTCGTGATATAAGCAAGATTACTTTTAACCACGATGGAAGAAACAAAAAGTAGGAGAAAATAAAATAAGAAAAGAAGTTGGGAAAATATATAGAATGATAAAGAATAGACCTAATATTAACAACACATAACATACAAAACATACGATACACTTTAATACATATATAACACACACATTCTATACACCTCATACCACCACAGAACATTACATATTATTTTAAACCAGTAAAGGTT